>OY728138.1:1766312905-1766930670 GCA_963277665.1 Viscum album
TAAAAAAACGCTATTTGTTTTGACAGCGGGAATTAATTATTAAATTAATTAATCTGACTTATATGTTTTTAATTTTGTAAAATAGACTTCATTTTTGAATTTGGAATATCAAATATAGCTTATGGTGAATTTTTGGGATTTTTATGAAAAACTTCAATTTTTGATGAATAGTGAAACCACTAAGTGGTACTTATAAAAATTGATTTTTCCGTTTAAATGAAATTTTGCCATCTTTGTGTTTTGAATTTCAAAAATCCGACATAAATGGTTGTCATTAAGAAGTAAAATGTGGTTCAATGGGATAAAAATAATTTTTTGGTGAATAGTAACTTATTAAGTTTTTAATCGCGATTAGAGGTAATTAGTGTAGTTTAAGGTAAAAATAATGTTTTAATAATATGAAATGAACTTGAAACATGTCCTAACCTCATTGGATGTGTAATGGCAGACCAATACAAGCCATGGGTCAACTTGGGGACCCCATGGAGCCACTTTGGTTGGGAAATGACATAAATAACTTTTTATTTAATGTAAAAGTAAAAATGACACAAACATGATTTGTTTTACTAAAAAAAATTTTAAGTGGTGTTATACAAGTCAGATTTTTTATTATAAATAGTCATTGGAAATATAAAAAGATTTCCTACATCATAGTAATTTTTTTATAATTTTTAGACATTAAATAAATTAAATTATTTATGACATCATAATGATGCAGCGATGACATCATTATCTGACGATTTAAATAAAATGAGAAGATAATGTAAACTCTATGACATACACATGTCCAAAACTTATTGGATGGGTTTATTTCTAACCCTTATCACCTTATCCACGAATTATAACAATGTGGGACCTTTTAAAACCGAAACACATTTTCAGATAAAGTAATATTTCTTACTTTCCAAAAGTGCCCCTCCTCTCCTCTTATAAAAGGCCCCCACCTCTACCTCATTTAACACACTCCTCAAGACTTTGGCTCGGCCAACCCCTGCCAATTTACTCTCTCCACATCCCTCTCCTCATCCTAGAGGATTCCCTTTGGGCATAATCCTTTAAAAGGAAGCCTTTAGGATCAAATCAAAAGGAGTTACACTTTTAAAGGTAATTCATTCTCTCATGTTCATTTGTTTTATTTTGCTTCTCCAACCCCCTAAACTCTTTTTATTTTCTTCTTTTGTAACAACACCAGGATCTTCAATATACTAGGATTTTGTTATAAGATTTATTCGAGCTACACTCTCACACAACTACATCAAATGGTTAAAGAACATATGGTTTCCGTGGATGGCGAAATTCTGCCTCCCGAAACGATGATTGTTCAATACTCATTTAACACCTTCAAAGGTGGCCATTATGATGTCACTATTTTCATATATGATATATAATATGTTTATGTTTTACTTATACTTCTGTATTCTTCATTTTTGTCTTACGTTTATGGCTTCCATTATGGGTATACGCGATATCTTCATTTTAGAAAGTGCGGACTACCGCCCCCTCAAAGTGATGTGATTCGTTAATGCCATACGTGGGACGTATAAAGGTTGGATTTAATGTTATTATATATTATGTTATACTGGAATTATTATATAACCCTATATCATTATTACTTATTTCCATTAAAGTATGAGATAGAAATGAAAGTAGCGTTCATGCGTACGTACGGCTTACCGTCTCCATGAACGGTGCATTTCATTTCTTATCCCCAAATGTAATGTACTATTATAAATACATGTATATAATGGATATATATGATGAATGATACATTTAAATGATGAGTATAATTCTGTAATTAAAATATATATACCTCTCATTTAGTTTTAATTCCATTAATATGACAAAGAAAGGAAAGTAGCGTTCATGCGTACGTACGGCATACCGTCTCCATGAACGATGCATTTCATTTCTTACCTCTAAATGATTATTTAATATTATAAATACATGTATATGATGGATATATATGATATATATGATATCCAAATCAGGAATGTAATTCTTGATATAAAGAACCTTTGACCACATGAATAACATGTAATTGTAAGAAGTCCACTTTCGACTTAAGAACCAAATATCGGCAAAACAAATATTATTAACTTAAATGATTACATAATGTTTATGACATGGTAATAAGTGATATAAAAGGAATAATGAACTTGAAAAAGGTTCTTAAGGAAGTAAAAATTAACTCAAGTTTATTATTAATGAGATTAAAGAACGATCGAGTCAAGTCGGACCCAAGGTAAGGGATCCTACTCCTCTCTTTCTTTTTAAGTACACACTTTTATGTCATTCCTTTTAAAGCTCATATTTCTTTTTATTGGGGTGATATTTTATATTAAATTTACTGTAATTTTTATGTTCATGTGATGAGAGACCCTATTCTCTCTCATCAATCCATTTTGTATGTTTTGAGTGGCGCTGTTAGGCTGCCGAACTTTCGTAAGAGATCTAACCTCTCTCTATCTTATTAAGTACTCTCCTTTATGTCACTTCTTTTAAGCTCCTCCTTGTAATGTTGGGGGATGTTATTTTATATTCCTCTTTCCTTAAATTTTATTGTAATGTGATGAGATACCCTATTTGATCTCATCAATCCATATTCGGAAGTTTTATGTGGCGCCGTTAGGCTGTCGAGTTTTCGTAAGGGATTTTTCATCTCACTTTTATTCACCTGAGATTTATGCTACATTTGCCACAAATTCCATTTAGTGGTGTATGTACTGCCCATTATTCTACTCTTTGTGTAATATACTTTCGTTTATGAGTATTTAAATCAATGATCTATTGTCCTTCTTTCATGGGGCGTATGTTTTGAATGATACCCAAGTCGGTAAGGGAACCTTTCACCCTCCTCTTTTTTAAAAGACTTCTTTTGTTGGGTCTTTTAATTTATGTATTGTTATGTTGAGATATGTTCTCATATATCCTTATTGATGTAAATTTTTTGTCTAAGTGATGTGATACACTTTTTATCTCTCATCAACTCATTTTGATGTGATGCCGTTAGGCTGTCAAGGGAACTTTTTAACCCAATTTCGATTTCTTTGGGTTCAATATGTAGTCATTGAATATATCATCCATTGAATATGTGTGAATGACCTATTATTGTTTTTAACTTAATATCCACTTATATTGGGTGTAATTATTTTTGTCACACATATTTTTGAGATTGATTTGTCCTTAATTTAAGGATACCTTCTTTATAAGGGATTTCATCACATTTGACATTTCTATTGAGGGTTCATTGTAGTTATGCACCAATTCACTCTTATATGGTGTATATACTGTCCTTTGGAATATTATATCATGAATCCATTTATTCTCATGATATTATAAAGTTCTGATTAAATGTTATTCCTCAATTATTGTATTCAAGTGTCTCTAATTTTGGTAAAACCCCTTTAACCAAAATATCATTTTAAATGTTTTAATTATTTGTTCTTGTTAATATCCATATTTTCAAAATGGTTTTAAGGATTTATTTATATGGATATTAATGGTTTAAAATTTTAAGCTTCAAGGTGGTATGGGACACTTTGATTCAAAATTCTCCTTATTAAATGTTTTAAATGGTTTTGGAAATGGTTTCTTTTTGTATGGATTCATTATTTCAAAATACTAAAATGTAATATTGTGATTGAAATGTGAAAATGTTTTGTTTCCTTTATGCATGTTTTATGTGATACGTTTATGTTATGGTTCTTGGGCATTATTATGAAGACGGGTGGTTCCGTGATAAACTAAGGGCGTGTGAGCCTGATATATCTCTCCAATGCATTGGGTAACGCGAAGGAGTGAAACGTTAAGGTTTCTCCGAAGAGATTTAGGGAATATACTGTGATGGGTATTCCAAACGTAACCAAGAGGTTTACTCACTACGTAAGAATGTTATGAATGCCTCAAGTTACCTTTATGCCTTATGTTTTCTATGATTTATTCATGGTTTGATGAGGTATGTTAAAGTACCTATGTTTTATGGGTAAAGTATGATTTCAATCTTATGTATATATGAACTCATGTTTCCTTTCCATATTTTTATAACCCTTACTGAGCTTTTTATGCTCATCCCAAGTTTTTGAAATGTTTTTCACAGGTTAAGGTAAAGGTACATGATGTGGTGATAGTGTCAAGGATGTGTCAAGAAAGAATCCATGTTTTATTTTCAATATGTTTCCATTGATGGGATGAATGAATATTGTCTTTTATGTAAACACTTTGTTTAAATGTTGAATGTAATGCAAGTTTCATGATCTAATTATCTAAAACTCTAAACCTGAAAAGATCCTCAATGTGTAATCTTGTAATAACTCAAGATTAAGTAAGGTTTAAGGCTGGGGCCTTATATTACACCCCCATGTTATGAATATTATTATATCATGTGATGTTTCTAGAAAAGGATTTAGAGGAGTTTGATAATAGACTGTTTTTACATATTTTTTAAATTAGAGGTTTATTTTTCTAATCTCTTAGACAAAAAATTTCAGTCCTCAAGATATGAGACTATTTTTTATATGTACTATCTAAATAGTGAAATTTATAGATTATCTAAGTTACTTTTATCTGGGGTCAAATTATTCATACTATATGAAGTATATAGTATATAATGTTTGCATACTTTAAAAAATTAAATTATAAATCATTCAGCAACTTGGGAGGAATTTGAGTATGAAATCTTATAATTTATACATTATAATATTATAGGTGTATTTATATTCAAATAATGTCTTCATATTTTACGAATATAGATTTTTGTTTGAAAATTTTTTCAAAACAACCAAAAAATCATTTTATCAATCCAGTGGAATAAAGATTATGCACCTTGTGAACATATTCACATAAAGTGATGAAAATATAGATAAATAAAATTTTGTATATAATCCCCCATGTACTAATTACCTTAAAAAAAAAACATAAAAATAAATTTTTAGGAAAATATTTCCAAATAAATTAATATGTAAAACATAATTTATTACATAAAATAAATATTAAATAAAATGGGGTGTTAGTGTATATATGGTTTTAAAATAAAATATAATTTTGACATAATATATAGGTTTTTATGACTTTCATTTGTATAAAATGTTACATTTGATTTATTCTTCAAATTTACACCCTCAAATTGGATTTCAATGTTAATATATCCCAACCTTCCAAAATTTAACCCAAATCCTTAAAAAAAATTAAATTTCAAAATGTTGTTCGCAAATCTCAACACTAACAATCTGTATATCGTTGTAACACTCATATCCTAAATATTTAGAAATTTATGATGTAACTGGTATCCAATACCTAATCTATTCTATAATTTTATGAGATACATATTTGACTAATTTTAGGTATTAATAGATATTAAAAGATATTATAATTTTTTCATCTTCAAAAACTCACTTTTTTAAGTTCCCATAAAAATTTTAATTGTTAACATTTCTATTTCATAACAAATCCATGACGTGGATCCATATAATTAGAAACAAATTATTTTATACACAAATATAGAGGCATAAAAAAGTAAAATATAAAAATTATAGGGAAAAAATAATGTTTCCAAAAAGATTTAGTGCACTCATGGATATATAATAGTGTTGGTAGTTAAATCTAAAGACCAATAATTAGATGACATTGATGGAAATAACTCTCACATCTCCTATAATAAAAAATTAGGGTACTGGATTACCTAAAACTATATCTTCAACAAAAATTCCAAGATACATTTTATAATTTGTTCATTAAATTCATAGAAATAGTAATTGGGAGAAATCCTTTGTTTGGAGCATTACACCAATAGTAATAAACTATTTTGTTTGAACCCATGGGATAATACTGAACTTATTGGTTAGAAAATATTGATAAACTTTATATATTATTAGTAATAGGTAACACAAACAACATTCTTAAATATATATAATAATATTAAAATATACAAAAACTTTCTTCAATGGTGTCATCATCAGTCAAAATAAAATTTCCCTTGAAATAGTTTTCCCTTATTATTTGAATGATATCTATAAAAATTTAAATGTAGTTTTATATATAGTAATTTATTCAAGGAAGGTAGTAATCCTTTTATCATTTAAGATAAGTGTTTTTTTCAAATTTAATCCATAGTTTGATGTTTGAAATTTAACTTGGTAGAGAAATTGTATAGAGTAGTTAGAGAGTGTATACGTAATGAAAAATATATGGTGACAATTTTAATAAAAATATTAAAGTGATCATTTAGGATAAAGAAATATTTAATATATTATGGGAAATTAGTATAAGTATGTAAATGAGGTTATACTATACATCGTATTTTCATCACAGTTCACAGTGAAATAATATAAAAACATAGGAAATATATTATTATATATAAAAATAATGAATATATGATTGAAAATAATTACTAAAAACAAGTAGGGGGAAATTTCAAAAAAGTGACATATATATAAATAATATAAATATAAATATAAATAAATTTAACACACTTCCTTCAATTTTCAATAACTACATAAGGGGTCATCAACAAAGGGATTTTGTAATAAGTGAGTTGGTGTAATACTTGAAATCATCAGATTTAATATGACAGATGTTGATAATTTATAGACATGTGAAATGGTAGATGGTGTCTATGTTTTGAAGAATAAAATATTATCAATGAGTATACCCAATAGAAATTGATGTAATGAAGGATTCATGGAACTGTTAAGTATAACCTAACTTAAAATAGTTTTTGGAATGTTTATGAAAAAATTACCTATTTGGAGTCGTGGCCTCATTCCATGGGTCAACATGTAAGAAAACAACAACATCACCATTAAAAATTGAAGGGTGATATTTTTTTATCCTTAATAATATATTTCATTATAGATTATTACATTTAAACAATAGGTGAGAAGATACACATATAGTAAATAATAAAAGAAAATTCTAATGCACATGCTTCAATTATTTTAACAATGAAACATTACACTATACAAATGTAAAGAATTAAACTGAATAAAATAATAATTCCTATATATATATAATGAATCTTTGTTATTTAAAATATTCAATATATAATGATATAATATTAAAAAATTCCAAAAGTAAGATTTTGTTAATTTTTATAATTTAAGTAGCATATAGATATATAATTATAAAATATTTTACTAAAAAATATATATATATTAAAATAGTAAAACAATTAAATAAATAAATAAATAATAAATTAATAATAAATATATTAATTTGGGCTGTATGAAAAATATAAATTTAACAAGTTTTCCAAACTATTAAAAAAAATTAAATCAAGTATTAATGAAATAAGTTTCTTCTAATTTAGATATTTAAATTAAGTGAAACACAATTAAAAAATTAAAATAAATCATAAAACCAGAAGACTAAGAAATACCTAATACTAATAAATTAATAAAAAATACAAAAAATGTGTGATTATATTTAATTTTTTATCTTTATTTTATTAAATACCTAATTGTTGGCACACTGAAAAATTACCAAAAATAGATCATAGCATGGGGCGATGCTCATTGGATGTAGGGGAGTTCTAAAAGTCTTTAGGGTGATTAAAAATCAATAAATTACTATAGGAGGGTGAATTTTATAAGCATCTATCCCATGAGGAGATGTCAAGGAAACCATAGGATTGATAAGGTTTCATGAGGGATGGATTACAGGTAATGAGGGGTGGATTCAAGGTTTGATGTCTAGTTTTGGGGGCTAGGATACTACCTTGGGTTGTTTGGGGTTTGGAGGTCAGGTTTTAGTAGATCATAGGCAATTTTGGGTAATGGTTGTTGAAAATATGGAAAAAATGATTTAAGGACTACCAAATTACCATATCTTAATACTCCATGCCTTACAAACTAAGAACTCTAGTAGTTGTATGTACCTTGAATCTAAAATATAACTAATTATTTGAGACTTAGGAATGAAGTGGTTTTTTATAAAGAGGTATGATGATAAGAATATATTGAGAGAACTAGATAATAGAGGGTTATTAAAGAATAATGGAGGGTTAGGGTCATAGAATAGAGGGTTGATGGCCTGGGAGTAGATAAGAGGGGTAATAAGATCATGTTAGCATGGAATAGGAGGGTGGAAGAATGGGTGGGTGAGAATCTGACTAGGTAATTTATTTTTTATTTCTATTATTTAATTTTATGAAACAAATAAAAAAAGTAATTTTACCATAACGATTAAAATCATAATATAATAAATAATTACATGTTGGTTTGGTTTAAAAAAATAATGATAATACACCCAGAAGTGTAATCGTTTTTTAAATATATGAAAATAAATACATATTGTTATAATTATATAAATTTATTCAATAGGATTTTCATGTATGCCTACTTTAACTCCAAGAAATATCAACCTTTGTAATGTGTTAGTGTGTTTTGATGAAACTTATTAATGAATGTCATTAGTAATCCAACCATGTCAGATTATCATCTAGATTTCATTCCACAACCATCTCCCATAATTTATGGACATATCCCTTTAGCAAGAATGTCATAAATTTCACCTTTAAATACTCGTGTGTATAAAGAAACATGAAGATCCATTTTACTCACCTTAACCAATCATCATAATTCTATAATCCTCCATCACCACTAATTATAAGAGGATTATACTTATTGAACATTGAAGCATGATCCACTTGATTAGGTCCCATTGGATTTGTACCCTTTCCAAGGAATTTAATCTATTGAACCAATATGTTCAAATGTTCATAAAAACTCTCCACATTCCAACATCCTTCCTCATGTTCATGATAAATTCTTATATTCAAATATTCTTTCTCAGGATTAATCTCTTTACATAAATACATCATTACCACCCCATTAACGGATGATAAAATCATAAAATTCACTATATATAAAAACTATCTATCTAGTCCATTGTGATTAAAATGTAGAATCTCACCATCATGTCTATGAGAAAATATTAATCCATTAATGATTAAAAACAATATAAAATCACGTTTTATACAAAAATAACTATAAGGGATAATTCCACCAACTCATTCATGAAATATTTTTATTAAAAAATTATACTGAAATCACCATTAAGATAAGAAATCATTAAGTAAATATAGTTAACATACATTTCTTCCTAAGACATGTCAATTTGGATTGAATAAAAACTAACATTCCAACCCATCATGGGTGCATACATCTATAGGGAAATATTGAATGTCATCATACATGGGGTATGAATAGAATTACCGAATAATTTTAGTACCTAAAAAATGTGTTATTTATGCTTTCTCACAAACCCCACTTTTGTTCTAACTAACCTAATATCCAAACCCTCTAACTTATCAAAACTCAAAAATTAAAATTCTATTTTGAAACCATTGTATGGGCCTTGGTCAACCATGATCAAGATATTGTGTTATTTAGGTACAATCATCCCTCATGACATTTTTTCTCAACAAACTCACAAAAAGAACTTATTATGGGAGATGTATCCACAAAATATTAAAAATTGTGGATTCATTCACCACATCCTCTGATCTAAAACTCTTCTCATTCCCCTACTAAATGAATCAATTTTTTTATTAACCCAATGACTATGTAGTGGCTCCAAAACCATTTTGTGATTATCACTACTCATATATTATTGTGAGAGCTCCAAGGTAAGGGTCATAACAATCATTCCAAATACTTTTTTGAAAAGGGAAGTAAATCTAGTAAATTATAATAAATAATGGAATTTATTATTTTTGTTATGAAATGGAAATTATTTTATTCATATATTTAAATTTAAAATTAACTTTATGTCTATTTAAAATACATATAAATACTCATTGATTTAATTATTTTTTATTTTAATATATATTGAATGAAAAACTAATAATAAAGTGAATCAGAATTTTCGAATTTTCATATATCTTACTAATTATTTGTGTTAATATGTTCAAATTTATAAATATTAATTTGTTTTATTTGAAGAACATAATATAAAATATATAATAATATATTTTTTAATGGGTAAAAATTAGTATTCTCAAAGAAATATAAATTTATTTTATCTCACTTTATATATTGGATTTGAGTAGTTATGTTATTAACCTGTTTTTATTAACTCAAGTAAGATTAAACTAGTCATATTCATGAATATTTAATATTATTAGGTGAACTAGAAATGGTAAACAAATAGATTATCATTATTTTATCACATTAAGAAATAATTTGCTAAATATTTTTTATATATGTAATATAAAACTAACAAAATTGTTTTTAAATATGATCAGATGAGAAAGGATTTTTTAAAAAGTATTAATTGTAATTTAGTAAAATAAAAAAAATAAAAAAAATTAAATATGATATAAAAATTAACTATGAAAATTAATTATTTTTTATTTTAGAATAAATATATAGCTTACATAGTATCAAAATGTTTGTAGACATCATGAAGTGGTATGTTCCAACCACTTTAGTGATTTTTTTTATTTCACATGGACCACCAAGTGGTGTTTTTTCATCTTCATATTTATTAAATTTTCATATTATTTATTCTATGACTTAAATTTCATGTTATAAATTAAAAAATGAAATTTTAATTCAAAATAGGCGTGACATTGTTAAAAATAAACAAACATACATATATTACCATGCCATTTTTAGATAATTATTAATGATTTATTTATAATGTCTATGAATTAACCTCATTTCTATTCAACTCCTAGTGAATCTATTATGATTAAAGTGTATATTTTTAATTTAAAAAAATATTTTTATTTCAAAATTACCTTACATTATAAAAAATAAGAAAAAATTCTTGGGTTGTCATTATACATTATTATAATAATTGATGATTTATTTTTAACATATTTTAATTAACCTCATGTTATCCTAACATGTGATGTGATCAATATGACATAAAGTGCTTGTTTTTATTTTAAAAGTTCCATTTTAGTTCAAAACACATGTCACATACTAAAAAAAAGATAACATGTTTGGATTTTCATGATTCTTTCATAAAATCATAGGTAATTCATTTGAGACATATAATAATTAACCTCACTTCATCCCAATACATAATGTGGTAGTTTGTACAGAAATTGGGTTTTTTACTCAAAAAATGACATCATTGTTCAAAACACACATCACATAGTAAAAAATGTAAAAATGTTCTCAAATTCAAATTATATAGTAGAAAAATTATAAATTATAAATTTATTATGTGTTATAATTAACCACACATAGTTCTGACTTTGGGTGTTGTTGTATTATCGAAATTGTACAACATTTGTTTAATATTGAAATTTCACTTCAAAATGCATGTATATACTCATAACTGATAAAAAAATTAAAGGGTTATCATAATATTATAGAATGATGTTTCATTAATTATTATCATGTAAAAATTAACAATAAATCAGTATGATACATGGTGATTTATGTATTACAAGAAGTATATGTTTTCAATTTAAAAGAGACATTTTAGTTCAAAACACATTACATATAGTCAAAAACAAAAAACACAATCAATTTTTCATGGAACATTTAGAAAAAAATTTATGTTTTATTTTTTATGTGTTGGATTTAACTACACATCAATTTGATATACTGTGAGGCTGGTATGATAAAATTTTCAACATTTCAATTTAAATGGTTCATTTTACTTGTATCCAATATAAAAACAAGATAAAAAATCTCTAATTATTGTGATAATTTAGTAAAATTAATCTTTATTTATTGACATATAGAAAATTAACCACACATCAATTTGGCACATGGTGTTGTTGATTTGACTGAGTGTACATGTTTTCAATTTATAAGAGAAAATTTAGATCAAAACACACGTCATATACTTGAAATCAATCAAATATTTTTAAATCATCCTGATACATTCAAACAGAGAGCAATTTAACCATTTTCAAAATATAAAAATTAAAAATTCATCAATATAGCACATTGTTTAACCATTTTATATAAAATCATCTATTTTAAATTTAAAAGTGGATTTTCAGTGTAGATGCTTATTTCCATAGAAAAATAATAAAAACCAATTGAATTATCATGATACATTAAGAGTTTGATCGATGATTCAATTATGATATGATGGAATTAATTTCACATCATTGCAATACACATTGCTATCAATGTTACTAAAATCATGTTTTTTCAATTTAAAAGATAAATTTAAGATCAAAACATGCATCACATACTCATAACTGAGAAAACACCCTCAATTACACTTATTATTTAGTAAAATTATATATTATTCTTTTATGAATTATATTAATTAATCAAAAACATGTTTCAAATGTTTTTAATGAAAGATCATTTTTTTAATTTATAAGTGAAATTTTAGTTCAAAATGTACCTCACATAGTTAAATTGGAGAAAATATGATCATATATTGTGATAATGTATGACTGTGTTTGGTGATTTATTTGGGATGAGTAGGAATTAACTTCATGTTAATTTTTTATGTACTTATTTTCAATTGAAATGTCACACTTTAGTTCCAAATGCACATCACAAACTCAAAACTGAGAAAACATATTTGGATTGTTGTTATAATTTCAAACAATAATCACAATTTATTTTTTGACATGTATGAATTATCTACACATAAATATAATGCATTTTTTGTCATGTTTTACTGAAAGGAAAATTTTTTAGTTTATTAAGGCTATTTTATATCAAAACATGTGATTCAAGATCAAATGAAAAAAAATATATTCTCATCTCTTGTGATATATTAGAATAATGATAAATTACACATTTGAGACATGTTGGAATTGACTGCATGTCAATTCCAAAAATGATTCATACAGTTTGACAAAACGGGCATGTTTTCAATTTAAACGTGATATTTTAGTTTGAAACATGCATCACCAAGTCCAAACCTAAAAAAAATTCTCATAATTTCATGTAACTTTGTAATTTGTTTTTAATTTACTATGTTATAGTTTTTTATATATTATGTTTTATAGTTTATGTTATCGTTTTTTATTAATGTTGTATTTATTTATTATTATATCTTATTTATGTTTTAATTATTTCATTACTGTTAATAAGAAATATTTTTTTATTACAAGTACAAGATTCATTTATACGGGGTTGGGTTAATCCATATTGAAAGTTTCTTATTACTTGGTCTCATTTTGAGTTGGTTGAAAAAAATTAATTATGTTTAATTAATTGATCATATCAATGCAATTATAATGTGTTGGAAAGTTTCAATGTAAATTTATCTATATTAAAATATTAAAATATAAATATAAATTTAAATGTATGAAAATATTTAAATTTGTAATAAATATTTTTTTTCTGAACTTGTGGTTATTATAGTATTCTATGCATGTAGCATCAAACTGTTGTAGCTATGAAAATATTTTATGAGCTTTAGATCTATCACCGATAAAACCCCCATTCATCATTGATAGAAATGAAACTAATAAAAAAAATCTTTTATCTATGCTCTTTGAGAAATGATTAAACCCAACCACCATACTACAACATATTGGTTCTTTTCCAATGCTCAAAAAGGCATTTTCATTGATAAAAACATTGACAGAATAAGCTCCCTTAAAATCATATAACCCTTATCAATGCTAGTAAATGTTATCATATAATTAGATAAACATTTTTATTTTATTCTCTAGCTCACCCCCTTGTCAATGCTTGAACCCACATTTTACCACCACTCTTTGGTGTCTCCCTCTACTTCTCATGCATGATGATGGCCATCACCCCCTTTGGTTAGAACTCGCGACCGCTCTTTTTCATCATTCAACGAATGCCCCACTACCTGCCCACCATCACATTTCTGGACTTGAACCTGGGATGCTTGGGTTTAATGAAAACCCCTTTACCACTGCCCTATTTTATTCTCTTCAATATTTTATTATATTTTAATTTTATTATATATTCTTATTTACATATTTTTTATCCAAATTTTTTAATATTTTTATATAATTTTTTAATATTTATTTACATATAAAATATACTAATATTCTTTTACATATATTATAATATACATATAAATATGTAATCATTTAATAATATAAAAACAAACACATATTTATATATAAACATTGTATATATATTTTTATAATTATATATATTTATACATTTTTATAATGTAAAAAATTTATAGATCATGTTTTATATAAATGGATAATAATTATTTCCATATGATTTTTATAAAAAATTAAATACATTTTTTGAAATTATGTTCATATATTTTATATTTATATATAAATTTTATACATATTTACATATATATTTATATGACGATATATTTCATGAAAATCTATACATATTTACATTAGATTGTATATTTGGGTATAATATTTTCATATTGTATTTATATATATATATATATATATATATTTGATGTAAATTTATATATTTTAGTAAATGAATAGTAAATAGTCTTTCTGTGGGTTGAGTGTGCATCCTTAGGGTTTCCCAGTGTTAGGAAATTCCTTGGGTTTCCTAGGATTGAATATTCTTTTTCATTGTTTATATGATCATGGTTTCTAATTGTGGGCCTTAAACTGAAAATGCACCTCTACTTCTATGATTGAGGTGTGGTGAAATAGACATGGATCTATTATAATTTTGGAAAAATATATCATTGATAGCCCAAGATGAAGAATATTTTATGGAGAAGAAATATGATGATGCTTTTCTATTGCATTGAATATCTCTTATCACAATCAGAAAATTCATCATCAATCTGTATTTTAATCAATTCACCGTGAAAGTTATGTTAAAAAATATATGGAACCTAGATTATGGAGTGTCCATAATAGAAATAGGAGTGGGTATCTTGATCATTGAATTCATCAAAGAGTAGGACAAACCAAATATTCTTTACGGGAGATCATGGTCCTATAATAACCCCCACATCTTAATAGAGCATTAGAGTGATTGAGGGGCTATCCAAAATCTTATTTTTTCGAAAACCCCCTTTCAGATTAAGCTTATATGAATCCCATTTTGTGGAAGATCTCAATAAATTATACATGAAATCGATGGATTAATTTGGATGTTTTTTTATTAGGACTAGTCAAATCCCATCAACTTGGGGTTGATTTTGTGGTTTAGGGTGTTGATTGATACTGCAAAACCACTCATGAGGGTTATGTTCTGTCCTAGGGAGAAATCTAGTGTCTGTATTTCTTTTGAGTATGCAAAACATTTAGTTTTATACATCATTTTTTGATTTATTTGGTTCATATAGAAAGAATTTATTTTAAATATAGTGTATTAATATAGATCATTTATCATTCAGTATGGGATATGGATGTTAAAAAAATATATGGATTTCTTTTATTCTTGAAGTATAAAAATAGTGGGACAGAGATATAATTTCTATTTCCTAAGTGCACAATGAGATCCTAATCAATATAAAACCATTATGTTGTGTTCATATGGATATTCCAAAGAATAGTGGAACTGCTCTAGATAAAAAAAATTTGGAACATCGAAAATCCACATTTTTTACTAGAGTTTCTGGTAACATCATTGAAACCCACATTAAAACTCATGTGTAGATGATGTTTTACCCTATTAAATTCCATTAAACCTTTGAGGGTAGTGATAACCCCCAATTCCAAAAGTGCATCTTTTCTGACTCTCTAAATAAAATTTCTCACTAATCCTTGATGACTCATCGCATTTCTCATTATTATAAACAGAACCTAATTTACCCTCTATAACTGACACTATGAAATTTATTATGTTGAAGGGGATAGTGATAATGGTTAATGGATTTGATATGAATGTAGAGGAAACTCGTGGATCTAATATATTCATGGAGTGATTTTAGTTAATGATAAATACTCCAAAATATGAAACGTATCATAAGATGGTTCCTGCCTAGAATTTTAATAATAATAGACTTTATTGGACAAACCCTTTCTATCCTAATTTAAATTTTAGGATGGAATTTTTGTGTTCATGTAAACCCACTATAAGTTTGTATAATCTAGTATTGTGGGACTATAACTCACCCTAATGTGGTTTTTCTATCCAAAAATATTATTATAAATAAAGTAAATGGGTCGTATTTTTCAAAAATTGGTTTCCATGGCTGTTTCTAAGTCTCCCACCTTGGTCTCTCATGTGGTCTTTGTCTACTTTGGAGGGAAGTGGCGGGTTTCCGGGTTAAATATTTCTCTTCAAATCACAATTCATCCACCATCCAACAACAATACACCTATACCATATCATTCATTGGTTTTTATGTATGGTACATCCATAGGGACAAAGAGAAGTCATGGAAACTTTTTTAAAACTGGATCAGATATATTTTAAGAACCCCTCCTTTTAAATGTGGATTTACATGAAATTATATTCTAGAATGAGAAGAAAGGGGCTTATAAAAAATTCATATTCCTCAAAGATAGAGTTACAATAAGAATCTTAGATGGTGTACCTCTCTGATATTAGGCTACACAGGACATCATTTGTCATGGTTTCAAGGTAAATTAGAGAATACTCATATTACAGAATCCATGATAGAATTTTGGGGTAGGTTGAATGGACCAACATATTTAGTTTCTTCCATGTCTCTAACCTGGATCCTACAACTTTAAGAAACTTCCCTATCCTAATTGAAATATCACATGCATAAAGAAAACATAAACATGAGGGACTCTTGAAATTTGAAATATTTTTTCCAAGGATAAATAATGATAATATGTTGTATATTCATGATGAATGTGGTAGATCTTGATGCCAGAATAAATATTCACCATGTGGCTTCCATGTTGAAAATTTTGAGCAACATCAAGTTTCACCATCCTAAAAAATCTTTGCAATGCAAATGAAAAAAATATTGTTATTATTTATTATCCCACCCAACGTCATATTTTTATCTTTCTAGAATTAGAATCTTTGAAGAGGAAATGGAAATGGATCTTTGAATAAAGGAATGTTTCTATTCTATAAACACTCTTGAAACTCATATCAATGATGGTGGATCCAAAACCATATACTTCCAATAGAATACCTCCACAATTTTATATAATAATTTCACATATATTCTTAACAACTCCAAAGGTAAATGAGTGACCAACAAGATGAGGATCCATGAAATTTTCACACAGTTTTAGAAAAATATTTACACTTCTTGGGAATATATCATTTATTCAAATATTTTTTCATCTATTAAACATGTGGTTATAGATACAATGAACTTAAATCTCAAACGTTACTTGTTGGATGTTTAAATATTAGAATCCCTTATTCAAAACCCACTATACCACAGTCCCCTGGCTGGATGGATTACATGTTTTCTTATTTAAATGATTCGGGCATATTATCATGCCTGAAATTTCAGGCATTATAAAAGTCATTTGGGCTAGTAAATCTGAAATTTTTCTTCTTAATTAAATTATTATCAATTTAATTCAAATATAAAAAAACCCCTCTTAGTATCATATCTTATGTCCATAAACTTATGAAATGTTTTTTAAAAAATATTCATAATAATTACGATCAATTTTATACCCTATTTTTTACCTTCCATTATCTCTAAAAAAGTGAATTAATACCTAAAGGGCTCATTAATAATAATTCCCTGATCACCCATAAATTTTTCCACTCCAAGAAAACACAATTTGATGTGAAAAATTCATGATTGTGTGGATGCTTCATATGAAAATGGATTAAGATGGATAGTAATGGACCTTCCTTTAGTTTATTGTGAATAAAATGGTTTTTTCTCTAAATTGATTGATGTTTTCATGTAATTTGTCTCATTTATTTATTTCAAGATCAAAATTAATTATTTCATATCTTAGAGATTTACCCCTTCAAGAGGCATTTTCCATGGGACCCCACTATACATTTTACTCTATATTTTAGTAGTTGATATTTTCTATAATATTATTTCAGTTGAAGTGGAAGTTATTATTGTTATTAGGTTGATGTTTTTCTGATGAAGTACACATATCTCTCATATTTTCTTCACTAATTGTAACCTTCATTTTTTTCAAGGCATAGTCTTGAAAAATCTGAATCTATTTTTTTCATTATCCATATATATGAGACGGAATATGTATAATCGGTTAACCTGGTTATATATAGAATTTATTTTTTTGTAGGAGTCCAATCGAGCAGAAATGATGACATAATGAAATCCACATGTATTCGTGAGGTTGAAAAGCATAATAAATACATTGGGCTCCCCAAAATCATTGGCCAACGTAAAAAACAGTTATTTTACAATATTATATATAAAGTGGAAAAAATATAGGCTAATATAATCAAGAGTATTTATAAATATAGGAAATTTTTAGAAGTAAGTGGCACAATCAATCATGATCTATGTCATTCATTTATTTAAACTCTCTTGCTAAATGGTTACCTAAATTCATTCATGTGTCACCAATTTCTTGAGGTTCCATAATAATGGAAGGAATAAAATTCATTTTCTAGACTGGTACATGATCTATGCCCCTAGAACGAGTGGAAGAATGGGGTTATGGTACTTTCATCACATAAATAACACCCTCCTATTAAAGAAAACTATTTGTCTATTTCATCACCCAGATTCTATTTTCACTCAGATCCTCCAGGCCATGTACTTCCCTACTCAGACATCTAAGGATCAGCATTGGCCCCCACCCCAGTTTACTCTAGAATATCCTATGGGGGATTAATTAACTTTATTGTAGAGGGATTTATTGGAGTATTAATGATATTGTAATGATTATACTATAGAAGGATCCATGGATTGTTAACTATAAGAGGTTAATGGAAACTTCTTCAATGATCCATGGTTTTGGGGATGTAATAATTTACTATATTTTTTATGATATAGTAAAAGGATGATGTATAGAAAATATTAGTTACTAGTTTAATTAATAATTATAAATGATTGGATTTAGTATCCCATGAATTATTATTAAGAGGTAGTCAAGGTTGTACTAGAGAAAAGATAGTCATGAATTTTTTTAGTGATGTATGGAAATATGATTGCACTTGATATTCAGAACGCATAAGGTTTTTTTCCTTGGAAACCATTTTTGAATTTTGTGGTTCCAGAAAATGTAAATTATATTTTTTGGCATGAATATATTAGAATCCACCCTTCAAAAACATTTATCTCATAACACCACTAAATTTATGACTCATTATGTCTTCTATGATTGGAGATTTCAGAATGTCCCTTATATGGGATTATCCAATTTAGTGAGGCCAGGTATGTATGAAGCATGTTTCACTCAAATGTATTTTATTTTTTACATAGGGGTCTTAGTACTGTCACAGTTCTGGTGATATGTCCATCCTCCCATCCCACAGAGATAGAGTATTCGTTATGAATAATTTAATGAATCATATATGTTTGAAGAAACGACCATATATTTACACAAAAATATAGAAAAATATCAATCTAGATTAATAGGTCCACTTATTAGTAAGAAATATTAAAATTTGATGATATAGAAAATGAGATTATTTATTCATGAACATAAAAAATCCTATGGACCCCCATGTTGTTATGAAGAATAATGTGGATGCTTCACTTTCTAGGAAATTATTAACTAATATTGGTGTGATGGCTCATGATTCCTTCGGAGGTATTATTGTAGACATCTAAGAGTTTATCTATTATTTTTGGGAACCACTTATGGGTGAATCTTATTCTATCTACGTTGTAATAATGTTCTCTTTCAAAAGAAGATAGAAATATTTTATAATTTAATCAGACTATCTCATCATTATTGAAATTATACATGTAATGGAAAGGGGATTTTCATTGTTTTCATGATATTTTGATGATATCATCCCTACCACAACTCTTTTTGGAAAGTTCATTATTCTTTACCAAATGAGATGTGAATGAGGCATCACATATTCTAGCAACATGCAGTATTTCTGTTGTGGTGGAGGTTTGGTTGGATTATTTTCATTCTTGGTTAAACTCTATAGTACATACTGGTTATTTATAATTTAATAAAATATTCTTATCTTTCACATAGACACACACCCACACACACACAAATATATATATATATATATATTTTAATGATATATTTACAAATGTACATATATATATTATGTATTTATATGGTAATATCTCTTCTTCTGAGAGTGTGATCATAGTTTTTCTAAGGTTTGTAATTTTGAATAATTTTAGAACATTTTCTAGTGATACAAATCAGAAAACAATGCCATTATCATCTAGCATGTATCGAATGGAAATCTAAATCATCTTTAACTACCTTTTTATATCACTGGAATCAATTATTTTAAAATATTGGAAGATTATTGTTTTCTGTCCTTAGATTTATAGGTTCGGTATTGCTACACTGCGGATACATTGTTCTGGTTTTCCAATTAGAACCCTTATCTTGACGGTTATTCATTGAGACTCTCCTCAATACGTGGTTAAATGGTCAATTATTTAGTAAATAATTAGTAGAACCTATCAATGAAAGACAAATATAAATTAGTGATTTTATCCTAGTGGGAAGAAAATACTTTCCTGATGTAGAAATGCCTCTCCTCGTCATGGAAAAAATTATCATCAACTAGGAATTCAACCTGACTACCCCAAAACATACACTGGAACCCCTATGTTATTTAGATGATGGTTTTTACATATGATAGATAGGTATAAGACTTATGGTCTTTGAATTTTTCAATGACATGGAGATACATTCGGTGCTTAATTTGAGAGTATATTCCTTTAAGAATCACCTCATCATAACGTTCGAATTTAGAAATAGATAGGACATCTAGAATACTACATTTTTAAAAATTCCATTTAAGATTTGACATAATGGAAAACCTTTTTTATAATTTTGGAGTCAATTAAGGATGAAATTAGTGGTTCTAAAGGAAAATTTTCCTATTAGGATTGGTAAGATCCAATTAAATGGGGGTCTTCTATATGGACCATCATTCTAGTGGATGTTTCACATCCACCAATGGGAGATATGTTCTTATATATTTAGGATTATAATGTTTGGAAATCATTCGAGTAGAAAAAGACAACAGTATTCTACTTGTTTTGTGGATTCCTTGAGCATATAGAGAAAGACCACACTTCGAAGGTGGTGGATCAAGAAGGATATATTGTCATGAACTTAGTCCTTGGATTTGATAAAAAAATATTAGGAATACTTTATTTTAGTAATCAAAGAATAAAATGTATAGTGATAGACTTTAACATGATTTTTTGTGCGCAATATGATCCTAATAAAAATAAAATCATCATGTTAGGGAAACTCATCTTCTCAAGAGAAAGTATAATTACTCTTCATTGTAGGATGTTGAGATTCAATCCATCTGATTTAGTTTTAGTGATTCTCGTAAGATCTATAAAAACCAATTTTGTCTTCCTCAGGTGATGGATATACAAACTTTTAGAATTCCTGTAACTTTTGAGTGCAATATTAAACCCCCTATAGAAAAAAAGAATATTTTTTTGACCGACCATATCATAATATCCCCCCTCAAATCATTGATACTTTATTTCATCCATCCTCACTAGATGAGGATCCCAATAAATTTTGGATAACAATTCCTAAAAACATCAATAGTATATGAGGAAAGAGAAAGGGTATATCAGTATTGGCCTAAGCATTGTGGATCCTTCTGGACCAAAAATATGCAAGGAGGGTCCTCTAGCTAATGAGTGATATTACAAAATGTGATACATGGAGAGATAATGTTATTTACTATAATAATCATATGGGGAATCTAGATTGAGCCATCCCCACCTATCCCATTGAAAATATTAAGCTAGAACTGCCATGTAATTAGAAACCCATGCTATGGTTGGAAAGTCTTATTGATAAGGTTTTCCTATCTAAATCCATATTATAAATTAAGAACATGGAGGGGTTTACATAAAAATCTAATTTTCTTAGTTTTTTCTCGGTTTCTCAATTAGGTCACTTGATTGGCCTCTACCTTTTACAAAAATAGGAAGCCGGTGTAAGAATTAAAAACATCTCTTCAAACCACATTGTAATTATTGTACATTATCCAGATACACTGACCTAGGATTTTATTACATTATATAGATGGAACCCCCATAGGGATAAATGGAAATCCTAGATCTTATCAATATCTTACATGAGACATCACACAAACATCTTCTTATCAGTATGGGATTTCAATGAATTTATTTTTTTAAATGTGATGTAATGGGGTACCAACCGGCCTTGTGTTCCATGAATGTTATTTTTGCAGAAATTTCATTATGCCAACCTATTCAATCTAGGATACTCAGAAAACCCTTTTATGTGGTTTCATAAGAATTATCAGAATACTCATATTTGGAGAGGCTAGATATATATTTAGAATATTTTTAATGGAGTAACCTCAATAATTATTTTAGGTTTCTCACCTTTCTCTTGCCACACCAGATCATTTCCCTCTCAATGAAATTTCATATTGTTTTCCTATAACCATGTCATGATAGATTCTTTAGGATTTAATGTTTTTTTATCCAAGTAAAAATAAAGTGAAGAGGTAATACCCATGTTCTGGATTGTTGGGGAGCTAGATATTGGAAGGAAGATTCATAAAGTTCCCTTCAAGTAAATACTATGAAGTGATATCAAGTTCTTCCATCCCAAAATTAAATTTGATTCAATCTAAAGGAAATTGAACAAGCTTTATTATCACCGTTGTATGGTAATGTTTTTCTCTAATATAAAGCCTTAAATATGACATGGATGATGCTATTAGAATTAATGAAAAATTCAAGACCATACAAACCCATGAAACTCATATTAAAGAAGGTGACTCTAAAACCTTTAACTTCTATCATAATGCCTCTACGGGGATGGGAAAGAAAATCATACATCATATCACTAATTATAAAGGAAGAACAATTCCTAATGATATGGGAATATATGATCATATCATGTGTTTTTATAGTATATTTTCCTAACATGGGAGTTATTCATTTCCTCCAATATTTCCTCATGAATTAAACATGTGGTTATAAATATAGTGAACCTTTAGGTTACACATAAAATTACTAAAGATGAAATTTTTGTATCTCTCAAATAGATCCGCTCTACCAATGCACATAGGATAGATGGTTTTCATAACTTACTATTCAAAAATTTATGGCAAATTTTCGGGATAAATACTTTTGTTATAATGAATCATATTTTTGTGGGTAAGTACACACTATTTTCCATCAATGATACTATTATTACACTTTTTCACAAGAATAAAAATCCTTGTCTAGTATCAGACATCAGGCCCATCAGTTTATATAATAGCTGCTAAAAATGTTCTCACAAATAGTGGTTAACCACCTAAATCCTTGGTTACATTAAATTATATATAAAAATAAAAGTTCTTTCATCCCCAAAAGTATCATTTTTGATAATTCCATTATATCCCATGAATTATTTCATTCAATTAAAACATTATCAGATTCTAAAATAAGTAATTTGGGAAAGAATATTGATATGAAAAAAAGAATAATGATAAAGTAAAGTGGACCTTTATTTAATTTTGTTTGGGAATTTTTGGATTACTCTCTAAATGGATTGAGTATATTTTAAAATGTGTCACTTCAATTTACTTCAGGATTTATATCAATGATTTTCTTACTCTGAGAATTTCCCCCACAAGGTGGATCCTCTATCGGGATCCTCTATCCACATTATACTTTTTTATGTTTGATAATATATTTTCTATTATTATTTCAGTTCCTTCTAGAGATAATATTATTCCTTGAATGATATTTCTCAACCGACATTATCACATTTTTAATCTCTTTTTTCGGATGAGAGTTTTCTTTTTTCAAGGTCCACCATGGAAGAATGAATCTCTTTTTTTCACAATATTTATAGGTATGATAATGGATCGATAAAATTTTTTAACCTCTAAAAATATGAACTCTATTTCATCTATGTTTTTCGTATAAGATGGGAGGATGACCTTAAAAAAGGATTTGGGTGTCTGGGTCATTGATAAACACCATAAATAACTTGGGTTTCCCACTCTCTTTGGATTCCCTAAAAAAGATGCATTTTCAGGCATTCTGGATAGGGTGTAAAAAATATAGTGGTGGAAAATCATGGGCGTATATAAATAATAGAAGGAAATATTTGTCAATGTGGGGGTACAACTGATACCTAACTATATGATATGACATTATTAACTATCTATTTTTTTATTGTACAACTCCACTCTCACCTAGATAATACCTAGTGGGGTCTTAATAATGGGAGAAATAAAATCCACCAGTCATCCTGAAAATTTCTTTTCCTTCATAAAGCATGTGCATAATTGGGTTCTAGGATTTGTGACAGATTAATGATGATATTTTATCTAATAAATTTTATAAGATTTGGTAATAACAATATTCTCTATGTGGTTAGATCCTTGATGTAAAATAGTTACCCTACTCCTATTTCTATGGAGATGTCATAAGACCCCACCCTAAATTTCTCTGGAGAAGACTATGGTGTTCGAAAAACCTACTTGATGGAGGGTTCTACTAGAATATTAGAGTCAGAGCCACATTAATGATTTCTGGGGATCTATGGTCAGCCGAAAATGATGTGTTGAATGATACTTCCATAGTGGTCACGTATTTGGGAGATTCTATGTGGATAACCAATTTTGATTATGTAGGTTATAGATGGTGCACAAAAAAAGCATAATGTATTGTTTAATGAGAGAGATAGAATAATATTTTTGAGTATCCCATCCATAATGGACATGGTTCATGACATGTTTTGTTGGATTAATTATAATTTTGGAATATAATTAGGTAAATCTATGTATAAGTTGGTGCTGGGGACACTGAACTTAAAGGATAGTGTGTTTGGATGATCTTGTGATTCTTGGCAGTCCCACCAAAGGTGTGGTATTTCGAGTGGAAAATATAGGATAGTATCCTCCCTTCTAAGGAGATTCTTTATTTTTAAAATGAATTAGATGATCCATTATGTCCTCTATGTGTGGATACATTCAAGTATCCTCTACATGACACTATCATAGATCCAAGGCTATATGGAAGACCTAAAAATAAAATGTGTAATTCTTTGTCTAACTTGAACCTGGGATTGAAGCATTGCTGGTGAATTGGTCATCCTCTATCCCAATGTTTATTGTGGTTATGTTATCTATAGAGGAATAGATCATCTATGTTAGATGAACGGACTACATGTTCAATCATCTGAAAAGACCATACTCATTCTAAATTGAGCGAGCTTTGTTTTGGTTGGAAAAAGAGGAATGAAATGTGGTTCATTTTGAGAATCCAAATGAATTCTTTTTCAAAAGCTTGTGGAGCCCTCCCCCATCAGTTATTTTAAATAATAACGTGGATTAGTCACTCGCTATTTAATTTTCTGTCGATTTGGGTGTGATTATTAGAGACTCCCTTAAAAGGATTGTGGAGGAATTCCAAAAAACAATCCATGCTAATTGGGTTCCACTGGTGGTTGATTCCCTATACATTCTTTTATAATGAAGTTAGCTATTGGGTGAGGCTAGAAATATATCATTGTGTATATGAATGAACATAACATTTTCAATGTGATATTTGTGATGAAGAATGGCCTCCAACCATTTGGATTGATGGGTTTTCATATTTTATCCCATATCCACCCCTCTCAACATGGTCTTTCTCACTACAAGATAATTGTTTTTAACAATTCTAGAAAAATACATCAATAGATCCAGAAAATCACTATTTATATCAGCACTGTAAAAAGTGTTTCCCTTTTATCATCAATAGAAAAGCCCTGATAATGGGGGATATTTATCTTCACTAAAAATGTGTTGGTAATAGTATTCCTTTATCAGTGCTAGAACTGGTGCTGATAAAGTCCATATTTCTATATTGTGATGTTAAAATTACAAGACATTATAACATCAAATACTAGAACCAAATACAGATAATAAAAAATATAGAATATAGAAAATTAACATTTTAATTGATATAATAATTAAATAAAAAAAGAAAAAAACACTACATTATAGACATTTAAAACATTTTTTTACAATTACATTAGGAAGTAAAAATTGTCACAAACATTCAAAAACATCAAGTGTTTCATTGCCTTTGGCACCTGACCCCCTCTCAAAAAGATGGATCATTTTATCATTTGACAAAAAAATCACCCCACCTCAAGAAAAAGAATCAACATATATGAGAAAAAAAATTTATGTTAGTAATATTATAATGAAATAAATTAAACATAAAAAAGAAAGAATAAAGTAATAAAATATCAATTTTAAAATGATAATGGACACTTTGTGTCATACCGGGCAGACCATTTATCGGACTGAGGTGTATCTAATTACTACACATCAAGAACGACTCGTTGATCATTATCATATTTTATCAAACCAATATGAATGTGTTTTCTGTTTTTTTATGTCAATTTTTTTATAAAATGTAAATTTTTTAATAAAATGTGAAAATTGGAGTCATATCATTCACAGAATGCATCAAATTGAGGTGAGGTTGATTCCAATATGTCACAAATGACTTGTGGAATTTTCCACTAAAGTATCATATCAATAGAAATGATTATATTTAGTTTTGAGTATGTCACTTATGCTTTTTACTAACATGTCATTTAAAACTAAAAATGCACACATTGAGTCATATCAGTCACATCATGTGTTTTTTTGATGTGAAACTGATTCCTACATATCAAAATTGACTGAGGAATCATTTCCATAAATTATCAAGAAAATACGAGTGCACATTATCAATTTTTATTGAGTGACATGTGTTTTGAACTAAAATTTCGATATGAAACTAATAACAAAAAATTTGAGTAATATCAGGAACAATGTGTATCAGATTAAGGTGTGGCTAATTCCTAAATGTTATAAATTACATATGGATCATTATCTTAAATTAACAATACAAACTGAATTTTTTTCTTTGTTTTGAGTATCTCACAAGCATTTTTCAATAATATATCAATTTTAAATAAGAAGAAACACATTCAATCCTAACTGTCACACCTTGTTTTATATTTCAGTGAGGTTGATTCATACTCATCACAAATAACTTATGGATCATATTCCTAAGCTATAAAAATAATATGAATTTATTTTATTTTTTTTTGAGTTTGTCAATTATCTTTTTTACTAAATTGTTTTTTAATATGGAAGCATGAACTTTGATTCATACCAGTCACATCATGTGTCGATTTGATGTGAGATCGATTCTTAAATTTTCAAAATTAATTATGAATCATTTTCCTAATATATTAAGAAAATATTAGAATTATTTATCAGTTTTCTATTATTCATAGTTGTTTTGAACCGAAATGTCAATTTTAGACTAATAATGGACACTTTTGGTCATACTGGACACATAGTCTATCAAATTGAGGTGCGGTTTATTCCTACACATTAAAAATGAATTATTTAACATTTTAATAAAGTATACAGGCTATATTAATTAATTTTATCATCTTTCAGTATGTCCCTTTTCTTTTTAACTGAAATTCCAATTTAAGAAAACAAACATCGAGTCATACAGGTCACACCATACGTTGGATTTTGGTGAGGTGATTCTTACCTGTCAGAAATGACTTATGCATTGTTTTCTAAAATTATAAAAACAATATGAATAAATTTTTATCATTATTGAGTATTTAAAATTTGTTTGTTTTACAAAAATTTCATCTTAAACTGAAAACACGCACTATCAGTCATATCAGTCATATCATTTATTGGTTCATTGTGACATTGATTCCCATACAAAAAAATGACTTATGAACTGTTTTGTTAAATTATTAAGACTATAAATTGTTTTCTTGGTTTTCAATTTGTGAAATGTGTTTTGAACTAAAATGTGAATATTAAACTAATAATAGACATTTTGAATCATATCAGTCACATCGTGTATCGTCTTGTGGTGTGGATAATTCTTACATGACAAAAATTAATTATGGATCATTTTTTTAAATTATCTAAGAAATCAATTTTTTTATTTTTTTTATGTCACTTTTCTTTTTACTAAAAATATAATTTTATATAAAAAATACACACATGGAATCATACTGGTCACACAATTCATTAGAAAGAGGTGTGGTTCATTCCTGCATATCAAAAATGACTTATGAATTGTTTTATTAAAGTATCAAAACAATCTGAATGATTTTGCTTAGTTTTGAGTATGTGTGATGTCTTTTTTACTAAAATTCCATTTTTAACGGAAAACACACACTTTGATTTATATCGGTCAAATCGTATGTTGTTTTGACATGAGATTGATTACTGCATTGAAAAAATCACATTTAATAGTTTTCTTAAATTATCAAGACAATCCATGTGTGTTTTATTTATTTTTAGTGAGTTACATGTGTTTTGAAGGAAAATTCCAATTTTAGATTGACAACATCGACTTTGAGTCTCACTAGGAACACTGTGTATTGTATTGAGGTGTAGCTGATTTCTATACCTAAAAAATGACTTATAGATCATTATTATACATTAAAAAATTATTGAAAATTAATTTTTTTCTATTTTATATAGGATACGTATCTTTTTTACTCTAATTTCAATTTTAAATAAAAGGAGAGACTTTGATTCATGCTGGTCACACCGTGTGTCAGATTGAGGAGTGACTTATTCATACACATCACAAATAAATTATGCATTTTTTTAATAATGTATTAAAACAATTTTAATGTTTTTACTAGTTTTTAGTGAGTAATTAAAGTTTTGAACTGACATTTAATTTTTAATGTAAAAAAACACTTTAGTGTATACTGAGAACACTGTGGATTGGATTTTGTTGCATCTAATTGAGATTTTAATGATTCCTACACTATTCAAAACAATATTCATGATATATAATTTTGGAATTCATAATTTATATTGAAATGTTGAAAAATACCATGGTAGATGCATCAGTATGATTTACTTCAAGTTTCAGGTAGCATGAGATTTCTTCTTCTATCTAAAAGGAACATGTTATATATTTTCTAGATTTTTTAAGATAGTTGAAATAAAATTATGAGTTCCCAATATATCTAAAAAAAATATAAATTTATTAGATAAAAATGATCAGGGAACTAACATAAAAATAGTAGATAAAATGATGTCAAAATAAACTAAATATGTTGTAGGAATTCACCATTTCATGATGCATGTATAAATTCTTGATCTATTTCCCTATTTTCATTATGTAATTTTTAGCCTCAAGGTATAATCTCTCTTGAGTAAAAGTAACTTCAGAAAAACCACCCCATGTTGATCAAAATAATAAAATTTTATAAGAACAAAATTTATTGTTCCATTAATAATATAATGAAATAAAATAAACACAAATATAAAGAAATACATTAATAAAATTTATAATTTAAATAGAAACCACATGATTTGTGTCATATTGGGCACACTGTGTATCAATGTGAGGCAAGGATAATTTATATACTTCCAAAATTTTATATGGTTTGTTTTTCTAATTTACCAAACTAATCCAGATGCATTTTATTAGTATTTAGTATGTCTATTTTCGTTATTTACTAAAATTTCAAATTTGAATAAAAAGAGAAACTTTGAGTCCTATCGGTCACATGTTGAATTATATTGTGATGTACCTAATTCATAGGAATCACAAATGAGTTATGTATCATTTTCCAATCGTATCAAAATAATCTGATTTTGATTGTTTGGTTTTGATCATGTTACATTTATTTTTAACTATCATATCAATTTAAAGTGAAAACATGAACTTTGAGTCTTACTGGAGACATATTCTGACTTTTTGATGTGATACTGATTCCTACAGATCACAAATGAATTGTTAATTATTGTCCAAAATTATCATGAAAACCCATGTGTTTTTGTTCAGTTTTTAGTGAGTGACATGTGTTTTGAACTAAAATGTCCATTTTAGATATATAATGAACACATTGAGTCATGTTGGTCACACGGTGTGTCAGATTGAGGTGTCGCATATTTGAACACATATTAATTGTCATATGGATCATTTTTATAATGTATCGTAAAAATAAAAATAAAATATCGGTTTTGAGTATGTTAGTTTTTGTTTTTACTAAAATGTCATTTTAAACTGAGAATGAACACATTGAGACATACCGATCACACTGTCACTTTGATTTAGGTGTGGATGATTCCTAAACATGAAAAAATGTCTTATGGATCATTTTACTAATGTATAAAAATAATAATTTTTTTTTGGTTTTGGGCATGTCAGTTGTAATTTTTTAGAAAATTTCATTTTAAACCAAAAACATGTACTTTGAGTCATACTAGTCACATTGTGTGTCGGTTTGATATGAGTGTAATTTATACACATCAAAATTATCATAAGAATCATTTTCCATAATTTATATAACATTTTGAGTTTTTTACTATGTTTTTAGTTTGTGACACATGTTTTGAACAAAATTGTTAATTTTAAATGGATAATGAACAGTTTGAGTCATACCGGTAACACCTAGTATCAAATTGAGGTCTATAAAAAATCCTATATGTGAAAAATACCGTATGTATTAGTATTATAAACTATAAAAATGATAGTAAATTTTTCTCATATTTCAATATGTGACTTATGTTTTCAACTAAAATGTCACTTTTGAACTAAGAACACAGACTTTGAGTCATACTGGGCACACCATGTATCATATTGAGGTGTGGTAGATTAGTACATGTCAAAAATAAATAATGTATCATTTTCCTAAACTATAATATGAACATTTTGAGAAATTACCTAAAAATTTAGATAAGATGACAAGAAATTCAATTAAATAGGTATCATGCATTCACCTTTTCATGATGTCCATATAAAATCTTACACTAGGTATGTTTCCTATTTATTTATAAACAAATATACTTCATATTTTGAGAATGAGGACTATCAAAAATATTGGTATAATTTTGGGAACATAAATAAATAAAGTAGTAATAAATATTATAAATGAAATTATTATTATCATTGAAAATACCACTCCAGGAATGCAAGTTAATTGATGGAATGAGATATATTTCATAAATTTTCATACATAATGACCATAATCGTTTTCATTGGTTTATTTCAGACACGACATAAAATTTGATAAAAATAAGTAATTTGTTTATATTTTTTTGTGAAATCTTATTATATATACCCTAATACTTATACACTTTTTGAATTCGATAGGATCATTTTATTCGTGGATTATCCTAATTCCATGATTTTGATTATTTTTAAACACCACCCAATAATAACATAATATAAAATATATATTTTTATTTTTATTTGTAAAACATCACATGATTTTTTTTTCAAATTGATAAATTTCATCACATGTGGTTAGTTTTTTGGGTATCCATGCATTGAATTTGGAAAATATATAATTGGAGTATTCAAATTTTTTTTAATGCATAACCAATGATACCTAAATAAGAAAAAATAATAATTAAATAAATGAATTAAAATATATTTTATATGATTATATTTTTTTACCCCTATATCAAGGGCATTAAGAAGTGTTCCTTGTTTTAATGTTTCCTATCAATCATTTTGGCCAGTCCATCCTTTATTACCTTAATTGGAATTTGTTTCAATTTTAATTATTTTTTAGAAGTGATGTGATGTTTAGTGAGTCCAAATTTTTGTTCAGAGGTTTTTCCATTAAAATAGTATTCATATATATTAATGAATAAATATGAATAGTATCCAGTTATAATTAATATAGTAGATCAGCTATTATATAGATAAATCATGAAAACACACCTCATGTTTACTTGTAAAAACAAGACTCAAATCCATTCATGCATGATGACTTCAGTAACATTCTCAATACCAATATATTCTCTACTTTCCTTTTTCGTATATCTATTCTTCATAATCAATTTTACTTATATCATTTTTAACGTTATATCCACATGAACCTTTAATGTTGTTAAATATTGGCGTTGAACGTGTGGGGTAAAGGTATATTATGAATATATTTTTTATTTTTTGTTTGATTATTTAGATTATTTTTTTCGAACTTCAGTTTCAACCCTTACCTATTTCTTTCTTTAATAATAATCATCTTTTTAGACATTTTTTAAAAAATTGTTAAAGTTTTTCTAGAAAAAAATGGAAATAAATACATTCTTATCGGTGTGTTTTTTTAAAGATATAAAACCATTCTATAAATGTTTTAATATATTTATTGAACTAAAAATATCCACATTTTAATGATGAATAAGTATCTCAGTGCTTGACTCTTTATATGTGTTCATCACCACTCTCACATAACCTATTGGTAGTTTTTTGTTGTGTAAAATATATCCATGGGTTTGGTACATGGTTCCCCTCATGATAAATTCGTTTCCACTATGTAGAGTCTATTACTTGAAAAAGGTTCTCATATCTATTTATTATATCTAGGTTCCATATCAATTATCTTATAGTCCCCTAAATCCCATACAAGCACAAAAACCTTGGAATTATTGGAAAGTACTATAAAACTTTCCGAAAAATAAATTCATTATTCTTGTATTGAGAATTTCCACACTTTTTTTATTCTATGTGATTTTTTGTACTTCCAAAATAATAATCAATAATTTTGATATACATGTATTATTTCATAGATCATACCAATTGAAAATATAATTCATTTGGTGTTGTATGTTTATAAAAGAATATAATTATCTTCTATGAGCATATCATTTTAGAGATAATGTATTTAAATAAAACTAGTATCACTCCCGCCATTTCTATCACATAAATTATGTAGATTCGGTATGGATAATAATGTTGTATATTTAGTACAACCAGCTTACAATTTCATCTTTTCATTATTCTTTATCTTCTCAAATATTGGTGGATAATAACAATATTTATAACTTCAATCTATTCCATGACATATCATGTTTTCTTCCTACTCCATTGGACTAATTAGTCTTGAACAAAAACAACATAAACACATAAAATGGATTAGATATAGGTCATAAGCATGTTCTTTTACAAAAATTATGAATAATTTGACCCCATAATCATACTATGAATAGAAAACATACATTAATGATTCATATCCATATTTTTTGATTCAGTAATATTGATTTTTAAATAAATAAATAAATCATAAAAATTATTTCATAGAAAATGCGGATCTTTGGATTAAAATATTACTGTAAGGTAATATTATTTATGGTTATTATATTAAATCCATAAATTTCATTATTAATGGTTATTATTTTACGAATGTTGGTTATTATTAATTTTTCTATATTATATGAACCTAATATACCCTATATTGCAGTAATTTGGGTCTAAAGAGATACTTATCCCCTAGAAAAACCCAATATAGAGGTGATCAATATATTTCCTTTAATACAACGCTTAAAAATTATCTATCAATATCAATGATTGATAACTATATTTATACAACAATTAAAATTGTTCAGATTTAAAATGTTTTCTCTCAACATTTAGCATAATATAAATTTTATATTTTGGTTTCTGAATATGAATACCTCCACCAAAGACATTTTATATTTATTAATGGAAAAGCGGATCAACAACCAAAAAATTCTAGGCAGTATGAAGTAATTAAAACTGAGGGAATCAACCCGAACAAAGTGAAAACCCTCCATAGATAACGATCCCAAATTTGAAAAAATGAGAAGACTATCATCTGGGTATGCTCTTGAAGTATGAATTTCTGCAATCATATTTCCCTAATGCTAGGTATGCATGAGGGATAACTGATTATACATTAGGCTACTTCACCTTCACACTAAATATTCATTGGGCCAATGAATAGGTCCTTTTCCAGCCACATCATTGTAAAATACTAAAGATTCCATCTCAAATGATAATAGAGGAATGTTCCACTGTTTACATATGAGCAGGCCTGAAACCATGCCATGATCTTCTTCTTTCGGAGAACCACCACTCCTGTAGAAGGTAGAGAAGGAAACCATGACTAAGACACCAGTATCTCTAATTACATTGCCAATTTAAATGGGACCCATCCGATAGGATCGATCAGTTTTATGTTTGTACCCAACAATTGGGGGATGCCTTCTTATCCATAATCCTTGGGTTGAAGGATTTTTTGTCAGAGAGGAAGAGCTTGGAAGAAGTTTCATGATATAAGAAGCATTGGATACATTTTACATAACCTGCATATATCCATAATAAGGTTTTGGTTTTTTAAAATGATACACATGGAAGTGTAGCCTTAATAAGGATGTCAGTTGTCATTACATGATGACCATATCATCTAGTAGCTAGTAGTGAGGATAACTGCACAATCCTTTCTGTCAATACAGGAATAAATCACATTCTGAAACCAGCCTGGGAGGAATGACTCAGCAGAGTGGGATTTATAATACCAGCTAGTGAACATCCCAAAATAACTTTGTAGTTGATTTTCCCACTTTCTGTGGAAGAATAGATTCTCTGTGGATTATGAAGACAGCTCATTTCAATAATAACACCTTGAGTAAAGGATAACTCCCCTATGCTCAATATCCACATCAGAGGGTATGTAATTATTCTTGACCTACCACACTAGTTAAATAAATTTCACTTAAAGATACCTACAACAAATAATATCTCCCCCACAATCCTGAGGATAATAAGAGGAATTAATATTAAAAAATAATTAAGGTAGAAGGACCCATCAGAAGAGCCTGAAAAAAAACATATGTATGGTTCACCGGTCAGCACGATGTTGTCAACAAGGTCTAACTAGTTGTCATGCAAGGTGGAACGAATAGGATAGCGATGGGAAAAATCCTCCTAGAAGATAATTAAATGATTCAGATATCCTAGACATCTATCAACATTCCCTGACCAGTTATGAAACTGAAATCTTATGGAACACTTATTGAAAATCAATCGAGAATGATGCTAATGATCAGATAGGAAAGGTAGGATCATCCATTTAATTATCGATGGTCAATGTCTAGATGGGTTACCTTCCAATACATAGGTTTTAACCATATGTTTTCCCCAAAAATAATTACCCTCAATCATCTTCCAGTAGATTTTAGCATGAAGACCCTTTATGGTTTCAGAGATACTCCTTATGTTTGTTCCCTCATCTTTATATGGTTTGGAAACTTTTCTACAAGAACCCCAATGACATTTACCATGGAGGTTCACATCCCAAAGGAAGATTAAAAAATTAATCTCAATATTGGATAAATTTTTTTGGTAACCCTCAATGTGGAATGAATGTGCATGGGTATTGAAGATAGAACTGAGGAAATCATGGTGATCCTCCTGCCAAAAGATAAAAACATGTTTTTCCAATTAAGTGTTCACCCCAAAATTTTATCAGTTATCATATTGAGGTATATGATTAGAATAATGTTTGGAGACACAGGATAACCCAAGTAATCCATGTGAAATGACCATTTTTTCACAAAAATACTTGCTTCCAAAGCACACTTAATTCTCACCAAAAATGTAATTAGAACATTGAAATTACTTATATCCAAATTAACAACGTGTATAATCCACCTATAGTTAACCTCTAAGGATTTATTAACCCATGAATAGATCTTTTTCTTCCACTAAAAAATAAGGTTGTATCATTTTCAAACATAAGATGAGAAATATCCCCATTCACCTTCTTATTGTGGTATGGAAGAATCATCCCCAAACCATTGAGATGAATAACATAACATCCAAAGAAATCATGATCTATGATAAAGAGAGATGGTAAACGGGGTCCTCTTTCCATACAACTCTTACCATTTTAAAAAAACAATTTTTTTCCCATAAAAGAAATATCCAACCCAGAAGAGCTAAAGTAGTTGAAGATAAGGTCGATCACCAAACCCAAGAATCCCATACTATAAAGAACCTTAATGATGAAGTTCCATTGAACTGTATCATAAGATTTTATCATATACATTTTGATATCCATGTTTCTGCCAAATGTCTTCAGGTTAATGTCAATAATCACTTCTTGGGCTAGGGATATAACTTCTTGGATAGAGCTCCCCTGAACAAAACCACATTGTTCCTCCTCTACCCAACATGGGAGAAAGAGAGAAAGTCTATAGTTAAGAACAACAGTCAAGAATATGTAAGGTACATTGCACAAGCTGATAAGATGGTACCAGTTTAAATATATTGGGGTTTTGACCATAGGTACAACAATCAATTTTGTTGCACAGTCCAGATGAGTAAGGATAGCTCCTTGAAAATAATCATCCAACACGACTATCAAGATCCCTTTGAAAATTTCTGAATTAGCTGTATAAAAAAGACAGGAAATGTGTTCGGTCCTAAAGGATTGTCAGGATTTAAGGACAAGAGAGTACTACACACTTCATCCTATCAAATGGTAGCCTACAACAGCTCATTAACCTCTATTGAGGCTAAGACAAGAATGCAGTAAAAAATGTTTGAGGAACCTCTAGGCTAACTACCTACCATATACAGATTAGTAACAGCCAATAAAGACTTAATATGAGAAATTTCAAAACCACCCAATAAATCAATATCATTAGTATAGAAATATTCCTCCAAAAATAGGTTCAGTCTTGATAAAAAAATTATTTAATTTATGCATGAAAAAACCTTCTGTTTATATATCCTTCCTTTAACCATTTTACCCGAGACTTCTCACAAGAAAATACTTCTTATTTTAGCAGTAAATCATCTATATTATCCTTATTTTAGTGCAGATATGGAAACACCTCTTCATCCTATATATCCTTTAGTCTTAACTCTATCCTCTAGATAGTGCTGCTAAAATATTCAGTTTCCAGATATCCTGGGGAAAGACAGCTGGCCCATAAGTGAATAAGGCCTTTAAGATGTCTCAGGTTGTTGTGAATGGACAACAACAGGTTCCCATTTCCAGAAAGATTCTAGAAAATATTCACAATATCCATTAACTAAGTATTGGTAGAAAACCTATAAAAAATGGAAAAAATCATCAGATTTCCAACTATTACCCAAGGAAACTCGGAGCGGGGAGTGATAAGATAACACCCGAATCAAGTGAAGGAATTTGAAATTAGTAAAGGATAAAACTTTTGTAACATTAACTATGCACTGATCCAAATGAATCCACGATCGACATACCTCATGTGGGTTGTTGCATCACATAAATATTTCCCCAGATAAACCCACATCAATGAGACATTTGGATTCGATGAAGGATACAAATGACTGAATGGCATTTCTAGGAAAGGAACAACATCCAATTTTCTCATCAAGAGATACTACAATGTTGAAATCCCCACCAAATATCCAAAACACATCTCTTGGGTTAAAAGAGATCAAATATTCCCATAGTAACTCTTGATAAATATCCTCACACATAGAATAGATAATAGAAAAAAAATACGCACTTATTACCCACGAAAAGCATAATGTTTATACATTGGTCGGAAGCAGAAAGTAAATTACTTGAAGAACCTGATTTCTAGAAAAAACAAATGTTAGAGATGATTTCATGACCATGGAAAAATCCATTAGTTTTCATATGATTTTAAAATTCCATGACCTTATAAGAGACCTGTCTAGGTTCAAAAACTATAACCAAAGAAACTAAGTGAAGGTGAAAATCATTTTAGATAAAATTGACTTTACCCAAGATCCCAATCCTCAAGAATTACATAGGATGATATTAATCATTGAATGGAAATTTTTTTGGTACTGGCCCCAAACTCTTGGTGAAGATAGATCTTACTAGACTATGAATTATATATAGTCTTTGACTTGATTGAGATATTGTTCTTACTCCATCTAGAAGACAAAGTGACAAAAGAGTAGAAAAAAAAAATTTGTAACCAAAAACATTCGGAGTAGATATGGATGTGGATTTAGTGGAGGTTACCATTGGAATAGTTGGAAAATAGAAAACTCCAGAGGAGGCCAATAAATGGTTCACAACTAAATCCCTTAGATCCAACTCTTAAATGGGGAGACTCATTGAGGATGGGAAGTGACGAGGCACTATAAACAATACAAAGAGGTTAGTAAGTAAATGCAGACAGTTAGAGATATAGGGATCAGTGAATGAGCATGTAATTGCAGCCATGATGGGAACCAAATCATGGATTTCTAAAGCTGGGTGCACCACAAGAGGTAGGAGGGAGGATGAATAAGCGTCCGTAACTGAAGAAGATACTGAGTGCATACCACTTTTCCCACGATCTTAAGGGATCACCTTATACCGAACATGAGAATTTGTGGTGATTGAGGAGGACCCCTTATGATAGTTTCTAGGCTTCAATTAATATTGAGTCATTGTCTACTGAGACGTTCTACATTCAGTTGTAAAGTGGACTTAAAGATGATAGTAGGAAAAACGTATGGCGGTGAGGGGTAGGCCATAGGGTGAGGCAAGGTTGGAATACCATCAACTCTATGAAGAAAAGTTGATGAAGAGGTACTGAAATATCTAATTCAATATAGATATAAGTTATACATTGTATTTCAATTAAAGTGTCCACTTAATAAAACAAAAGAAAACCAATGAGTTTCTAATACTACTAATAAATATTATATACATAAAGGGAAGCAGTTAGATAGGGAGAGAAATCAACACTGCCTCCCTAAAGGATTCCCTTTCCAAATGAGAATCCATGGACTAGTGAACCAAAGAAAACCACTAACGTCCAAAACTGCACAAAACAAAGTACCAAGTAAATACCAAGTCGTCCTAATAATAAAGTACAATTAAAAAAATTTTATTGACAATCAAGACCCTGGCCGGAGAGGGAAAATTCCATGAGTTGAAAAAATGTAGAAATAGTATAATAGGTGGCTTGTAAATCCCAAATATATCCATGAGAGTACATTAAAGATTCTCTAAGGATTTTAATAAAGATGCAACAGAAATTCCAAGGCCTGTAAGATCACCATCCATGCAAGAAGATGAGCTTTGAAGGACCCCCATGAACGTACCAAGTTCTTTTTGGGGGAAATCAACCCAAACCAGAATGTACATGAAATAGAGTTCACACTATGGATGGAGATCTGGAGTTATGCCTGGGATAGGAGAAGAAGGATAAACTGGATCGGAAGGCTGAGCCAAAGAAACAGTTGAAAGAGCCAAAAAAGTTGATGGTGTGTCTGGCGTGTTATTGAGAGATTCAAATACATCTTTGATTTCCCCTGAAATCAAACAATTTATAATCCTTAATAACCTGTGATTAATTGAAACATTTATCTTTTGATTTTCCTCTAAATTGTATGGATCATGATTGTGGTAGGGAGTCTTCCTGATATGAATATAGTATTGAAACATGATACATTAATGGTCACTAAATATAAAATACACAACGTAATGACATGTTATAAAAATACATTTTGGTTTTAATCCATTGCAGTAGGAGGGATACTTGGAATAAAATGGGATTTTTTAATATATTGTAGTAGGAAGAATAATTTGAATTTGGACTCTATTACCAGTTATACACAGCACAATCCCTATCTACTTATCATTTGATGTCACCTCCTTACGTGGTAAGTGGGAAGAGATTTTATGGTGCAGATCTTGGAGATCCATGAAATAAGAGTGATAAATAATGATGAATGAGTGAAAACGAATGTCAAATACATGTATAGGGTGAACCAACAATGCATCAATGAGATATAGATTGGGTGAAAACCGGTGAGATATATCTAGGAAAGATAAGATCACTTGTCCACATGTTTCTCAAACCATTTGGGAGAATTAATAACAAACAACGGTGATCGGGTGGTGAAATTGTTCACAAGTGATTAGATACCACTATTTTAATATATTATTATAATTTGAAAAAATATATTAGATAAACATTAATCTAGGAAAAATATATTAATAAAAATATATAAATTTTTAAAAAGTTGTAATCGAAGAAATGATTGTAATTTTAAATTTACTTCATTTTGTTTTGATATAAAATTTAGAAGAAAAATAAATTATTTTTATTTCTCTTCATCTTGTATGGTGAATTTTTAAAAAATAATGGAAATGAATTTTTTTTCATTGATAGGGTCAAAGATCGTGAATAAAAGGAAGCTAAGAAGCTCTCTAGTTAATGTGATACCCTATTTCATGGGTTATTTTCCATGCCTCAGGGCACTGAATCTAGTAGATTTATCAAAAGTGTAGTGTGACACACATTTTATCTCTAAAGAAAGTGATTATTGGTCACTAGAAGACCGGTAGGAATTCAATTGCCTCAAAAATCATTCTTTTTAAGGAAGACCATGTCTAGAAAACTCTATATCTAATTCGCAAGCATTCTCCGATTTTCAGTTTCTTTAATTGGAAGTGTATCTCGATAATTAATGGATATAATCATATTCATTTCTAGAATAACTAATTGAAAATAAGGTCATTTGGATTCAGCATGGTTTCATTAAATCTCATTTCTTTATGGATATATGAATGTAATTTTATATTCATTCTATTTGAGGTAAAAAAACACTATAGTCATGTCTGGGTCGAAATATTTGGTCTCTACTTGTTTTCCTATCACCCGTAGATTCTATTTGATATTGCCTCTTATATTGGGGTCCCTATAAAAATATATAAAGAGATTGAAAATTTTATATTTGGGTTTTTTCTTGAGTGATTGTAGAAGTAAACCATAATATGACCTTAGCTGGTAATGTGGTTTTATCAATGGAGGGAGATGAATGAAATTTGAAAATTGTGTGTCATAAGCTTCAAAAATCTTGTTCTAAGAGAGAAGTTATTTGGAATTTCATTGATTCATGTCAAAGGAATATTATTTTTGCTTATTTCTTAAATAATGGGTAGAAAGATACAGTTTTTAGGAGAAGATAGTAGGATAAAAATGCAAAAAAAATATAATATTTATTCTTACACTAGTGCTTCTAGTATAGGTTGAAAGGGCTTCATAGCATGGGTGTAGGAGGATCTCTAGAAAATTTTCCCATTTTCATACCGCTTATAACCATATTGGTGCTAGAAATTCTCATGATAATGTGTGTTTTGTTTCAGATACCATTAATGAAAGTGTTAAGGAGTTTTGTTTCAATATAACAAAAATAATTCTTATCTAGTGAGCCATGAATTTTATTCATAGATGTTGGAGAATGGTTCTGGACCTATTGAATTTAAAAAATATGTAGATCACATGGTCTGAAAATGATATGGATCCTTAGGTGATGAATGGTTTATCCTCTAATGAGGCTTTTTGTATGCCTCAATAGTCATGTGATATAGGTAGGGGGTCCATTATGACCACCAGGATTTGGTTGGTCTACCCAATAAGATCATAATGATGATCAGTCCTTTGATGAAGCATCGGTGTAGGAGATTTCTTACTAATAATAAGGGTAAGAGTAGTTTATTACCTCAAGGGAACATAAAGGAAAGAAACTTCTTTGAAAGTTAGGTCTATAAAGGAAGTACCGGGACATCAAGATGGTTTTTCAGGTCTGATTGGGGGATCAATTGTTATTTTTTACTCTCCTTTTCTAGATTATATGTTATTGATAGTTTTTAGGTACTCAAACCCTCCCTAAAGAAGATTTCATGGACTTTAGAACACATGAATGTGGATGTGGAAGAGGCTTTCTCACCCCTGAAGGGATCTGCATCAGGAGAGGATGATAATTCATTTTTTCATCTGTTGTGGGTGCTTTAGCACATCAATCTCATGCACTACAAGTTACTGAGTACTTGCACACTTAATGTTCCTTAGGTAAATACTGGGTTGATACACTCACCTTCTCTAATTTCTATTGATTATTCAGGATCCAAATTCTCTTTCCCAATGGATATGGACATTTTATCATCATAATGAAGTATAACTTGAAACATTAAACAAATATCAGGTGATAACTCACACTTTTTATATTGTGTGTTATTCTATTAATGATGAAAAATCATACATAGTGCATGGAAATAAGGTTAAGATTATTGAATAGAAAGGAAGTGAGGTTACCATACTTGATGAACCACCAAGGGTGGTGGATGTTTAATCAGAGGGTGAGAGATTTGACTTGGAGGACAGTGGCATTGAAGGCCTCCAGCAATAGGTTAAAACTTGGAGGATGGGTTTTCATCCTAGAGTTTGTGGACATGGTCATGGATGAATCAATTGGAATGTCATTAGTGATTAAGAATGTAGAATTGGTGCTGAGATTCAAAATAATGTTAGGAATGTGATTGTGGTTTATTTTGATGAGGGAATTTTGCTTTGTCTAGCCCCATCCTCCACCTCTCTTGTTTTTTATCTTTCAATAAAAGGTCTCTGTCCATACCTTATATATATATATATAGTTTTCTAATACACAATTATTCAAAATTAAAAATTATTATAATTTTAAATTTTATTTTTGATTTTTAAATGAATATATATATTATTATCATAAATAAATATATATATATCTCATTAATAAATTACATAATTATAAATATATATATATTTTGAAATATATTTATATATTTATATTTAACTATTTATTTAATTATAATTATCTAAATATGTGTTCATAAATATATATATTTACAAAATAAATTTAGAATTATATATATATATTAAATATATTAAATATATATAAGAAAATTTAGTTTTTATAGTCTGTTATTATTATTTATAAATTACATTGAACAAAATATTTATATATACATAATCAAAATTATTTCTATAAACATATTTATTTATAATTAGAATCATTTAAACACACATAATAAAAATTATTTATATAAACATAATCAAAATTATCAATTCATGGTAATCCAATTTATTTATAAAATATTTATATATTTCATTAATTAAAAAATACTATTTACAGACATTCAGAAATATTAATTCAAATATATTAATTCAAAATGATTAATTAAAAATTATTTATTCAAAATTATTAATAATCCCCAATAAATATAAATTCATAATTATTAATAAATTATTTATATATATTATTAATTCAATATAATCAAAATTACTTATAATAAAAAATATATAAAATCAAAATTATTTTCAAATTATTTATAATTATTTATATACACGTAATCAAATTTATTAATAATTGTTTCTTGTTATTACATATAAATTACATGGATGTTATAAAAAAATATTTACAAATTATGTTTAACAAAATATTTATATAAACGTGACAATATTGTTTGTTATTTCTAATAATCACAAAGACGCTCATTTATATAAATCTTAATTTTAGAAAAAATTGAATAAATTATGAATTAGGGATAATGTCACAAACCCATTTCTAAAATTTTAAACACTTCAGAACACTCAGGCACATGGTTTAAAAATCATTTGGTGAAAATAACACATTTGAAAACCTCAAGCCTTGTTCTCCACTTATTTAAAAACCAAATACATACATTATGATCTGTTATGTAATTTTTAAAAACATTTAAATCTAGAATCATTTGATACAAATGTTACATTTAGAAATTCAATGTGGCATCAAAAGACACATTAAAAACCCTCATAGTCTTTTCTAAAAACCAGGTATGAAATTTTAAAAACACAGTTGTTTTGGGATCCCATTTCAAGAAAAGGGTTGAAATAATTTGATAAACAATATTTTCCCCCAAAGGATATCCATGTGGGAATGAAATTAATAAATAATCTTTTTGAAACTAACTATAATTAATGTAAAATATAATGTGAGAACACTGCTGTTGGATCAACCAAAAAAATACTAATCTACCTGGAACCAAACACCTCACAAAACCAAGATGGGATCTAGAATGTGGGATTAGTTAATAATAGTAGAGGGATAACTAAATTATGGATTCAACATGGATCCATAAACCTAGAAAAATACCACATTAAATAGAAAACCACCTCTAGTATACACCAAATCACCATGAACATTGTCAAGAAGGGGAAAAAAAGTAGAGGAGTGAGTGGACCATGATTAAAGGGGAGAATAAGTAATTATATTCATTATACCTTGAGAGGCTCGATTCGTCGAAAATCTTGATAAAGAGCGGAGAAAAGGGTTTTGTTCTGCGAAGGCTTGAACGACATGAGGAGGAGGACTCTATTAGGGTTCAATTTAAAAGATTCATTCAGTCTTTTATGATCAACTTTCAAAAAGTACGATTAATGTGGATTTTTTAACGATTAATATAGTAATCGCTGATAAAATGTATATGTTTCACTTCTAAAATTATAGTACTAATAAAGATATGTTTTATTGGCCCCTCTATAGCACTTATAAAGACCAGATTTTAATAATATAATAATTGTAATTAATGATTTTAAATTTAAAAATTTGTAAATAAATATTTAAAGTATTAAAATTAAGAGTTTATAAATATAATTATAAAAATATAAATTTATTATTTAAATATATTTATTATAATATTATAATTATTTAAATAAATATATATATATATATATATTTATAATTATAAATAAATATGTTTAAAAATATATTTATATAATTATAAATATATTTATGTATATTTCTATATATTTACATAAATATATATATTCATTAATATATAAATATATATAATTATAAATATAATAAATTTTTATCATTTAAATATATTTATTATAAATTTATAATTTTATATATAAATATATATATTTATAATAATAAATAATTTTTTTCATATATATTTTTGTATAATTACAAATATAATTATGTAATTACATATATATATATTTATAATTATATATATATATATTAATATATAAAATTATATTTTTATAAAAATAATAAATATCTTTATTATAATTTTAAAATTATTTAAATATATAGTTAATTATTTATAATTATAATTAAAAATATTTATATATAATTATAAATGAATATTTTCTAAATTTAAAAGGCATAATCCCTTTTATTAAAATGTATGAAATAATGAGGGGGAGGAGAACAAATATATCAAGACAACTTGTGTTAAAAATAGAGTGGAGACAAAAGACTCCAACAAAAAACCACCTGATAAAGCTCTAAAATCTTGGAAGTCAACCATATTAGTGAGGTTATGACCTCTCTTACCCCTACAACGAGGGACTCTACCACATAGATGTTTGCCTCGCTTCCATGTTTTCTCTCTTTCTCGTGACTCATGAACATCATCTGTTGATTTTTTATCAGTGTCTATATATCCTATTAAACTAGATATCCCCCTATAAAATTATATTTGAGGACTAGATCTAATCCCCATGTTCCCTATGCTCACTACCTCCATAGGCACATCATTGGAAACAACAAACCCTACACAAAAATCAGTAGTTGTATAAGAGGTAACTTTTCTTACCTCATTATTAAACTAAAAACTAGATTGAAAACCACTATGGTCTGCCTCTTCGTGAGATCTAGTTATAAGACTAGTTTCACTTTTGGGGCCCCTTCTACATTTAAATATTGCAACAATCTAACCTTTTTTAAATATAATAAGGTGACTATTTCATTTTCCTCAATAATGGAAGTAGTATGAACTCCTCTAGCAGCAACCACTAAAGTCCCTACCTCTAGATGCATATCTATGGGAACATCTACATCAAACACCTATAAAATTCCAACCATATACTTTTTATAGTCTATAAATTATCAATCCACTGAAGACATACAATGTTGGACACTAGAAATAGACACATCAGATCGGTCCATGAATGGATAAGATATATCCTCATACACAGAAGAAATTACCATATTCTGGCACTGAGGCTTAGACAACATTGTAGTATCCGTCATAACAATGCCTTTCCCCTGTGAAGACTGCACAACATTTAGAGAACAAGCATTATGAGGCACGTCCTTATTTTCATTACAACCTTCAAAATTCCCAACTACCATAAACAAATCAAATCTGAGGTTCCTTTATATAGTATAAGTATTGTCTTCTTCATTCATAGGGATTTAAATTAAAATCTTAAATTTCCATATCACAGCATCATTTTTGATCTTATTATAGCTAATAAAACACAATTATTTAAGATATATTTACATATAATTCCAAATGATTCAACATTAATGATAATAATCATGTAAATTTTCAATCATAATATGAAACTCAAACCATAATGAATTTTCCATTAAAACCAATGTATCTAGGGAAATCGTATTCATGTCAATATCGACATGAATTTGAGCATAGAGACCAAACCATTCCCATTCAGTTTCCTTAAAAAAAATTATTGGGACCCCATCAAAAGAGGTGACATAACATAATATTTGAGGATTCCATAGATACCAGCTGAGGACAAATATCCAAATCCACATTTGTGTTGTGTAATTTCCAGCAATTGTAGGGTTGAAACTAGGGTCCCAGTCCTGAAATCACAAAAAGCCAGTTTTAAGAGAGACAAATCCCATTCCCCATTATCTCACCACTGGATCATAAAAATGAAATATATTATGAATGAATACCTTAATGAGAGACAAAATCCTCCAACATCCAAAATTTCAAAATTGAATAAAATTGCATCACAAGTCCTCTAACTTCCTCGGATTGATCCCTTTATAGGTAACCAGCTGAGTGATGATTTGGTTTTTGCACTTAGTGATCCTTTGTAAGATATGTGAATGATTTTCTTTCACAAAAATCAGTGTTCCATTTTTCGTAATCCTCGCAGATTCCAAAGAACCAAATCAAGAATCATCAAAGAATCTGGTTTGCGAACAGCAACCTTGATTTAATTCTTCATGATCCAAAGTTCGATAACCCTCCACTAGAAGATTTTCATCAGGATTCATATCTTTCTGATCATAAGAACCATTAATATTAGCATCAATAATATTGTTTTTTAAAATTGCATGTTTTCGAAGATGAATGGACCAGCACCTCCTTAAGAAAGGATTGGAATCACCATCCTTCTTAGAGGGAATAATGAAAGCATAATCAGTATCATGATTAGAATCCATGGAAACATAAAATGTAAAAATTCCATTAGATGGTAGCACCATCGATGCACAACTCAAATCATATAATTATAAATATATTTATACATTTACATATATTTATATATATTTATATAAATATATATATATTAATATATAATTATTTATAATTACAAACATAATAAATAAGTCTATTATAATTTTATAATTACTAAATTATATATTAATTTATTTATAATTATAAATTTATATAAATAAATTTAAATAGTATTTATATGTAAATATCAATATTCTTATAAAATCATGTATATTTATGTGTGTGTGTGTGTGTATATTGGTATTATGCTTTGTGCTACTTTTTTCAAATCACAACATCTTCTTTTCCTTGTTTGTGTACTTTTTTAATAATAAGTTTTCTCTCACCATTGATTCTACTCAAAATGGTGTGAACAATGAGGTAAAAACCAATGGCCCATAAATTTTATTAAGGAATTGAAATGAGTTTTACAAAGGATGAAACATGAAACACAAACATATGCACCATCAGAACACGGAGGGAATATACTACCACGCAAATTCCATTATACATTGTGATGTACAAAAAATAAAAAACATGTAAATACACAACTGTTAAAACCTATTTCTAACATTTCATGCATTGTCATGGCCCTGAGGATGGTGTCCCCTCCTCCACTTAGGAGTAACCTAAGGGCCAGTTCAATCTTCTAGTATTTCTCTAGCCTCTTTTTTAACCCCACATACTCATTGATAACAATAGGTCATTCTATCATGTTCTACATTCTCTAAGTCAACAATATGCAGCAAATGAAATTACAACCTATGGTCTCACCTCCACCTAAGTGTTAATTCCCTATTAATGTGAGAGAGGGTCGAATCCACCATCAGGTTCCTACATAAGGTCCAATACAAAACATTTCCCTTCAACCAAATCCTTCAGAATAGTAATGGGAATCCATCAACACCCCTAGACCCCTACACATGCTTAGAAACGTTTCCTATATATGATATTCCTTCAGATAAAGAGGGCCTTTTATTTCCCAAACCATATTTTTCCTGTCCACCAAGACATATTTGATCAAATTTCAAATTTTTAATGGACTCGATCATGGAAAAGAAGTTATCATTCCCTTTTCAACAGACCACCCGTGGCTATGTTTTCCACTACTTTTTAAGGACAAAAAATTCTTCTTTATCAACTCCATTATCTAGTGGTAAATTACTCTTTATAAATATTTATATAATTATGTATGTGTATATATATATATTAATATATAATGATATATATTTATAAATATCATAAATATACTAATTATTTAAATATATTTTCTATAATTTTATAATTATTTAATGATATATTAATTTATTTATAATTATAATTACAAATAAATATATTTACAAGTATTTATATATAAATAAAATAGTATATAAACAATTATATAAATAATTATATATAATTATATAATTATATGTATTTTTTAATATTTGAGAATATATAACTATAAATATAATAACTATATTTATTGTTTGAATAAATTTACTATAATTTTATAATCATATATCGATATAATTATATATAAAATTCATATTTTAAATAAATATATTTAAAAATATTTCTATATATTTATAAATTTAATTATATTTTTGTATACATTAATATAATTATATATATTTATATAATCATATATATTAATATATATAGGTAATTATATATATTAATATCTAACAATATATAATAAATATATTTATTATTTAAATATATTTATTATTGATATATATTTATTAGATTTTTATAATTTTTTAATTACATATTTACATATTTATAATTTTATAAATACATTTTTTTAAACATTATATACTTTTGTTATTTTCATAATTAACTATTTAATTACATGTCACACATACACATGTAGACAGGTTATGTGTGTGTGTGTGTAAATCCCACGTACAAGTGTGTGTATATGTATACATTCATACACATACATACATTTTTACACGTACAACATCTATAAATAAACATACATAAAACACACACACAAAAGATATTGCATATGCATTTTATAAGAGAAAGGAGAATCAATTAAATGATTGAATATAAGGGAGTTCTATGGATAAGATTCAATGTGGAAAATCATCCAACCAGACTTGTGAAACACTAAAAAGGCCACATGTATCCAACATGTGGGAATAACTATTACCCTTTCATTTTTAGAAGGAGAAAAGAATGTTGTAAATAGGTATTGGAGGGAGTGAATCTTCTTGATCAGTATACCAAAAAGAAGGAATTCAATGTTTAGTGAAGTGATAGCCCTTTAGATAGATAGGTAATCATAATCGGTGATAAATGTGTTGTATCTTCTTTCATAAGAAAACTATAGCACAATGATAATAGCATGAGATTCAGCCCTTTGTAGAGTCTTGGAAATGATGTAGAGGCTTGACGAGCTACAATAATAAATTTAATAGAATCTTGAATGATAAAACCCACGCCGATAAAGTCTCCATTAGAAATATATTCTTCTAAATTGATTTTAATAATTTCTTTCAGGGGAGGGATCCAAAAGATTGAATCAAGTTGTATGGGTGGGGACTTCTTATGGGGAATGTCCTGACTCTATACTACCAACCATGAAAATGCTAGTTTAACCCATAAGAAGAATGTTCTATCAATCTAGTGAAAAATAAAATCATTATGTCAAACCCATATCATACATTCCATGGAACTAAACAAATTCCTTATCATTGCAGAGGGTAGGAAACCAACATAATAAAAAATGCAACTAGGTCATCTTCCAAAACATAAAAGGACTTTATATTTGTCTTTTAGTTGTCCCAAACTGAACTAGTACTTGGGAATATGAACATAGCATGGATGAATTATTCAAGGGAAACCATGAAAATAGGGAAGATCGGGATATCAACTATGTTAAAATATGTGACCAACTCCTTTTATGGGAGGATACGAGAGCATATTTTCTACAAAAAAATAGAACTATGGATGAAAGGGAGTGTTTCCATAGAGTTTTCCATATCTCAGCATTCTTCATAAATGGAATCCCACATTAAATTAAATAAATAGATATGACTATGTAGATACTATATACTTCATCCCACCAACACATTCTATTTCGAACAATGTCCCACATGCATGGGATGCAGAGAATCAGATTCCTATCAATCTATGAAAACCATGAGTTCAACATATCATAACACCACCCATTACCATCTTCATTTTTTACCCATTACAATCCTTATTAAAAAGAGAAAAAATCATCGAATCCTTTGGGATAAAGATCACTAGTTTACATGATTTAACCCATTTATTATAAAAACCCAATGGTCCTTTCTGTAGAGACCTGAAGCTTGATGTACATGGACATTACATTACTTTAGAAGAATAATTAATACATAACAAAAACAGAAACACAAGGATCATAATAGATTAGTGTCGTTGGAAACTCTGAATATAATCTTCTAATCGTGGTGAAAGATCTTCAACATCTCCCATAAGATCTTCCCCTTTTTTTCTTACCTAAAACCTGTATTTAAATCCTGGGGAAAAGAAAACATATAAATTGTGAGCTCAAATTCTCAGTAAGGGTAAGCATGGATAAAATAAAACAAATCATATACTCTTGAACTTCAAAACAGGAACATAATATTTAAACATCAGAATCTTGAGCAATGACATAAATCATGGATGTACGTAAGGAATAGATCATAAAGAAACATTAATCATGATAAAGTAGCATGGGAATTAAACATGTAATTGTGTCAAACCATTAAGCACATGATATGATTTCCATAGTAGCCAAGGAATTGCTGCCAAGACCATCTTTGTGGACAAAGTCCCTTTCTGAATCGAGTTCACTCCTCGTTCAAGTCCTGTATTACTAAACCGGTTTAATTTGTCATTCCAGCCATGTCTATCTCATGAGATATAAATCTTTACCCAATGCATTATAGGTAGATATAAGTCCCACCCATCTCATAATGAAATAATTCTCACTTGTGCCACAATATAAACATAAATCATTCATCATAACACATGAATAAAATGGGTTTAATAAACATCATTCCATCATAACATAATCCATACAAAAAAAATTGGATATCATTTCATCATAATAAAACTGAAACCATGTAAATCATAGAGACATTATACTTGAAACATACACATATTAAATAATGTCATCTTAGATGAAAATGGTTTTGATAAAACACTTGAAATGAATTCTTGAGGAGAATATCCTTTTTTTCATCAAAATCATTTTCTTTTCACAAAATGTCGTGCAATTTTAAAAGAAAAGGATTTTGTTGAAAATAGTCATTAAATATTTTGGTGTAATATTTATGAAAATAATGCTTTATAAAACCGTAAAAATCCTTTCATGTCGTATACTTTAAAAAACATTCTTCTCGTACTTTTGTCGGAAAAGTCAAAAAGTATCTTGCAGGGTAAATAAAAGAAAGATTCCTTCCATACCATGGGGTAAAAGTCAAAATGGGTAAAAATGAATTTAAACATACATGAATACACTTTTATAAAACATGGACATGGATGATAGTAATAACCCCAGTAAATACTTACGAATAAGCAATCTCAGATAAAAATGAGATTTGAAAAATTATCCCTTACCTTAGGTCCGATATGCTTCGTACGTATCCGAACCTCCTGTATAATGATTTAAATAATTTCATTGACTTATTAAAGAATCATATTCATTGTTATGATATCATATATGTTTCACTTATGACTTTATATTACCCGTTATTTTGTAAATTCCATGTTAAAGTATGGTTTTGGGTAAAATCATTTCATTTATCGTATGTGTTTCGACTTGTCGTTCTTGATTTTATTACATATATCCTGATTTACACAATTCCAGAATGTAAAACATGATTTATATATAATATATATTCATCATATACATATATATATATTATAGATCGATAAAATGAATGAAATACACCGTTCATGGAGACGGTAGGGCGTACGTACGCATGAACGTTGTTTTCATTTCCTTATTGAATTGAATGAAACTAAATAGATGAAATACATATATATATATATACATAAATCCAGTAGCATAAGTATTTCATATATTTCATTATTAGTCATTATATAAGCATTATGATCATTCATGTATGGTTAACATGGAGAATGAATCTCATCGCGTCGTGGAGACGGTAGTCCGTACGTACGCACGAGCGATGATATCGTTCCCATAATTATTGAACAGAATTGGACTGGATGGTATAATATATCATAATCAGTATGATTTTATAATAACCATATATAGTTATTATTTACACCATTATACCCATCCATGTATGGTGTTGGTGGAAAAACATATTTCACCACGGCGTGGAGACGGTATTCCGTACGTACGCATGCGTGGTGATTTCGTTTTCCGTATGATTGATAGATGGTGAAATAGGGTTGTTTCATAATTATAAAAACATATCAGTATATGAGTTATACAGAGGTTATTAATTCATAATGAAACAACTAAAGAAGAAGAAGTGGAAGAAGAAATAGAGTTGAAAGAATCGGTAACGGACATTACCTCTTCTTTGAAGCGCCTCTTTGAGACCTCCCCTTAGGGCACTAAAATTGGTATTTGAATAAGACCAGAACCTCTAGGATGTTTCTATGGAAGTTGAGAAGATAATTTGGCAGGGTTTTGCCAAGCGTGAATGCTCAAAGTGGTGTGAGGAAGAGAGGGAGGAGGTTCCCTTTTATAAGTGAGGAGAGGGGCACCTTTGGAATATCTAAAAATATTATTTTATTATGATGTCATATTTGGTTTTTAATATCTACAAATTGATTTATTTAGAAGCTAAAGTGGGTATGGGTCTCAATTCTCTCATCCAATAGAATTAATACAAGTTTAGGTTCCTATTTTAACTTTATCATTTAGATTTATCTTTAAGTTAAATAATTTTACTTTTACCGTGTCTTCTTGTTTTCTTACACTATAAGGTTAATAAACAAACTATAACAAGCCCAAAGAACCCCGAGTGGTTCATTATTAATATATATATATCCTTATCTAAGTCATTTGGCCGAACCTTATATATTTATGAATAAAATAACAATTAATAATATAATATTTGTTTTAAAAACTATTTTTTCTCGATTTTGACACTATTTGGTACTTGATTTTTGTAAAAATAATAACAGCATGATTAGTTAGAAAAAACTTACTTAAATCAATAATAAAATTTCATATTAACCTATAAAATTAGTGTAATTCATAAAAAGTCTCAAATTACACTTATTTGGGTATTTATAACATCAATTATGTCAATATTTTATTAATAAGATAATTTCTGAATCATCTTTGTGTCATAAATAAAATTAAATTATTTACTGTCTAAAAAATATAAATAAAATACCATTATGTAATAAATCTTTCTATATTTATAATGAATATTTATAGTCTAATTTATCTTATGTATAACCCTATATTAAAAATGATTTACTTATTAAACATTGATGTTAACTATTTTAACCCGTCTTTAAATAAATTATTATTAATTGTCCTAATCTAATCTAAGTGGGCCAAAATGGTCATATTTTATTTCTAAGGTTGTTTTTGGTCTAATTACACTTATCCAATAGAATTATGACATGTTTTAGGGTAATAATAATATCATTTTTACCCTTAATTGTCCTATTTACTTTTAACCGTGGTAAATAAAAGTAAAAAGATACTATTCACCAAAAATTATTTTCTTCTCATTGAACCATATTTTATTACTTGATATAAACCGTGTCACTCAGTGTTTTGAAATTAAATTCATAGAAGTGGTAAAATTTAATTTAAATTAAAAAAAATTCATTTTTTAACTACCACTAAGTGGCTTCACTATTCATCAAAAATTGAAGTTTTTCAGAAAAATACCAAAAATTCAGCCTAATCATTATTTGATATTCCAAATTAAAAATTGATGTCTATTTTTCCAAATTCATAACATATAAGTGTCATTAATTAATTTTTAATTTAATTCCCGTTACTAAAACAAATAGCGTGTTTTTAAGAAACAAAAACAATCAAAAGATTGATACTTGTTTATATCAAATTCTAAAGTGAAATTAATTCTAATGAACAAAATTAGATTAAATGGTAAAAATATATTCTAATTATACTTTCAACCCAATTAAAAATATAATCTAACTATACAAATTATTGCGATCAAAAAAGTTGTTTTTAATTAAAATATAGCGTGTTTTTACTATTCATTAAAATATGAAAGTTATCAGAATAATATGAAAAATTTATCCAAATTAAATTTTTATATCCTGATTCCGAAGAAGAATTTTATTTTTTCAAATTAAACTTATAGACAAGTCAAAAACAAGATTTAATGTGGGTGCGCCATCAAAAGGCGGCAAACTACATTTTTTGAAAATTACTTATTTTACTCAAAAAATTTATTTTATTCCAATAGAATGTTTTAGAAAATGTTCAAGATAAATAATAATGTTATAAAATTCAAAATGTAGTTGATAATATTCATAACGGGTAGTTCATATAACATATCGTTGTTTAGAAAAACTCAGTATTGCATACAACACACGCTATCGTGGAAGGTCATGATTGTGTGTAATGCAAGCCAAGTCAGGGATGTGTGTTGTGCAAGATCCTTTTGGTGTAGCATACAACACAAGACATTAATGAAATTAAAAAGAATATTTTTCATAAAATCTCGGGGTGTTACACTTTTACACCGTAACAAAATAACCATCACCGATCCTCTAATAGATCCCTTTATAAAGTAGTTCACTAGCACCCCAAAAACATCTCTAGAAGGTGATGGGCCAGGTTATTAAGGATGCATGGTGGAAATACAAGTATAGAAACTTTTTACCATAGAGGATACGAGAACAAGGAAAATTAGGTTGGTGAATAAGCCTCTAACCTTTCTTGGAAAGAGGGAATCATTTAAGGGATTCATGTTCCAGAATACCATCCCCCCATAAACATTAGGGTATCAACTATTCTGCCATGTAGTCCAGTTTACTTTCTTCCTACCATTATTCATGCCCCACCATAAATTAGTCATAAGAGAGTGGAGATAATAAAGGAAGAATCCAAAGAGTTTGAAAAGGGACGTAATGTAAGTAATAATTGATAAATTCATGACATTTATAATGGCTTTTTATTCAAGATTTTTCTAAAGGACCAACCCTAAATCTTTTTTATCAACCTATCATGGATACCTGAGAAAATATTTTTTTTAGCGGCCAAAAAATTTTGATAACTCCAAATATTTTTTGTTCTTGTCTACCACCAAGATACCCAATTCATGAAAGAGGTAATCCTTCCAACTCGTGAGAACACAAAATCTGAATGAATTTTTAGATTTTGATAGATTAACAGATTTTTATAATTCTATCTCATTATTATGAATAATATAAAAAATAGAGACAAATTCCTTTAGGATAGACCATAAAAAAGTTAATTTTCAACAACAAAAAATAGGTGGGAGATTAGTGGGGCCCTACGACACACCTTTGATCCATGAATAACATTACCAAGATAATCCACAGAAATGATATAAAAGAATACATCATCTAGAAAATTAAATGGGAAAGTATATAGAAGGCCCCCCCATGAAGAGACCCCTGGTGGGGATGAAATTTTTCATAATAACACAATTAATCATTATCCTAATGGAAATTAGGGCGAAACATTTCATAATAATCTCAATACATTTAGGAAAAAAGACAAATTTCCTTATCACAAACTGGACAAAAGAACTGTTCCACTCTACCATAAGATTTATTCATATAAAACATCCACACCATGGCCCCTATTTTTGAAACTGAACACATTTTTATGATATAGAAAATTTCATGAGAAATAATGGAATTATCAAAAATAATCATTTTAAGGGAAAGACACGTTTTAGAAGAAATAATATTAGGTAACCAACCATGAAAATATTTGACCAATGTTATTGAAAAAAATTTAAAGGTCGAATTACATAAGATAATGGTGCTGAATTCTGCGACCAAAAAAGGTTTTCTAATATTTGGGTAAGGGTAATAAAGGTTTAATTGATGGAAAATACATTGAAATTTCCATACCTATGGTCCTTTAGAGAATATTAAATATCCTTTCCTATAATATGAAAACATTTTCTAAAGAAAATGGAATGGAATCTATTAGGGATCATCTCTTTGTTGGAATGAATTTTTTCTATGGCCTTCATGATTTCATCAATAGAGATGTCATGGGAAATCTGATTATTCAGAGAATCTATGATAACTATATTAATGAAATAATTAATATATCTAGAGATAACGAGACTCATCATCATTAAATAGGTCCTGAAAAAATTACAATAAGGTTATGAATAACCATTTCACTAGGGGTGGGGTACCTTTAAGTGTACTTAGATACAAAATAAAAATCTTACACTACCTCATAGAAGATTTTTTGTGGATTTAGTGGGTATTATTGTAACCATATTTTATGTGTGATTCATATGAACACATAAAACATAATCTTTCCTTCCTCCTTAACACTACATCCATATCAGCTTCAACGGTCACTATTTTAGAAAGAATTGAATTTCATGGGTGGATAGAATATACACCATTCTGCAGTCTTTTGATGAAATCACACTGAATGTGAAATTTTAAAAATTTCTAGGTTCTCCAACGTTTCAGATGAGAGGCCACATGATTTAATTTAATTTTTGGATTACGACCCTATAATCTAGGACAATTTCACTACCTCTTTTTAGTACCATTACTTATCTGGATAGATTTTCAATTTTAAAATATGTTTTGACATGATCTATAAAATTTGGGGGAGGTGTTGATGATAATGTGAAAGTGATCTGATGTAGTGGGAGGGAGATGAGAAACATTGTAAAATTTGAAGTTACTAGTATATTCGAATGATCTGATAAACCTATCTATCTATTCCACGATATATGTGTTCTCAATATTCCCAGAAAACAAGGTGATGGGGTCACCTCAATACCTAGATTAGAGAGATCCTTTTTATAAGAAGTCTTCAAGAACTCTAGTATCATTGAATTCATCCTATAATAACCCACTCTCCTCTCATTTTGGTACATGATTTTGTTAAAATCTTAAAAAATTAAGAGGGGTCCCAATATGATCTCTCATAAAGACATGAGAAGATTTCAATAATTCCTTTTATCTATGAGAAATGATTGTCCAAAAAACCAAAAAAAGGTAGGGGATGAAGGGTTCTTTATGAACATCATGTCATTATAGGTAGTAGAAGATAACCCAAACACAGGCAGACCTATCTTTGAGAATCAATGCATAAATAAATTATATAATAGATTTACCTGGAAATTTCTAACGATGAAAATATTATTTTTTCTCAATGAAGGATAATACTGGATGAAGATCACGAAGCAATTAATTAAAGAACTCTACCTATGAGGGGGTACACCAACTAATGGATCAGTGATATTATCGTGATTATACCTTAATTCAAAAGGGGTTCTAACACCCTTATCTCGAATGATAAACAATAAAGTGGGAGGAAGTGAAAAATTAGATGATATCTCCCAATTACACATTTACAATAGGAGGGATATCATTTCATTAAATATCCATCTATGAAAAGTTTGATTAAATAAAAATGCATCGGCCATATTAATGTATCAATATATATTCTTAACATAATTCATTGAATCATAATCAATGAGTGGTCGATCCAATTAACCCATTAATAATATATTATAACTAATAATAAAACTATTTGGATGAAATAAATATATATATCAAATATATATATTTATTATAACATATATTTAATAAAATAATTCCCCTAACACCACCAGGAGTTCAGTTCTATCCTCATTGGATGAACTGGAGTAGTTTTCTATTGGAAAGGGGAACAAAACAGCACACGAAGCAGATAATCGACATAAAAACAGTGATGGCCTTGAGTCATTTTTTATCATGGATGAACAAGAAAGGAGTGCACCAAGGGCATGGACTAGTGCTATAAAAATGGAGGCAGCAAGCCTGCTGTGTTTCTCTTGCACACTATCACCATGCGGCCATAACACAAGTTGAGGAATTTTAGACCTTGTCATGTGTACTTGTGGGTTGTGCCTTTTTGCGTTTCATGCCTTGGAGGATGATGATTGTATCACTCAAAAAGTAAAGGAGTTTGTTGGCCCAGATGACATGTTTTAGCTATTTTCTATTTTTATTCCTCTACATTGGAGAAACTGAAGTTAGGTTGTTTTGCCGAGTCAGAGGCTGTTACCTTGTGTGAGAATAAATGTAGAACTGGGTGGAGGATTTCGGCAAAGTGTATGTGCTTCAGAAGCAGGTTGCTTTTGGTCATGCCAGCTCTTATGGCTTTGCATGGATTCTTAAGGTGTTTCTTGCCATTTTATTTCCTCTATTCACTTTTATCTTGCTGGTACATGATCATTTTACCTCGTGTAATCACTTGACTTGTATCTTTTTTCTTAATAAATTTTTGGGAGCATGGGTTCTACGCATGCTCCGAGCCATTCTGAGTAATACATGCATTATAATACATGCATCAAATGAATATAATTAAATATACACTTTATATAAATAATATCATATTATATATATATATTAGTTCGTAACTAAAAATCTTCCACTTTCACAAAAAACCCAATAAAGACTTTATGCATAACATTGAAACTCATTGTGGATCCATACAATCTATTTTGGATACATTTTTTCATTAAACACTCTTTCTTTTAAATAAACACTTTGTCAAAAAGTTTATCCTTGTACATGAGCCAAATTTTGTGACCCTGTGGGACTTAGAAGCATTGACAGTGACTAAAAAATCTCTATATCATAGATGTAAACAAAGAGAAACTCATAGATAAGAATTAGTTCTACACCATCTATTAAACGGTCTAGTGTGTTATCTATCAAACATACTCGTATCTTTATACGAACATATACACCCCATGATGTATAATTTACACCATATGTATATAACATAATCTCTTTGACCATAACATAGATAAACAACTACACATGGAACACTTCAATCCAGTGTAGGCCCATCATAATTTTCATGATTTATAAAAAAACTAACCTAGTTGATAAAAACATCTCATGTCATTCTTCTATTTGATAAGAACACCACATGTCAATTATCCAAGAAGTTAAACCCATACTATATAAAGCAACTAGGTCTATCTATGAATTTCCTCAATATAATTCCATCAAGGTCCATATCTTTATTTCTTTTCTTACAAGTGGATAAATCCCATCATGGTGGCACTCTAACTGATGACATGATTAGTAAAATATCCTACCACCCATGTATTTTCTAATTTCATCTATTTACATTAATAAGTACTGTAAAAAAAACATAAATGTTCTCATGATATTTATCCTACCAACCTTAGATAATAATGATTGATAATAAGTATACACCCTTAAGTATATCTAAGACCACATGAAATTCCATGAGATATACTTTAGCAGATATGTCTAAGTAATATGTTTCTACTTATTACCTTAAGAATATATTTTTCAATATCTTATATACAACCCATTTTAATGGGTATAAAAATATATTGACATTTACATATAATCACAACCCATTATACTTCATTATTATCATCAGTTAGGGAAAAATAAATTTTTTTACATTGAGGGTATAATTATCATTGAACCATTCATTAAAGATATATTTCATCACAAGTGAATTAATAATAAATTGAGATCTCCATTATTATTATGACATGATACAACCATTATAACCAATATCTTATAGAGATATAACATGGACCTCAGGCAATTGCTATAGTAGTTGATTCATTTTCTGAACATTACATCCATATGTAATTTTTATCACATTCTTATGTGTCTATCTGATAAAATAATCAATATAAACACTTAGTGAGTAAAATTTATGAAGCAAGGTAGTATGAATAACTGTGAGACATAGGAATCATATTCCTTGAGTTTAACTAATTGAACATATATTAAAACTCCTTACATTTATAAAATCATATGTTATAATTTTATATTATTTTGTTTACTTATAAATATTTATAATTATATCGTCATCAAATTTTGAACCTTTACAATTATTTTTTTTTTCATATTTTGTAAATAATGTTACTATCTACAATATCAATTTATCAGTATTTTGTAATCATTTTAGAAAATAAAGGGAATTTCACTTTGTAACTAAGATGGAATAATAGTGATAATTACATTATCACAATAAATAAATATAACTATTACCATAATTTTTTATTGTCATGTACTATATGTCACTATGATATTAATGAAAAAATCACTCAAACTCAAATTAGAACAATATTTTATTTGTTAAATTTTAGCTTATCTAAGTTCATACATACTCTCAATAGCCTCTTATCTAAGTTCATGCATACTCCCACTACACTCTTATCTAGGTTCATAAATACACCCATTATCCTATTATATAAGATATTATCTCCATAACAACTTTCTAAGAATACTTTGGGTTTTTATGAAATATCATGGATATCATTTTAGAGGGAATATGAAACAAAAAATTTATTGCTTTCGAATCATAAATGGTATTATATGGGTTTAAATCCTTTACTTTTATAAATAATATTTTATAAAAAGATATCATCAATGTATAGAAGGAAAAAAATCCTTAATATTTTAACAACTATCACGACAAACACCTTTATACTAGATAAAAACTTTTATATCAGACAAACACTTTTATCCAAATATTCTTCTCAAAAAAAGTTATAGAAATCCCATTAATTACTAACCATGTGTATTAATTTAAACATCTCATAACAACCCTTTTTTATTGAACAAACCATATTATCATATAGGAAAAGTTAAATGAAGATACACATATTTTGCTCAGATTTATCCAAGATTAACACATTCCTTTACATTCAAATTCCCAATGTAGTGACTTTTCACTTCATCTCAGGAATATAAACAACAAACTTGATCAATTATTCCATTTATTTTGAATTAATTTATATTTACAACACTTATTAAACTATGAATTTTTTATCACATACCATTAAAAATCAAAGGATTTATATCTATAACATCCTTCCCTGATATAGAAATTACATGGAGTTTCATAAAATCCATCTGGTATATCTTTGATAATGCAATCATGTTGAATTATTATCATTCCATTCTAGATAGCCCTAGGTTTCAATGACCTTTATTTTCTTCTTGAAGAAACGTTATTGGAATTTTCAACTAACTTTTCATCTTATATTTCTATGTTTTACCCACTTGTACTATATATATATATTAATATAATCTAGACATCATATGCCTAGTTCATCCATTATCAGAACATTGAGAATACTAGTTAAATGTTTTCATTTAATTTAGTCATATTGCTTAGAAATTTCCGTAAATGAAATTAGGATAAAATCTATAACTAGATTAAACCATTTTCGTATCCCCTTTAGGTCACATTATAGAATTAAACTAATCATAAAACATGTGTAAAAATTCCAATGTCATTTCATTTAAACAACCATTGCATACATACACTTTTCAAGAGATAAATGAGATATTATACACATATTATGATGAGTTTATCGAATCTTAAATAATCCAAGTTAACATTTTTTAAACTACTATTCTTTGTTAATTAAAAAAATTCAAAATTTATTTATTTTCATATTTTTTACCTTATATGTATTTAAAAAACATTGTAGAACCTATATCTGATATCATATATTTGTGATAAAAAATAATTTATTTTTATAATTGATAAAGAATTAATGAAAAAATTATTGTCACCAAGTCATTAATATATTCAATCAAATTGAGTAAATGAGTGGAGACTATAATTCCTTTAGTCGTTTTTCATCAAATGCTATCAGAACCTAAACAAATCATTCCATGGTTCCTTAAGAATCTTGATTTTTCTTTTTGAACAACTTCAACACTTGGTTAATCATGATGGAACTTTTCTAACACATAGAATAACACTTTTGATCAAGACCTTTTCTTAGAAACCAGTATACAGAGTTGATTACTTTGAGCTCCTTATTTAAAGGATTAATTTAATGTTTAGTTTGAAGATGATGATGCATTAATCTACGAAATAACTTTTTCTCATATGTAAATAATGTATTATATATTATAATTAAGTATTTTAATGATAGTTCTCATGCTAAAATGGATTACATCGTACATCATATCCATTTAGTGAGATAAGATCTATATTACACTAAGATCAAAGTTACATTAGAATTTCTCCCTTTACATAGCAATTTAGGTAGGAAATCACCACTAAAACAATATTTTTCAATCTTGGATAGATGAGTAGCTAACCCTTTATCCAAATCCATAACATTGATTATCAAAACTCTATTCCTTCGTTAACCTAATCCTATTAGGGTATCTTCTCTAGTGTAACCAAAAGAAAAAGAAAAAAAATATGAAGAAGGATGATCTAGGGCACCCAACATTATCATGACCCACCTACAGAATAATATATAGGGTCTTATTACTTTCTTTCATTACACGAGATAACCCATATGCACCCAGTTTCATCATGACCTACCGAGTTGGATAATCAAGGTCTTGAAAATTGTCTCTTTGGAAAGAATGTCAAACTAAGTATTTGTGGGTATTTATTTAAAGGTATCACTAATTTAACATACATAATATAAATATTAAATTCATAAATATTACATCATATATAATCATTATCTTCACATGTCTTATCCCCTTTCTATTTTTATGCATTATTATAGTGATTTAGTTTTGGAATCCTTATTTCAACCACCAAATTAATGTGTCCGCACCAAATTAGTGTGTAACTCTTTAGAAACCCATGTTAACATGTTAATCACCAAAAAATTAAAGTTAAATATAATAATAAATATCCAAAAATACCATATACATAATTTACATGAACAATTAATGTAAAGGCCTAATGTTATATGAGATTGGAAAAATCCACATGTGCAAGCTCAAAGCAACAAATAGCTAACCCCATTCACTTTCATTTCCAATGAAAGCCTCTATAAAAGTATGTGATCCTACCCCAACACTATCTACCATGGTATACATTACTCTATATAGAATTCAATTCATGATAATTTTACCACCTAATTTGAAGAAACTAATCCCAAAAAATACTCTTAAGCACATAAATAATTTTGTAAACTAAGGTCAATGTAGATGAAAACTAAATTATGCTATATGAAACCTAGGATGATATGGAATCCTCAATACTTGAAGAAAATTATCTTATAAATTTTTGCATAAATATATTCATAATGTGAAATATTTATAACTATAAATAAAATAGGGAATAATCATCAAATAAATGAATATAACAAATATTAAATTATGAGATCAACATTTATGAACAATTTCCTAAATAAAATATAGTTATAAACAATTTTATAATTTCACATTTATCATTATACAAATTTCATAATTTTGAATGTAAACTATTTTTACTATTTCCAATATGAGTTAATTATTATTTATAATAATTTAGAATTTTATTTTTAAAATTTATAATATTATATGAATTTTAAACTATTTATAATTCAATAATTATTAAGTAACGATTTTAAATAATATAAATATCATATACTAAGTTAATATTTGAACCTTAATCGTATCAATTATAAATATATCATTTGATGTGGCATAAATAATGTCCAAATAAATCCCCATTAATTTTAACACATTAAAATTAATTAACTATGAACTAAACATGAATATTAAATAAATTTAATTAATAAAACATTTATTTCTCTTCCAAAGTAAAATACATTTATGATAAATTCACAAATAAATTCTAATTATAAATATTTTATAAATTATCAAAAATATAATCATTTTATATTCTTATCAATATGAATCATTTTATGATTTATATTATAAACTATTTATACGATATTTCATGAATTATATATATTTTGTAATTCAATATATATTATATTAAGATTTTTATATAATCTATATATTATATATGTTGGTATTTATAAACTCTTTATAAATATCCATTTATGATTTCTAAATAAACCATTTTTTCTATATAATAAATCATGTCGTTTAATTTTTCAATTGGTATTTAAAATAAAATATATATCAATTAACCATAAAAATTTTATAGTCAATTATTTTATAAAACTCTATTGTAAATTTTTATAAATGCTTTATAATAACTTTTCCATTTTTTATAAACAATTTATAGAAATTTTAATCCAATATAATAATGAATTATTTTGATTAAAATGAATAAATTATTTATTTTCAAGAGTAATATATATGAAAATTTCATATATATTTTACCGGATTGAAAATCATGTTTTACAATTAAAACATATCGTTTATAAATTAATCAAAATATCGATTCATCAAAGAAGCTTATCCGTTTGATTCCCCTAATGGGTTTTGTATGAAAATAATTTGATCATGTGTAGTGGAAGATAACCCAAACACATGAAGATCTATCTTTGAGAATCAATGCATAAATAAACTATATAAATAGTTTACCTAGAAATTTCCATCTACATTAGTATTATTCTTTCTCAGAGAATGAGAGTTCTAGATAAAGATAACGAAGTAGTAAAAGAAAGAACTCATCATCTGAGGGGGGTAAACCGACCAATGGATGCACAGTCATATCCTGAGGATAAATGAGTGTTGATGGGGTTCTAGAACCTTTATCTATGATGATAAACAACAATGTGGGGGGATGAGAGAAATGATAGTCTTTCTCACAATTGGTTGTTTACAACATGATGGGTGGAACCCCTTTATATAGCCTTCCCTGACACATTTTATTAAATAAAAATAAGTATTCGATATTACTGTATCCATATAAATTTATTCCCATAATTAATTTAATCCTATTTAATGAGTGGTCAATCCAATTAATCCATTAATAATTTATTCTAACTGATAATAAAACCATTTGGGATAAATAAATATGTATATGTATATATATTATCACATGCATTTTATACATGAATTATAATATATACATTAAATACATGTAATTAAATATAATATATATATATATAAATTATTTCATATCTAATAGGTTCATCATGTTGGTGAATATTGATTGAAAATCAATATGAGAAGAAATAATCAACTATGAAATGATCCTCTTCTTTCCATACAATACAGAGGCCCCCTAAATTCCCTTGTAGATCAATAGAGATAAATCCATGAAATTACACATTATAAGACACTACAATAATGTCTTCTATATCTAAAGTGGTTTCAGATAGAAAAACGAAGTTGGGAAAAAATTTAGTGCACCAATTCTAGATCAACAAAACTATGTGTGGGTTACTAATCCCACAATAATTCTAGCTTATGATTTTCATTAGGGAAGGGGGTTCTGGATCTATCCAACATATTACCCTAATAATTCATGAAATATTCCATATTCTTACACTTTTAGAATTTTTTGGATAATCTCTCTCGGTATCTTCGAATTTACGACCCACTTTTGGGTCTAGTGAGATCTATGGCTGATAGATCCATGTCAATATCACCTCTGTCTTTCCTCCACCATGTCTGCAGTTTTTTTGGTCCAGGTAGAATGGGATCATAAGGTACCTCCCCAATTTGAGAGGTATGTATGGGGGGTTGAACTATGGATAAATGAAATTGTTTAGTGGATCCTAAAAAATTCATTTTGGGCTATCATATATTTCTAGAATATCCCTACGAGGTGGTGTTCAATGCCCAGGACTAGGAGACACTTACCGAATTCCCTAATTCAATCTGATACATGGCCTCATAGGTTCATCCCCATATTTCAAAGTCTTATAACTGGTATTGAGGGTCTAATATGGAACATGGAGAGACTATAACCTCCTTACCCGAGTAATCCACAATAGATAAATAAGATAATGAAATAAATTACAATAATAAACATCAATAAAAAACCAATTTCCCGAAACAAGGTATATTCCTACAACCAAATAGTAAATATGTCATGTCATGTCATTTCATATAGTGTCAAGTGTAATGAAAACCACTAAATGAAGAAAATTGGAGAATCCAGAATACTTTTCCTGACACTTAGTCTCGTTCCCCCATCTATGCACACCCCATGCCCACATCAACTATCCGGCATAAAGACCATTCCCTTGTCCTGTCCTACAACCATGATTTTTTCTCAGGTACCCAATGGTGGCCCAATACAAGGGTGATCAAAACTCATTAGGAAACCACCTATGATGTCTAAATTTTTTTAGTCAAAATAAATACAGTATGCACAGACGCAATAAACAAAAAGGGGTAAAAATAATTATATTTACATATATTGAAATTATTATGATTTACCACCTACAAAATTAGTTCCAAGTGTTTTTCCATATTAATCAAATTCACTTTGACCTATGCCGATCAACTAAATAAAATATAATGGGTTTCAAGTTCCCTAATTCATAGGGATAACCATTTAACAAAAAAATATTAAAATTTAACAAATTATCTTGAATAATTAGTTCATGTTATCATATCATGGGCATTCATTTGGGGTATAGAGAATCAGTCTAACACCATAACCCATGAAATAGATGGGTGGGGACAAGATCCGCAGTCTATCCTGACATGTGGGAGTGGAGACTCAGTCCAATACCCCACACAATCCACTTAATCATCTTCACATACTTCTTTTAGAGTTTAACACATTAACCATTTACATTCCATAACCCATTTAACACATTCAAACTTGGAATAACACCCACATATTCCATGTTATCAACTAAACAAAATTAACATCAATTTTATTCCACAAACACATATTAATGAACTAAAACAGATCCCATGGGGATCATGAGGGGTTCCATTCATTGTTAAATTAACTAATTTACAATTTTAAACCAATGAAACCAAATACAAAACACAATGACTCCAATAGAACATTAACATACATATAAATGATGTCAAGACTATGGGATATTAGATGTATACCCCTACCTTGAGATCATATATGAACACTCACTTAATATTTCCCTTGATTAGAACCCAAACCACCAAAATATCCACAGCATATATTTTTCTAAAAAAGTGAAATTTTAGGTATTTAGAATGAGAAATATGATAATACAATTTATATTCCAAAAATTTGAGGTAGGAGGAGGGTTAGACTCACCCAGAGCTTTTATCCTCTCCCAATGTCACTCCAAACAGATAAAAAGTGATGGAGATTAAACATTGGGAAGTTTTTGAGGGGTTGGTTCATGACCATGTTTGCTATTGGAAGAAAGGGGACAAAATTTTGGTGAGGTTTTATAAATCCCAATGGGGTAAAATGGGAATTTCACTAATGTTAAATTAGGAATATGATTTGATCACATAGTTTTCAAAATAGTGCACCTGCATCTATTCAAGAGGGTTCCTGGGTCACATGGTCTCCTTTGAAGTAACATGGTTCAACAAACCATGTGATTTCTATACAGGATGGCTCTTTCCAAGACCTCATAATTTGGTTGCTCACATTGCAAAATTTAACAAATCATGCACCACCCCTCTAAAGGGTGCACGATTATGGCACATGGTTATCCATAACTGCGAGCCAACCATCAAAATTTTATTGGTTGTCCTGTTTTTTTTCTTTTCATGCCCCAAACCCCTAGAAAACCCCAGATACTCCTTGTACTCCCAAGAAACATTCCATCTAATATAATATGAGGTTAAAAAGAAAACTAAACAAGAACATACTTCCTTATAGGTTCAAGAAGTTATAACCTCCCAACCTTATAATGGATCATCTGGAAGCCTCCATCCCAAGAATCACTAAGATTCCAAGGTAAAAAATATAGGACTACTAGGCCCATATATCCATTACTCTTTCCCAATTATCATATAAACGGTTTCAATGCAGGCACAACACTCACACCAATGTCACAGTCATACCATGTAAAAATTCTCACTATGATCCACAATACGAACTAGATGCTCCACAAAGGGTACATCATCTTCAATCACCACACCATGAACATCAATCACATGAGATGGGTTGGGGTGATACAACTAAAGTTGTGACATATGAAAAATTTTGTCCATGCCACTATAGAATTTTTGAAGATCTATTCGGTATGACACTTTTCCAATTATATCCCCAATCTCAAACGACCCCACAGATCTAGTAACTGACTTCTCTATTTATAAATATGATTGTGACCCAACCATGGTGACACCCAAAAAAGTACAAGATCCACCACTATAAAATCATGTGTTTTATGGTGTTAATATTCATATAACTTATACCTTCTCTATACCTTAGCCCTACATTTTTAAATATACTAAAATATCTCTTATGTCCCATGCACAAGACCCATACCCAAAAACTCTAATTCCCCATTATCCATCCATCACAACATATATCTACATGACCTACTATAGAGCTCCTCACATGGTAAAATCTAAATAATCACCTAAAAAATATTTTTATATGAGAACTCCATAAGTGCTAAGTGATTTTCACAATACTTACCAAGGTCTAGGATACATTCCCTCAACATTTCCTCTAGCACCGGAATAGTACACTACAACAGTGCTTCGATTTTGGGGTGAAAATCCATACTAAAAAAACATGGGTAACAAGAGCCTTCTGTAACCCTTTCTAGAAGCAGAAATTAAGATGTGGATCCCAATAAAAAAAGACATTAATGTACCCTATGAAGCCACACGATATCCTAAACATATAGTTGACCTAGATGATCCATGATAAAAGTATCTTGTATCAGAATGAAATGGTCCACCTTGGTAATCCAATCAAACACCAAAAACATAACATAATAATTTAGGGTATTTCTTGTAATTCCCACAAAATATTAATTTTGAAAACATACCATGTAGATTCTAGAACGGGAAGCGGTTGTAACATACCACATGGCCACAAATCATGGACTTCACCTGCTGACAGATTTAGCATTCCATCCTAAATCTTCTAACCTCTTATTTATCACTAAACACCAATACATCCTACGAAGGTCATAATACAATTTTTTCAAACTTAGGTGAACATACAACTTTAAGTCATGGAAATCATGAATCAAATCATCCCTCATGGAAGTAGGTACTAGCACATGTCCAAAAACACAAATGATATCATCATCATTGATAGTCCTGTCAAAAGTTGACTCTCCATCTTTAAGGATTTCCATCAAGGACAAACACTCTGGATCATTATATTGCATGTCCTTGATCTGGCTTAAAATCATGGACTAAACAACCAATTATGCGAGGTTCATTAGTCCCTGGTCCTCTTGAACCTCAATATGCATCTCCATAAACATGTTCATCATCTTACACTTAGAACAAGACTCATAGACTTCCTGATATTGTGTATTCATATTCAAATAATATTCAATACTATTTGTCTTCCATGGCGTTTAAACTGACTCAAAACTAAAGGAATTCATGTACTCAACCCTTTTCCACTTCTAAATATTCAAATCATGTTGACAGAAGATGTAAATAATTATTTTATGATCAGTATACACAACAAAAATTTCACCCAAAAGTTAGTGCCACCAAAATTTCAAAGCATAAACGATCATGGACAACCCAAAATTGTGTGTATGGTAATTTCATTTATGGGGAATCAACAATAATGATCCATACATCACAACATGATCTCCCTACTTCAACATTTACCCATGTCCCAAACCATATGCATCACCAAACAAAGTGTACTTATTACATAGTTCGGGTAGGATAAAAATTGGTATAGTAGTCAAGAGTTCCTTAGGATCCTAGAAGGAATTATCATATTCTCCAAAAAATAAAACATGACACCCTTCGTGGTTAAGACTGAGAGTGATGCATCCAATCAAGAAAATTATATAATGAACCTCTTATAATATCCCTCCAAACCCAAAGATCTTCTGATGACAAAACAATTATAGGGCTTATCACAAGATAAAACAACCAAACCTTATATGGGTCCACTGAAAGACCTTCATTAGAGATTATGTGACCTAATAAATGTGATATTTTGATCCATAAAATGCACTTATAAATCTTGTTTTATGACCTATTCCCTCTCAAAGTAATCAAGATAATGTCCAATTGCTGGGAATGATCATCATTAGGCTTGTAGTACACCATGATGACATAAAAAATGTCTACAAACCAATACAAGAATGGATGGAAGATTTGGTTCATTAAATCCATATACATGACATTATAATTTTTCAATAGAAAGGGCATCATGATGAATTTGTACAATATATCCTTCTATTGAAAGCTATATACGGTATATTAGAAGCTATCACCTAAATCTGATGATACCCCAGCCTCGAATAAATTTTAGATAAAATATAAGATCCATTAAGGTATTCAAAAACTACATTGGTATGCGGAAGAGAATAGATGTTATTAACATTCATCTAATTCAACCTTCAGTAATCAATACAAAACTGCAACATCTTGTCAATATTCTTTGTAAACAAAACTGGAGATCCCTAAGGTGATATACTTATATGGATAATTCCCTCATTATACAATTCCTCTGTCTAGGTCTTGAGTTCCTGATGTTCTACCAGTGTCATCCTATATAGGGATATGGAAATTGTCTTATCCCCATGAATCATTTTAATTATGATCTTGACCTCTCTTCCAGGTAGCAATCCAAAAAATTCCACCAAAAAAATCATGGAATTGATCCACCATTAGTGGAATGACTATATGTTCTAATCCCTCATCATTGAGAATAAGACACACCACTTGAGATGTGAGCTCGCCTATATGATGATGAACTATCCCTATAAAGCCATTATGAATATTCAATTCCCCTGGTGAACATATGTTTCACCCTCAAGAAATGTGAGTGTTACCCTTTGGAAATAATATTCAATATGGTTTTGATACAAAACAATCCAATCCATTTTCAATATAAAGTAAAAAATAAACATCTCATGCACAAATAATTCCCAAAGGAAATATTACCCATAAAACATGAGGGTGTATTCCTTATATCACTGAATATTCTCTATTTGTAATCCCATCGATTTTTTCAATTGACATAATAGTACACATATATCCCACCACTATACCCTACACATTCACAAACTGAGTAGACATAAAATAAAAAGATACCCATATTACAAATGAATCACAAAATTGAGTAATCTACAAGGATGGTACCTCGAATGATCAACGGTCAATCCTTGCCACGACTTGTTGTAAACTGAACCTCATGAAGTTGACATGTACCTCTCCACTAGGGTACCATTCTACGTTCCTAGTGATGAAATAATCTACTTATAAGGACACTATACTCATAAAAACCATGTCCACCACTTCGACCAGCAAAGATAGTAGAATTAAAACTTACTACCTGGTAAGGGGTGTTAAACCCCCTACCAACACTCTGAATCAGCCTTCTCCTCCATCATTATCCCCTTATCAAGGGTTCCTACAGAACAATTGTACATGTACCATCTTACCGAACACTTGGCACTCAACTAGTCGTTAGGGTAACTAACCATCCATGTGTCCCAACTTGACACACTTATAATAAAACACTTTTTCACAACCATAAGAGATAAATCTTATTCCATGGATACTATTCCTATAATTGACCTAATGAAAACTCACAAAATGATGCTTCCTATTGTTAGAATACATACCACTGGTCTTCCCAACTGGAACCAAAATTCCACAAACTAAATCCTACATCAGATTCCCTTCATAAATGAGGGTCTAATCCACCACCTTCTAAATTCTATTTAAATTGAATATATTAACCTGGGAGTTGATATCATGTCTATGTTCATCCTAAAAGTGAATCTCCATAGTTGCCTCATCCTCTACCAATGCTAGAACAAAGTGTTGATAGTCATTGAAGCATCCAGTATAATCCTCCATTAACATGGTTTCTTTGTTAAAACATGTAATTTTTTCATATTTCTCCAATATTAGAGTCTCGGAGAAGAACTTTTACAGAAATGTTTCATGGAAATAAAACCACGTTATTCCATCTACATGATCTGTATGAACTAGGATATCCCACCTGTAAGAACTTGAGTTTTTAGAACAGGTCAAAATCCTGACCCTATATGAATTTTTGACTTGTTCCTGAGAGAACTGGGAAAATCTGAGAAGTTCTAGAAATTTCCATACTACACGCTGTGTACTCTAATGTACACGCCATGTATGGGTTGTGTGAGTATCAGATGCGTGCTCACCAAGTACATGACATGTGATGACTGTGTATAAATTTCCTACTATATTTCTTGTAGTGTAATTTGACATGCCATGTATTCACTTTCCGTGTACTGACTGGGTTCAATCCGTGTGTCAACCCGTGTGGAGGGCCCAAGACGTGTGGAAATCTCCGCTGAAGTTGGAGTACGGAAAAGGCCACAACATGACATGTAGTCCTTAAATACACCTTGTGTACTTTTTTTATTCGCTTAAATGAAAGAGCGTCGTGTCTCTTTTCCAGAAAAACCTTTATCTTCTCCTTTTTCGGACCTTATCACTCCAGGAGGCCAAAAACATTTCCTTACCATGATTTTTCATCTGAAATCCGTTATTCAATACCTCAATGGATGTCGAATCATAGTAGTGAGGCTAAACCCATCCTCCCTATTTCGTTTTTGATCCCTTTCCTCACGCGTCACAGTTTTCATCTAAGTGGAATTGCCAGGATTTGACGGAAACAAAGATCTACGAATATTAGCTTCACGATAGAGCTTGATATCATAGGTTCCTATGTCTTCAAGTCTTAGGTAGGTAGTGCATTCAATTTTTTTGCAGACCATTGGGTGGTGCGGCCTATGGTTCATTTTCAGGTATTTTAAGCGAGACCCTAATTTACCATCTATTGGATGATTAATTGTTTATTTGACATATGAGATTTCTTTGGGTATTCCATCTTAGTTTTTTTGCTTGAACGAGGCCTAGAGAGGGGTCGTTTTTCATCAGGGCATGTTGTTTGTGGATTCCAAAATGGTTATAATTTTTTTCTATTGTTTTAAACTATTGAGTTTAGTGTATTGAACCTTGATATGAATTGTTGGATACCTTATGTACCAAAGTTCCAGTATGTGACAACACTTGGTAAGCATATTCAACAGTTTAGATTGTTTTTCCTATTTATGTGTTTTGTTAAAATGTTTTAAATATGTAGTTTTTGAATTGCATCTGCTGGAACCTTTGGGTTGTGTTGGGCATGGCTGGGATATTCATGAGTGATTTTGATCACAGTTTGGGCTTGGTCGAGTTACGTTTGGTGGTTTTAACCATGGTATTGGGAATCATGGGTGTTGGGTTGAGATAGGATGACTATCTAGTATTGCATGACCCGAGTTATAGGGATTAAAAGGCTATCAAACTTGAGCGGAATGGTCATAGGGACACAAGGTGTCAGAGGTGTTGTGGCTTGGGTACTATTTTGGTGATTACCGCTCACCCAGAACAATGAGTTATGTGCACATTGAGAGACTCCTTGATGAGGTGGTTTTGACAAGTTGTGTGGGTAGAGGCTCCCATTAGTTGTGGTTTAGGTGCAATTGGTTTCAGGGTGCTTGTCATATGAAGCCACGCGGGAGTTAAGGAGACTTCAGGGGATAGTGTTGAGGATATCAGGTTGGGGGTAGAGGCTCACCATTATTTTGAGGGTAGACATTACTGTCCCACCGGTTACATTATTTTGAGGGCAGACATCATTGTCCCTCCGGTTATGATATTTTGAGGGCAGACATCATTGTTCCTCCAAATACATTATTTGAGGGTAGACATAGATTCCCCTCTAGTTACTTATTTAAGGATAGGAATTTATGTTCCTCTAGGTTAGAATTTATTGGGAATTCTTTCAGAACGTCGGTACTTGAGATGTGGTGTCAGGGGTCACATGGTTCTGGGTTACAAGGAAGAGATTCCCGTAATGGCCAAAGAAGGTGACACTCCATGGGGGCTGCTAAGCACCAGTGGGTTTTTTTTTATTTTTTCATTATAATATTTAATGTTTTCCTTATAACTGAATGCATGTTTAAACACTTATATTATGTATGCACCTTTGGGTGGTAGCCTACTAAATTTTTTCTCACACTCTGCACGGGCACTTCGGGATGTGTGCAGACTTTATGGATTTATGTGCAGGAAAGTGATTAGCCTCAGGTGTTGTACTGTATTAGCTATCACATGGGGATGGTAGGGACCTTGACGTCTTGCCTAGCTGGAGTTTACATTTTTCATTCTTTTATGTATCAGCATGCTTACTTGTTTTGTAGTTACGGTTGGTAATCCATTGGCACCCTTTTACATATGGATATGCATGAAATTATTTGGATTCATTTTTTTTTCAGTAGTATTTATAAGTGATTAGCATGTTGTTGTGTTTACTTTCCACTACTATTTTTTATATCTATTTCTGTTTCTACTTATCATTGTTGAATTTGATTTAGCTACGTGGGTCTGGTTCGACTCTACTTAGTCATTTATTCCACTGCAATTTTATTATTATACTTGGACCAGTACCATTATTATCCTCCAAGAGTGTATAGCCTAGACACTATTTCTATAAGACCCTCCCTTTTAGTTGGAAGCCTTTGGAATTCGGGGAGGTGCACCTAAGGTAGTAACACCCAACCCATTTACAATTGTTTGGGTGGCTGTTCGGGTCTCTCCAATTACAAATTGGTATTAGAGGTGTTCTTGACAAAGATTTAGTAGTAGTGTTTCATTAGATACTAATGAAATTGAGACTTCACTTTTATATTACTCTGGTTTTTATATTTGGGATATGGTAAACTATAGATAAGTATTTACTGGAACTGGGTTTCTAGAATGCTCATGGGTGCCTCTGGCCCCAGGTATGTGGAATGAACCAAGTTTCCATCAGTGGGAATTTCTATTTTCTTTTTCTCATATTACAGTTTATATGATTTCCACCATGGTGGCTCACTTAGTGTGTGATGTTATTGATTTTGATGTGTAAACCTTGACCCTGTAAGGTAGGGGAGAATTGTACATTGGCCAGGTATGGCATGACTTGTTTTCATGGCTTTTGATAGACACATTTTAGGGTATTTCAATTTCATAACTACATGTATGCTTTGTGATGTGATAATACCATGTTAATAATGTCAAAATCCTTGCTTTGTATTCTTTGGAATGTGAATAGGTGAAATTACTGATATAATTTCTTATTTATTGCAATGTTGTATTCCATTATTTGTATATTTGTAGAATAAAATGTGGCAGGGTATTTGGGTCTGTCTCTTATGAGAGTAGGCGGGTACTATGGTTGAGGTGATTTTGATCACCAGGATTGGGTGACTTGGTCATCGGTTTGAGGAAATGTTAGTTGTCAGGATGGGCATGGCCCAAGGTACTTTTGATACATGGCTTTCTTAACAGCGGGTAAGGACTCCATAAGACCGGGATGCCATGGGTCATGGTTGCGGTAGGGGAGAGTAAGGGTAGTAGTTATGCAATTCCTTTTACTACATTCCTTATTTGTGTTATATATGTATAAATTGTTATGTATGTGGGATGTCTAACCATTTATGGTATTCAACATGTTCCTTTTTGGGAAACTTATAGGGAGTGTCAGGTAGGAGATGGTACAATGCCATAAGAGTAGGATCAGGTTTATGATCCAGTGCAGGCAGAGCATGAGAAGCATGTATGGGCTCAGGAACAGGATCAGGTTTAGCATCCTGTGCAGGCAGGATAGCAGCCGGGTTTGGTAGCTTTTGGACCATGGCTCGACAAGTAGCTCCGACCTTTCCTGGTATGCATCATGTATGGGATCGACAGAGGTGCATAGGGTATGGAGCCATCTATGGCATATCTTATGTGGGAGTTTCAGTTGTAGCACCTACCGCTATTTCAGGGTTAGGGTGGTCTGTAGGCAGCTGATAACTAGATGGATAGCTTGCATATTATCTTTGAGTAGCTTGAGACACCTCCAGGTTAGAGGGTTAAGCTGGAGACGTACATGATGAGAGTACCGGAACAACATTTGTGGGATGTATAGGTTCAAGCTCGCATCCATGATGGACTAGCATGGAATGACATTGAGGACATGTTATTTGATCACTTTTACCCAGAGACACTGAGGGCTGAGAGAGCTCGGGATTTCTTGAGTCTTTATCAAGGAGACATGTCTATCATGGAATATGCAGCTACATTCACTGAGCTATCAAAATTTTCTCCTGGTATGGTAATAGATGATGCATCAAGGGTGACGTGCTTCAAGGATGGCATGTGCCACGCCATTCAGATTTAGGTGAATATCTTCAGGCTGGTTTCATTTTCAGAGGCAGTGAATCAGGCACTCATTGCAGAGGGAAACCGGTGGGATAAGCCCTAGGTTGGTCAGGGAATAGTTTCAGGTGACAGTTCATATAGCAGTAAGCGAGGACTGGATGAGTTCCAGTAGGGAAATTAGTCCAGGGACTCATCAAGACCACCTTGTAGTAGCTCTTCAGTGGTTTTCATTTAGTGTGAAAAAATAGTACATGTTCGAACTCAGTGCGATAGGCCTCTGAAAGAGTTTCAGGCATATGGACAGGTTGGGCATCTGGAGAGGTTCTATAGCCAGTATTCTCAAACAGCTGGCAATCAAGGACCAAGACCAACGGTGGCATCTGAAGTTGGTTCAGGTTCAATACAAGGAGAGGGTAGCCGAGGATCAGCTTCACACGAAGGACGTGACAGAGACATCGGGACCCAGCTGAGGGGTCAGTGCCCAGTGGCTACAGATGCACTATAGGGAGGATAGGCATCAGGCATCCTTACTTCAGTCCAGGTGCATGCCATGGAGTTCCCAGAGGCTGAGCAGGCTGGTGAGTTGATGAAAATTAGAGGTACCCCACGGGTGTGGCCGTGATTTCCATGTTTTTCCTTTTTTTTCTTGACCTATAGAGGCATGTCCATTTTGAGTACGTGTGATGCACAAGATCTATGTGGAATTACTAGATGATGGTCAGTGGGATTGGCGCCATATCAGGCATGTGATATATTTATATATTTGTATGAGATGAGTAACATCAGGGGAATGAAGGATGTGGGTTACTTGAGGTGCATGGCATCATGTTTTATTTGAGCGTCCATGGGATGCAGGACCTCTTAAAGGTACACATTGATGCAGTGTGGGATATGTTGGGTGGCGGGAATGACACAGGAGCACCAATGAGGTGCAGGGGTGACGATGCATCACGATAGGACCATGCGTCCGAAAAAAAATTTAGTGAACCTTTTCTTGTTCTTATTTTTTTCAGGTTGACACCGAGCTAAGTAATTTTAAGGTGGGGGACCCTTGATTAATTTATTCATAACCTTTGAAACCAATGAAGTCCGGGTTACTTGATCGGAGTGGTACATTCAGTGCCATCTTCAGGTTTTGTTTGATAGCTCGGGGACGAGCTATGTTAGTGTGGGGAGATTGTAAGAACCCGTTTTTTAAAATGAGTCAAAATCCCGACCCTTTTTGAATTTTTGACTTGTTCTTGAGAGAACTGGGAAAATCTGGGAAGTTCTATAAATTTCCAGACTACACTCTGTGTACTCTAAAGTACCCATGGTGTATGGGTTGGGAGAGTACCGGCCGTGTGCTCGCTGAGTACATTCCATTTTTGGACCATGTTATAATTTCCTACAACACGACGTGTAGTCTTATTAGACATGTCGTGTATTCCCTTTTTGTGTACCGGATGGATTCAATCCGTGTGTCAACCCTTGTGGAGCACCCAAGAGTTGTGGCTATCTCTGCTTATGTCAGAGTACAGAAAAGGCCACTACATGGCGTATAGTCCTTAAATACATGCCTTGTACTTTTTTATTCGCTGAAATGAAAGAGTGTCACGTCTCTTATCCAGAAAAACTTTCTTCTTCCCCTTTTTCGGACCTTGGCACTCTTGGAGTCTAAAAACATTTCATTCCCTATATTCTTCACCCGACATATGTTCTTTAATACGTTGGTTGATGCGGGATCACAACAGCAAGGCTAAACCCACTAACCCTATTCCATTATTGATCCCTTGCCTCACGCATCGCAGTTTCCATCTGAGTGGAATTGCCGGGATTTGACGGAAACCTAGATCTATGAAGATCTTATTTGAATTAGATCTTGATATCGGACATTCCTAATTCTACGAGTCTTAGTTAGGTGGTGCATACCTTTTTTTGTGTTTTTTTAGAGTTTGGGGTGGCGCGGCCTATGGCGTGTTTTTGGGTATTTTGAGTGAGACCCTAATTTACCTTCTATTTCCTATTTAATTGTTTATTCGATCTATGATATTCCTTTGGGTGTGACCTGTTACCTGTTTTTCTTGATCCATGTAAGGTGAGGGGTTGTTTCTAATCGGGGAATTTTGGTTGGGGGATTCCAAAATGGTTATAATTAATTTTTATTGTTTTAAACTGTTGAGTTTAGTGTATTGAACCTTGATATAAATTGTTGGAGACCTTAATGACCCCATTGATGGTATGAGACAACACTTTTTTAGAATATACAAATGTTTCTATTGTTCTTCCTATTTATATATTTTGTTTAAATTTTTTATATATGTAATTTTTGAATTTCATATGCTAGAACCTTTGGGTTGTGTTGGGCTTGGCCCAAATATTCTTGAGTGACGTTGATCATAGGATGGGCTTGGCCGAGTAACTTTGGGTGGTTTTGGGCACTAGATTAGACATCATTGGTGTCAGGTTGAGGCAAGATTACTATCAGGTTGGGCATGGCATGGGTTACTGGGATGGCAAGGCCAATAGATTGGAGTGGCATGGTCGCAGGGACACGAGGTTTTAGAGGTGTTGTGGCTTGGGGTACTATTTTGTTTATTACTGCTCACCCGGAACAATGAGTAGTGTACACACAAAGAGACTCCGTTATGAGGTGGTTTTGACCACTCATGTTAGTAGAGGCCCTCATTAGTTGTGGTTTAGGTACTATTGGTTTGGGTGTTATTTCCATAGGAAGCTATGTGGGAGGTGAGGAGCCATCAAGGGATAGCGTTGAGGTTATCTAGTTGGGGGTAGAGGATCACCATTATTTTGAGGGAAAACCATGTTGTCCCTATGATTACTTTATTTTGTGGGTAGACATCCCTATCCCTCTGGTTACTTTATTTTGAGGGTAGACATTGCTCTCTCTCCTATTTCTTTATTTGAAGGTAGACATAATTGTCCCTCCGATTACATATTTGAAGACATTTATTTTTTTCTTCTAGGTTACTATTTCTTAGGCATGCCTTTGGGACATCGGTACATCAGAGGTAGTGTTAGGAGGCACATGGTGCTGGGTTACATGATAAAGATTCCGGTGTTGGCCGAAGCAGGTGACACACCATGGTGGCTGCTGAGCACTAGTGGGTTTTTTTTTATTTCGGCCTCGTACTATTTGTTGTTTTTATTTATAACTGTATGCCTTTTTAAACATTTATATTAAGTACGCACCTTTGGGTGGTATCCTACATAGATTTTTCTCACACCGTACACGGGCCCTTCGGGACGCGTGCAGACTTTATGGATTTATTTGCAGGAAAAAGATCATCTTCATGAGCTGAACTGTATTAGCTGTCGCATGTGGATGGTAGGGACCTTGATGTCTTGCCTAGCTTAGGTTTACATTGTTTTGTATTCAGTCATGTATCAGCATGCTCACTTGTTTTGTAGCTACTGTTGTTTATCCATTGGCACCCTTTTATATATGGATATATATGACCTGATTTGGATGCATGTTTTTAGATCAGTAGTATTTATAAGTGATAAGTATGCTATTGTGTTTACTTTCTGCAGCTATTGTTTATATCTATTGCTTCCGCTGTTTATCGATATTGAATATGCTTCCTCTCGGCGGTTCTGGTTCGAGTCTGTTGAGTCGTTTATTCCACTACATTTTTATTATTATACTCAGACCAATACCACTATTAGACTTCGAGTGGGTATTGCCTCCCCACTATACCTATAAGACCCTCGCTTCTAGTTAGCAGCCATTGGTGTTCAGGGAGGTGCGCCTAAGGTAGTGACACCCGAACTGTTTAGCACCGTTCGGGTGTGGGTCATTACACCACCATCACTTCGATGGTCCTCGCAACATATAAGCCACCAGCTTGACCCGATTATTAGTCATAGTATCTATGTGATTATGAATTCTCTTGATGGACTCTATCCATAACATTTATTCCTTTGTTCCACCCTATTTGATAAAAATTGGAGGGTGCGGTAGAAAAACTCCCTAGACATATCAGTCATACTCAGTGAAACTTGCCCTAGATATTGCTACGTCATCTGCAAAAAATTATTGAAGTTATTATGAAACTGTTATTCCCCTACATTATCTAGAAGAATGATGTTTCCTAATCTAATACTGCAGGAACATTCATGGTGATGTTCCAATATCACCCAATTCCAAATGCATGTCTAAAAACCGAAGACAATTTTTTTCCATAATTACAAAAAATTGGCCTCACTATAAAACATAAACAAAAAAACATACAATATACTAATAGAAAATATATTGTATCTATCACTATTCTCAACCATCTATATCCTTAGATATGTTCAACACAATTTAAACCCCATATTTACCTAAACACATGCATTTCACAACACCCATTTGGAAGTAGTTCACTTTCACACAAAAAGTTTCTCAATTTAGGCACTAGTTTACCCATTTTAGAAGCATCTTTCAATTATTTGTACAGTCAAAACATCTCTATTAGGAACATTTTCTTTAAAACTCAATGGAATTTAAAATTCATTTCCAATTCCCCTACCCAAATATAACATATTTTCTCATGTGTGCCAAAAATGATGCATGTCACATGTATCCCAATGTGCCTAAAATGATGCAAGAATATAAAAATATCAGTAAATTTTGGTATATGATTAAAATAATCCTAAAATATTAACACCACACATCATGTGCATCACCCAAGGAAAATAACATTTGGCTATAACAACGATCATCAAGAACAAAAATCCCACCCTGGATACTTGAGTCTTCCCCTATACATGGGTTAGCTACTCCCATGCATGATCACATTTCCATGGATAAAAACATACAAATATTCATATACCATACCTAAGTATTAATGAAACATAAAATAAAACCCACTCTAAAACCACTTTGTAACACCTTGGCCTGAGAGCCACTAACACGTTGCCCCGAGTGGGTTTGCAACATAACCTCAGGTATACCACCCTATATGACAGAGGCTATTGACTAGTAGTGAGGGTATAATGTGACATTTATAGAGACTATACCCATTTTTACCAGAGTAATAATCAAATGATAAATAAGAAATAGTGAAAATAGTAATAACAATAGCCATGCATCAAAACCCCATTTCCCAAAACTGAGTAGATGCCCATAACCAAATAGTAAATATGTCATTGCCACAGCCTGAACCTAGTTGATACTAAAGTCGCAACTACCCCAAGCCCACCTATATAGGCCATGAAGTATTTACAATCACCAAAGACAAAACTAAACAGAGGGAGGCCTTTTCCTATGTAACAATATGCACACACACAACGATCATGAGGAAAAGGTGGAGAGGGAAATCATAAAAGATGCATCATTGATATATATATATATATATAGTAAACCAAACAAGCATGAAACTCTAGAAATTTAATATGTACGGAAGTGTAATTGAAAAATAAAGGCTAAAATACATGCACAACCAGAAAATATGTCACAACCTAACAAAAAATGAAAATTATATTTCTGAAAGAGAGTCCAGCTCATTAATCCAAGGCTACTACCATTTTATGTGATTCAAGCACCTGATATCAGTAAGATCCTCTAAATTCATGATTGGAAAATCTATCATCTGCATAATACAAGACATGTTTGGGAAAAGCCCATGTAGGGGTGAGTATATACATACCTGGAAGGATTCTCTGAATGCTGAAGGGGGGAGCAGTAAGAGATAAAATATGAATAGAAAGGAAGTACAAACACAAGGTATAGTGAAAGAGTGTAGGTCAACCCAACAAAGATTTAAAGTAATATCATCCAAGAATAAGGGGAGAAACATGGTGAGTATATTAACTACTCATAGAGTATTTGACAACTATAATGGGAGATTGGACCCATCCAAACATGAGAATTTAAACACCAAAAAGCACATTGCATACCCCACACATGTTAACCTCTACTGGAAAGAGACTAAACAAATCCAAGGTGAAGATATAGAAGAATTTATATATATATATATGTGTGCTCATTTAAATAATCTCAACTGATAGTGTAAGGGGATCTCCATCTCACAACTCATTCTAATAATAAGAGTAGCCAACAGTTCCAAAATTCTTTCAACGATTCCCAACATCTCAAGCATCTTCCCAAAAGTAATTGTCCAAGTCAAACCATTATTTAGAACTATTCCACACAATCTAGAAGAATAGTATCTAGGTAGAGGAACCATGTCCTAGTATAACAGAGGGTTCCACTCTAATGGTTGAGGACCCATGCCCACTCCTGCTGGACAGTGCCACTACAGGTCATCTAGGACTCCTTCCTTGATACCATAGGTGGGTGATACTATAAATGTTAAGGACCCATGCCCATCCCAACTAGAGGATGTCACTCTAGGTCATTGGGGACTAATTCCCTGATAATATATTAGGGTTCCATTCAATATGTTCATGGACCCATTCCTTGATACCATAAGGGGGTTATACATTGAAGTTTGAGGAATCATTCTCTACCTTGCTAGAGGGTTCAACTATAAGTCATCAAGGACCTCTGTCCTATCCCACAAGAGGGAATCACTCAAAATAAATATATTTTAATTCTTCCTAATCACTACCATCATTGATCATTAACTAAGTAAGAATATTTCCTAGAATATTTTACATTGTATCTTAAAAGTTGTAAATATGGGTACCATTGCATTCTACATAGAAAAAAACGTAGTATAGAAAACTCACTAGCCAAAATTTGAGTTCAAAAAAAGGAGATATGGACAATTGATGTTTCCTCAAAAGGGTTTAAGGGGGTACATGGAGTGTGAGGGGACCCACATGGCATATGGTCCCACTCAATATCCTATTTATGCCCCTCTCTAGTACATGGATCCCTATACATGTATCTGTACATGACATGTTGGTGGACTACATTATGGGTCCAAGATACCAGTATCGAGGTTGTGTATCTACTGGTCGTGTATGTGTATTGAACGTCATATATGTGTACAAGAGTACATGGTGTTCTCCTGGCCATGTAGGACCACACAAATTCCCTCTTGTTTAATCCATCACATGTTTTTCTATCCAAGGAAGGGCCACACTGTGTGTATGAGGGATACACATCATGTCATCCTTATGTTTCCCCAAAACCCTGGTTTCTACCACCAAATGGTTACACACAATGTGTTCATCCTTTTACATGATGTGTAGATAGAATTTATATAAAAATCCCAACTCTGATTCTCACACTCAAATCAGCTTGATTTTCTATATATCTCAACTTGAATCCATCCAAATATTGTGTATCATGTCTAAAATCACAGTTCTAGGTCGTCGTTCTCTAGAAAACAACCACCTTTCATTGTGGGGGTTTCACTTTTAATTATGCACATTGTCGTGCCCTCCAAAAATAAATCCTTGATCTGAAATCACCAAAATGAACACCCATGCCTCATTGGATTCCAAGATCTATGCTTATTTTGTCAATCCATGCTTATTTTTTCGATATTCCATGGTTTTGGGGGTCTTATAGGTCTTAGTAACACCTGAAAATTGTTAAAATGAAACCATGGGGCCTAATCAGTGATGAACACAAAGAAATGGGGTGAAAAGAACTACAACATAGAATGAAATTATCATTGACCAAGATTTATTGGCTAATGATCAAGAACTGTAATATAGGGACTAGAAACTAACAAAAAAGTTGAAGACAATTTAGTTTATGTACAAAAGCACATGGAATATTTGAAAAAGGGAACAGGTCAAAGAATAATGATTGGTCTACTAAAATATTTTATCAAGAGAGAATAAATCCCCAAATTTATTATTTTTTCCACGATTATGGATTGTCTGTTGATGAAAAATGCATCCACCAATGATCAAAAGAAGTTGTTGCATTCACTGCATCCTGGTATGATCTAATCAAGAGTTTTGTTTTCATTCAACATGATTCACCAATAGAGGAGGGGGATAGAATCATGGGGGAATTATAGGTTTATGATTTTATGATGATAAACTCAGAAATTTTAGCATCATGAGATATTTATATTAACAGATTTGGTCAAAATAGTTTAATAAATTTAAGAATTCAATTAAACTCACTGAATGTACCACCAATGGGAGAGGGATCCTAATTCCATGTGCTGACCCATTTTATGTCATGTCATGGGTAACCACCATATTTTAGACTCAGACAAGGTCTCAAATTTCTGATTCGAGCTTCTTTTTAATATTTATCCCATTGTATTTAAGAACCACGGATGCATAAAATAATATATTTGTAATATTTTTATAAAATTATTTCCTTGAACACTAATCCTACAAATCACACGCCCTCTCTACGTCTAGATCTACAAATATATATAGAAATATTTCAATGTATTGATAGGAAAAAATTAGGTCTCAACATCATTATCTCCTTCAATATATTCATCCCTATAAAGATAAAATGTGCCAAAAACGTAGGATGCAGAGCCCAAACATGGAAATCCCACTCACACATACTCTCCTACATGTTCTCATGCTATCACAACATGTGGAAAAGGGGGATGGTCCATCCATCCAGTGTCCTCTCCTATTGATCATCCATATCTGCCGAGTTATCTACAAAGGTGGCTCTAACCATGATGTCCATCTTGACCCAATCAATGAAATGTGTGTGTTCATGCATATATCACCTTAGTTGTGAGTCTTAGAAGGAATTGTGTACCCACTCTAGATGTGGGGGTTGGGGGAGGTAATAAGAAACCATACAAACCCTCTGCATGATCTCGAATGGCCCGATAAATCATGGGGATAACTTACCTCCCTGGTAAAACCTCTGTAATCCTCATCGTGGGTAGACTCACAATAAAACACAACTTCCCTAATCGTACTCCAATGGCCTATGATGGGGATCTATATAAGATTTCTATCTACTCCAGGCCTTCGTCAACTCATTGATGTCCTGGACATTCTGCATTGTCACCTACACCATCTTTGGGCCCATTATATATGTATCGCTAATCTCTATCCATCACAAGGGTGACAAGTAGGGTCTCATGTAAAGGGCCTAAAAAGGTTACATTCCGATGCTAGGTTGGTATCTTTTTTTACACAAACTCTTATAAGGGTATGTGATCCTCCGAGCTCCGGCCAACGTCTAACACACAATCCATCCCCATATCCTCCAACAGATGGATAGTTTGTTCTGTCTGACCATTGGTATGGGCGTAAAAGGTTGTACTCATCCTCATTTGGATTTGAATTCCTCATGAAGTTATCTTCACAATCATGACATAAACATCATGTTGTGAATGAAGACAACCATCTATGGTACCCCATAAAGGAAAATAATATCTCGTACATACAACTATCCCAAAATCTCAAACAAACACTACTCCTTGATAGAAGGAAGTGTTCTGAATTCATGAGTCTTGTCAAGAACCTTTGATGTGAACATAATACCTATAAAATGTTCCCTAGATATGTTGTCCCACTTCCACAATGGGATCTCAAGTGGTTGTAAAAAAATAGTCAAAACTTGGTGATCAGCATTTTCATTCTGAAATGTGAGACACTGAGAGACCAAGTTATTTACACTTCATCTAATTCTAGACAAACAATACTTAAATAGAAGGTATCTGTACATCTACCCCACACCATGATGTACAGCTCAGATATATGTGTGGTACTCCTACATCACCTCCTCCCACATCCTGACTAAAACCCCTATCCACCCCAATAACAAGATAATGTGATTCCCTCCATCATAATATTCATCTAGTGAGTAGAATGCGGATATCTGACCAAATAATACCTGATAGTAAATTACTCTCAGCTATGATTCCCTCACCAACTCAAGAAGTGTAGGATTCTACAATATGGACGGAAGAGAATTTGTACCCTCCTGCTCAACCAGGGTCAGTTGTAGAAATATTAACTTCTCTGAAGCTTCCTAAACTATGTGAGATTAGAACATCCCACAAAGGGTATCTAATAAAATGATTCCCTTCCATGGTTTAAACACTTTCTCAAAGTAATAGTCCTCTAGGAACTCCAACTAGCATCGATGTTTCACGTTCAGTCTCTCTATGTGAATAACTATTAGAGACTTAGGTGGTCTTAGTAAACCACAAAGATTTCCCTCATTTTGTACACTCTCCTCATCCTCATGGTGAAGACTACCGCTACAAGTTATAATTCATGATTTTCATACTCATGGGGTCTTAGATCCTGTGAAATGTTTGTGATAAATACCTATCGCTACATCGAAACGCAGCTGGGCCTTCCTCTCGAGCCATATAAATACACTATAAACTTCATTACTTCCTCTAGTAGTCTCAACATTGAGTCACTCGTCAGCCTATTCGTCAAATCCTTAATGGAACGTTATCACTTCTCAAACTTGGAAAAGGAAATCCCTTTTTGTTTGGGGGTGGTCAAAGGGTTCAGGATTCTGATGAAGTATTGTACAAGCCTCCTGTAGTACCCCACCAAGCCATCAAATCTTATCACCTCTTACACGTTCTTGGTGGCTCCCAAGAAATTAATGCCTTGATCATTACTGGGTCCATGGCTAAACCATGCTAAAAAATGACATACCCTAGAAATTGTGCCTCATGAATGCCGAACTCACACTTCAAAATTTTCCCCTAAAGATGGATCTCTCGAAGCTAATCATGAACCATCCTCACATTATCTACATTTTACTCCTCTAATGTATATTAGATGAGTATTTTTTCGATGTAGTAAAAACAAACTGGTCCATGTACAACTATAAGACCAAGTTCATCCAATTCATAAATACAGCAGAGGAATTCATCACCCCAAACTGAATCAGTATGAACTTATAATGTCCGTAGCAAATTTAAATTCCATATTTTGAATATCAGCCTCGTAGACCCTCAACTAGTTGTATCCAAACCTCAGAAAGATATTCTATAATGGTATCATGCCTTGGAACTAGTCAAAGAGGTCATCAATATATGGAAAGGGGTTCTTGTTATTTATCATGTCCTTGTTTGGGCGATGATAATCCATGAAAATTCATAAGATCATGTCTAACTATTTCATGAACAACACTAGAGATTCTTAGGGGACACACTAGGTCTGATGAAACCCTTATCAATATGGTCCTCTAACTACAATCGCAACTCCATGATCTCAATTTGGGCCATCCAATATGTTTTAGAAGATATTTATGTTGTCCTAGGATGCAATTTTTTACAAAAATCCGTCTCCCACCTTAGAGGTTGTCTAAGAATATCATTGGGGAAGATGTCCATATAATCCTCCAAAAACGAAAGAACCCAGATGACTAATGATCCTAATTCATCATGGGCTACACATGAAAACTAATGGGTGATGGTTTGAAGTCTCCTACTCATAGAACCCATTCTTCCTTCCATGATATCTCTCTATTCAGAGCATATGAATCTTGTCACATTAGTTCATTGGCATATGACTTTTCAGTAGTGAATTTCGGTATAGGCTCGGACCATAGAAATCCAATACATAACCAAAATGACATCATAGGGTTCCATAATTATGACTAAGAGGTCCCATGTGAATGTTTCTCAACTAAGTGATAGCTCGCACTATGGGAAAATAAATGATAAAGAAGAATTTTTCCATTTAGGAACCTCAAGATGAAGCTGATGAGATTGCTCCAAAATTGGGGGATCCGGATCTCAAACTAGGATTGTAAAGATAATGTAATGAACAGAACATGTGCCTACAGAAACTAAATCCATAGTATAAAATACACAGATCGTGTGTCTTATCATCTAATACATTGTAGGATCATATACATCCATAGCATGCAGCTGTCCATGGCCCCAACTGCTAGCTCCATGAGCCATACGTGGTTTTCCTAGTGGTTGTGGGAGGATCTCATAATGGATTCCCCCACCCATTTCTCATATTAATACATTGCTAGCTCCAACTCCCCAGGTACCACCCTCCCCATGCTTAGAAGATCTGTGATCATGGAACTGCCTCTACCATTTTAGTCCATCAGCTATCTTTCTGGGCTACTTTGTACATCCGGTCAGGAAGTCTTTTTCATTGTGTCCTCACCAGTCACAAGTAAAGCACCTCCCATCTTTGGGTTTCTCAGGTCATCTAAGATGCCTCTGACCATGTTCTTGAACATGATCATGGGAGTATCTTCTGCACTAAGATCCTAGTTCCTAACATCTTCTATCTGTTGTAGATGAATCAACTTCGTGGTTCCCACTACTAACTCCATCTATTTAGAATCCCTCTAAATAGTCTCTCTATCACTAGTGTAATGATTAATACCTAGATTCCACTCAATAGTTCCCTGATCTCGGTTGGTCACATGGTCTCAAGTGAATATTCCCAAATTCCAGAGTTTTTTGACACCAACGAGTGCCTAGGTGAGTCATTGGAGAGATTGTTCCCTCATTACTAGATTATATCACAGTAGAAGTCAAACACATTCAATGGTGGATGTAGATAAATTAGAAGACAACAGGAATGTAAAACAAGACATGAATATATTAAAAATCAATAAATGTCACATTGTTAATGATGTAGATGATACAAGTATCTAAAATTTAGCTATAATTGGTACATGGTAATACAATAAAATAAATGTATCTAAAAATACAAAAGTATCAAAATGTTCCCATAGCATTGCAAGCCTCAAATTGGTCTCATTCTTCCGTTCTCCAAATAAATGACCAAAAACCAGTTTTTTGGTTCTTGCGCGTGTTATCACCTACAACCATATAATATGATTGTGTCCCCAAGGAGGCCAAACATGGTGTTAGATAATCATCCTAGGAGGTAACCACCCACATGTCTATGTAGTTCTAAGAATCACAAGCAGTAGACTAAACAAGTATATGTACATATTAATTTAAGTGTGAAATCCCATGGCATATGCCTACTACAACAAGTATACCAAAAAACCTTTCAAGGATCATTAAAACTAGTGAAAGCACTTAACAAGGCATATTTAACAAATGTAAACATGTAACACAGACTCATTGTACATCTATCCATATCAAAACCATGACCTCACTTTATAATCAAGCATGTCAGATATCTCATGGGCATGATGTATTGTGATGTGTATACCACAAAGGGCTGAATCCATGGTGTCGAAGACCAAGGCATCCTCGTTGAGTCCTTGGAGCATCTCGATGGAAACTGGTAAAGGCACAGGTTGGAGTCCTAGGATCATGTGTACCAACATGTCATATATGAGTCTAAGAATGCCAGATCCAAGGTGTAGCAAGGCCCGGATAATCCCACAGAATCAAGACTCTTGGAGCATACTCTATCCATGGTGTCCACTACCACGTTCTTGGTCCATGGAGAGCCGTCCATGGAATCTATTTAAACTATAATACGTCATTCATAAAATTTAATTGTTCAATTCCCTATGAGTTTACCAGCACATATAATCCATTTCATTTTAATCAAGTCACATGGGTATACCCACCCATCTATCAAAAATCATAATTTAACATACAACATGTCTATACCCACCCATTTATTAAAATTCACCAATTAACACTAATTATTTGATTAAAATCAATAATTAACAATTGTAGGTTGAACATAATTTTTTGAGGTAATAGAGGAAACCCATATACTAATCATTTTATTCACCTCATTTTATTAACAATTGGTTTCCTATAATAAGGAAATCCAAAAACACACCCTGTAGTTTTCTTTACATGGCATAATTGAAGTATTCCCATAAGGTTCACCCCATGGGTGTCATTGGTTTGGGAAATGGGTACCAAATCATCATATGGAATCCTATGGGAATCCTTAATAGGTCTGATTACATCTATTTCAAGTAAATCATTCAAAATCGGGGTCATGCTGGAAGGCCCGGTGGGCGGCGTAATGTTCAATAGCATTATAAAGTGTTATGGGATGAAAGAAATGTATATAACATCTACCTTGGCTTGGTAGTGGAGTGATCATATATTATCTTGTCCCGATTCATCCAATTTTAGGTGAAATATAAATAATGGATGAATAATGGGAAAATATGGCATTTGAGCCTAAAATCAAATAGTGCAATCGATAACCAGAATATTCAAGAAAGCCTGAAGATGAATTTAGGCCCTACCATTGTGGATCTAATGAGACAAACAATGATTGAATTAGAGGTTGGATAGAGAGTTTATCTGAAATCCTAGGTTAAACAACCTTGAGAGCTTCTTAAATGTTTCCTCTACTATGCATAGAAGAAAAATTTGATTTTTATTTAATATAGAATTTTTAATTTAATTAAATCATATAAAATTCCAAAATTATAAGGGATGCACAGTTTAGGCACATGGTTTGGTAAAACGTGCACGAACCATGCATAGTTCTTGTAGGCCAAAGGGGCACCTTCATGTTTTACAAATAGTGTGTAACCCATGTGAAAAGCCTCTTCCATGTTCTGCAAAAAATGCAGACATGGTTGCACGGTCATACGCCTCCTCCCACACAGTTTCCTCAAACTATGCAGCTTGTAGGGCCTTTCTGTTCAACCTCACATGGTTTAGTCAAACCTTGGACTCCACCCCGCATGGTTTGTACTAACCATTTTTCAAGACACTTTCAGACCAAAACCTAGTTCTGGGCTCTAAAAAATCCCCAAACACCTCCAAAACACCTATGATCAAGTTGGTCACCCAAATAAGGCAGTATCTAAAAAATAAAACCAAAAAATACGGGATTAATACCTCATAAAAATTCTCAATTTTTTATAATCTTCTAACTTATAGAAATTCATAACCAATTTGCTCTCTGAAGGGTGGTCAGGTTTTTTATGAGAACAACTCTGGAATTGAGCACATACGTCGGACTCTCGCTCCCAAATCTCGTTCTGTAAATAGTCGTTCTGTCACAACACCCATACTAGTGGAACTGATCGTCCTCAAAGAACATTTTTTATCTTATCAACGATATGTATCAAATTATCCTCAAAGGATTCATCAACTTGAAACTCAACTTTCTCAGGCTGAAAAGAATTATATGGGTATGAATGATAGTGGTGCAGCTGAGATACATAGAATACATTGGGCAATGATCAATACATTTGAGATAACTGCAACCAATAGGCTACCAAACAAACTCAATCCAGAATCATGAATGTCTATACATATCACGGTGAATGCTTATCATGTCTCATGATGTGCGTGTGTCCCAACCTTAGTGAAACATTCATGAAAACATGATCCCTAACCTCTAACTCTAGAGTTCATTTAGGGAAATCAGTGTAATATTTGTGATAATATTGTGCATTATCCATCCATCTCTGAATCAACTAGACCTCATCAGATGTCTCCTGCATGAGACATGACCCTAGTAATGTTTCATCACCTACCTCCAACAAGCACAGGGGTGATCGGTATGCACTACCATACAAATCCTCATATGTTTCCATCATTATCGTTGCCTGATAGCTATTATTGTAGGAAAAAACAATGAGGGGAATGTTCCTCTACCCATAGCCCTCAAATTCCATGATGCATGCTCGCAACATGTCCTCTAGAACCTGTATCATACGTTATGACTAGATATTAGTCTAAGGGTGGTATAATATGCTCAAAATAACCTGTGTACCGATAACCCTCTAAAAACCTTTCTAGAAATGTGAATTAAAGTGGGTGTCTCTATCTGAAATTATAGTGTGAGTTACCCCATTAAGTCGACTTATCTCATAGATATACATCCTTAAAATATTATAAACACTAAATTTCTCCTTAATTATCATGAAATAATAATCTTTTGTCATCCTATAAACAAAAAACCACACCTCATCATTACTTTGTGGAAAGATCATTAAACCAATCATGAAATCCATTGTGACATCATCCCATTTCCACTCTTGAAGAGTTAACTGCGGTAAAATCCCAACTTTTCACTAATGTTCTTCTATCACCTACTGAGAGGTAAAACACCTTGTAACAAAACCAGCTTCCTCTCTTTTAATACCTGACCACCAGTACTTATGATGTAAGTCATGGTATATCTTGGTGACCCTATGATTCACTTCCCAAGAAGAAGCATGAAACTCCAACATCAGCTCCTCGCCTATATCCAATTGAACCCAAACACGTCCATGGATAAACAATATCTCATCCTCACCTATGGTCTAACCAGAAGGTGGATCCTCACCGGCCACACTCTCCCATAGAACTAGGACCTCTGAATCTGATAGTTTTCTCATCCTTACTCTATCATGTAGGGTAAATGTCATATCTAAGGTGATAGATAATTCTATCTTTAACTATTTTGCACTACCATATGTATCTCAGAGAATAACTCTATAAGCTTCCACTCACTACTAGCCTGTTTCACATCTTGTATCTGATTCTTCCTGTTAAGTGCATCACCCACTGCATTTCCTTTTCCAGGCGTGTAGGTAAGGACAATGTAAAAAGAATGTTGGTACTCCACCCACATCTTCAACCTAAGTCTCAGATCATTCTGTGTAAAAATATACTAAAGGTTTTTTTGTTCGATATACACCACAAAATGCTCTCCCAATATATAATATCACCAATAGTGCAGTGTGTGAACAACTAAAACTAGCTTGAGATTGTGAGTTGGGTAATTTCTTGCATGTGGCTTCATCTACCAAGACCCATAATCCATGAATCTATCTCCTTGCATCAGCACAACTCCCAGCCCGATAATTGACACATCATAGTTAATAGTGTAACCCTGACCCTACTATAAAAGCATCAAGAGTGAGGGTAATTTTATCCTTCCTTTCATCTCTCAAAATGCTTTCTCATAAGAATATAACCATAAAAACATCACAACTTTCTTAGTCAATACCTTCATCAGTGCTTCAAAGTGTGAAAAGTCTTGTATGAAATTCTTGTAGTACCCAACTATCCCCAAGAAACTTCGTATGTCAAAAAAAATTGGGATATTCCTAGGAAACTATATATCTCTCCTTCTTGAGGTCCACTAACACTCCTCTATCTGAGATGATGTGGCCCAAGATGTGAATCTAGTCAAACCAAAAGTTGTACATTGAAAGATTATACTATAACTGATAATTTCTCTATATATTCAAAATTATCTCAAGATGGATGTCATGGTTGTGTTGATTGTGAGAATACACCAGGATATCTTCAATGAAAACCATGAAAAAAATCCAAGGATGGAACACTCAGATCATCAGCACCATGAAAACTGATGGTGTGTTCATGAGACTGAATGAAATAACCAGATACCCGTATAAGTCATTCCTGATACGAAAGGTTGTATGAGGTGTGTCATCAAGTTTAACACACAACAAATGATATCCCGACCTCAAATCTATTTTTGAAAACACTTAGGCTCCTCAAAGACGATAAAATAGATCATCTATCTATAGAAAGAGATATCATTCTTTAAATTTCAGTTGGTTTAGTTTCTGACCATCCATGCATAGCCTAAGGGTACCATCCACCTTTTTGAATAAAGGATAGATGAACCCAAGAATGATGTATTGGGTCAAATAAAATCATTCACCTCAAAATCATCTAACATCCTCTTGAGCTCCTTCACATATTTTGTAGTCATCCTATAAAGGGTAATGGATATCAGTGCATCTCCTAAAACTAGCTCGATGGAGAAATACACCTATATCTTGGGAGGTAACCAAGAAAAGTTATTGGTAAATACATACTTGAAGTGCTCAACCACAGGATGAAATTTCACCTACCTCATTCCTTATTCATCCAAAAACAAACTAGTAATCTGGGTTGTCATCCCACCCATCCAATGGTGATATCATCCAGATCATCATGTCTAGATATCTCATTATCCTTTGTGAGTAAACACTTCATACCTTTTTGATATGAAAGTAACCCTCTGTCAATAACATTCAATGTAAGCTCGATAATATACTAACCAGTGCATTATGAGAATGACGTAAAAACCTTTAGTCTCAAGGATATAAAGATCCAAAATAAAGTGGCACCCACCAACCTCATAATGGAACTCCCTGAACTAGCACTCATCATCAATTTTGATTTAAAATGGTTTGTATAGAATTAAAACTCTCGGAAATGACCACAAAGCAGGACCAAGTATTTAGGTCATGGGTGAAGATACGCAACTATGAGATTCACCTATATCAAAAAGGGTAGATGTAATAGTAGAAGCTACTATGATCGAACCACTCACCATAGATTGTCTGACACCCTACTCCTCGGGGGTAGGTTGTATTTAATTGAACTATCCCACACCATGACCATGTGGCACAACCTCACTACCAAGAGTAGATCTACACTGATTGTTAGGTGTAAATAAAATCGGGATACCTCTAGGAAGACCAAGACTGCCTCATCCTAATCAGACCACACTACTCTAACTCTTGAACTGATGTGGAGATAAGGAACATACTCCCAAACATGGTGTCAGAGCTAAACCTCTACCACTCATAGGTAGAGGGTCGGTTTGGAAAAACCACTGCATGTTCCCCATTATTTCTCTATCTCAAAACTTATCTAGGTTGCAGTAAAACGTATTATTCATATGGATTAGCCTGTCACACTGGTGAAAAAACAATAAGATTTTAGTACTCACATCTTGTAAAGATATCGTCTCACAAGAATCCTCAAAATGGTGCTTCCTTCTTGAAGATATAGAACCACTGGGTCAAGAAGCAACATTGCCCTGCTCTATGCCCCCTAATTCCATAAATATTCACTCTCCAATCTGTGCATGATTCACAATCTCAGTGATAGAAGTCAATATAAACATGTTGAACTGGGATTTGATAGCATGTTAGTGACATTCATTGAACCGTCTCACTCAAGACATCTCATCAGCATGGTACATTAGTGAAAAACATTGAAACTCAATAAAGTGTTCTATGTACTCAAAAACCATCACCACATCCTGCTCTAGAAACATGAAATCTCTGCTCGTATAGTTTCAAGGTAAAATCATTCATAGAAGTGGGTATTTAAATTAGTCTAACCCAAATATCATAGGCATTCTACCTGGTTTAGAACATCCCAATAGTGATTTTCTTCTCTATATGGAATATAAGTGGTGAGAATAACACTCCTCACATGTGGAATCTTGAGATGATATAAGATAACTATAATGGTATCAAGACATATCTTAGTTTCCTGTGGACTTCCATAACCTAAAAAATTTGGAGGATAATTCTTCTAGAACACGCATTTAAGATCAGGCATAGTTATGGAAGGTTGTGGTCGTCCCTGAAAAGTCTGTATATAGAAAAATAACACATCACTGAACTTTTCCTTAGAACCTATGTCTAGAAAATCCTATGGTTCCACAGCCATCACTAATAAAGTTTAAATCAGTATTCTATGTCCTACAGCCACTATATTGTGCTCTTTTCCTCCCACATAGTGTTTCCCAAGTGGTCGTCGTCGTGGAACGTCTCAAAAATTCCAAGCGCACACCTTAGAAAAGAATGATGTCAAAGTGTCGCAACTTTGAAGTGTAAGAATTTTCAAACCATCCTTGAACCAAGTCATAACCCACATCCTTCAACTAAATCTTGTATTTATTAAATAACATTCCCCAACCCACTATAAACTCTACCTCTTTACCACTCAAAAAGTTAGGTCTAGTTCAGGTATCTATTTTCCATTTCATTAAATTTCATTTAACATTTAGATGTTCAAATGAATTAACCCATGCTCAACCAATTTCGATTCAATGAGGGCCCATAACACCTCATGAACAAAACATTGATGCACATATAATCCATACATATCAAATTCACTTAAAAATTAAATTTTTTAAAGGTGCATCATTTCACAGTCCATATGGGTAGATACACCTTATCAATTGAAAGATGACATCACATTTATATCCACATCACAACATCTAACACAATAGTAGGTACAACTATCACATCACCTATCACAATAGAATGTGTCTTATATTTCATTCTAAATGTGATGGAATAATGCATGACATGTCATTTCTGACAAATACTTATATGATGCATGAGATGGAATACCCTTATCTCATCAAGTTGCAACAAAATTAGAACCAAAATCATATCAATTGTAACAATGTAAATCAAGTGCATCACACAATGGTGAAATCAAACCAACAGTAATTGTCAAAATCCTGAAAACCATAATTCAATTTGAGTAAATTTGTATTTTCCTTGTACGTGAGTCAGCTACTCCTTAGCAATACTCATTACCAAATTTCATTTCTTTTCTATCCCTATCTATTATTCACCAAATAGTAAATCAATCTAGAAAAGTAACTTGCCTCTCGTACCACTTCGTAACATCCGGGACCCGGATGCCTCTAAACAGTTCCTCGAGTTGAGTTGGTCATATGGACTCAAGCACATCTCCCCAAATTCTAGAGGCTACTGACTAGCAGAGAGGTCATAGGTGAGTCATTGGGGAGACTATTGCCTCATTACCAGATTATATCACATCATAAGTAAAACACATTAAATAGCTGATACAGATAAATAAGGAGACAACTAGAAAGTAAAATAAGACAGGAATATACAAAAAAATATATAAATTTCACATACTAAATGATGGATATGATATATGTGTCTAAAAATATCAAAAATAGGTACATGGCAATACAATATAATAAAAGTATCCAAAAAGAAAAAAATTCACAAGGTGCATGTAGCATCTCAAGCCTAATCATGGTCCCATGCTCACCTGTTTCAAAGTAATCACAAACAACCAGTTTTATTGTGCTATCCCATATTATTACCTGCAACCATATAATTTTTGGGTCCCTATGGTGGCCCAAATAGGGTGTGAGATAAAAATATCAGTAGTTCTCCACCCAAAATACTATACAGTTATAAGCAGCACAAGAAATAGAATAAAAAAGTATATGTAAGTAGTAATGTAAGTGTGAAATCCCATGGAATATTTATACTAAAACAAGTAAATCAAACAAATTCTCAAGGCTCCCGGCAATAAGTGACATCTTCTAAAAAAGTAGTTTTAACAAATGCAAACACATAACATGGCCTCACCATACATCAATCCATATCAAAATCACAATTCTTTTTATATAACCATTCATGTCACGTATCCCATGGCCATGACATATAGTAATGTTTAGACCATGGATTTCAATATCCAAGTTGTTAAAGACCATGGAATCCTGATTGAGTCCCAGGAGTATCTCAATGGAAACTTTGTGAAGGCACTGGTTGGAATCATTGGAGCATGTGTACCAACTTGTCCTATGCATGTCCAAGCAAGCCGAATATAAGGGGTTGCAAGGCCTGAGGAATACCACTGAATCAAGACCCTAGGAGAATACATTATCCAAGGCATCCACTACCACATTATAGATCTAGGTAGATTCAACCATGGTATCTATTTAAAATATAATACATCATTCACACCATTCTATTGTTCAATCCCATATGAGTATACCCACTCATATAATCCATTTCATTTATATCAAGTCACATGGGTATACCCAACGATCTATCCTAAATCATCATTTAACATACCACATCGGTATACCCACCCATTTATTAAAATTCACTATTTAACACTACTCATTTTATCAATTCAACAATAAACCATTGGAGTTTGAACATAAATTATCAAGGTAAAGGAGGAAACCCATGTCCTAATCAATCCATTCATCTCATTTCATTATAAATTGGATTCTTTAATTAATGAAAGCCCATAACACACCCCTTGGGTTGTTTAACATGGGATAATTGATGTGTTTCCATAAGCTACACCCCATGGGTGACCTTGGTCTGGGAAACAGGCACCAATGCATCATAACTGATCCTATGTGAATCCCTGTTAGGTCTGATTAACATCCCTTGCTAGTAAACTATACAAATTCAGATCAGTGCCAGAAATTATGGTGGGCGGCGTAATGGATGATATCTCTAAAAAACACCGAAATACGAAATAAAATTATATACCAAATACGTTGGCGCAGTGGTGTAGTGCATATCCAATACCAAGTCCCAATTCATTACGGTTTATAAGAAATCATAAGAAGGGATGAAGAACATGAAAATAGGGCCTATGACCTTAAAATGAAATATAAAAATTGATTCCTAGAAGAATGGATAAAGGAATAAAAGGAATACAGTCCTTAACATTATGGATCCAATGAGACAAACCTCACTCGAATCAATAGTCAAATGGATAGTTTAGCTCAAATCCTAGGTTAGCCACCCTCGAGAGATTCCCCAACATTTCCTCTTCTATGAGTAGAAGAAAAATAGAATTTAGGTTTAATATATATATATTTAATTTAATTAAAAATTATAAAATTCAAAAATTATAGGTGCCACATGGTTTAGGTGCACAATTTTGTAAAATGTGTGCCAACCATGCCCAGTTCTTGTAGGCCAAAGTGTCCCCTGTATGGTTTACCCACACTATTTAGAAAACATGTGTAAACAATGATAAATCCTATACCACATTATAAAAAAATTACAGACATGCTCTCATAGTCGTGAGCCTCCTTGCTCATGTTTTCCTCAAACCATGTAGCCTGTAATTCCTTTCTGTCTATCCACACAATGTTTAGTCAAATAGTGAATCCTATACCACATGGTGTGTTTTATCCATGCACAATGCCATATTCATCCTAAAACCTAGTTATGGGATTTGAAAAAGACTCACACTCTTCTAAAACACATGTGATAAAGTTGGGAACCCAAATAAGACCATATATGTGCATTCAAACAAAAAAGATAGGGATCCAAATCTCATACGAAAACCCAGGTTCATAAAACTAGTGACTGATCCACACCCTGACATTAGTGGGGATGCACAAGGGTATAATGTTAGATTAGGTCTCTATTCAGAGTCCTTGATTAATCTTTCATGCTCAGAAGTAGCCATCTTGTGTCATGTTAAGAGAGTACCACGTAAGGTCTGCAAACCCAACTGCGTACTCATCCACTATCATCCCTCCCTCTTGGACCTCTAGAAGCTCTTGGATCCGGACTTAGCACAATAATTAGGGGTAGTACTACTGATGGAACAACTATTGGAAGTTGGTACATGAGATTTTAGACTCATCATTCATATACGTAATAATGAATTTGTAGAGCCCAGCTACTCCATAAAAAATTTTATCTACTTGTGAAACCAACTGATCTGTTGTGGTCTGAACAAACATGAAGATATAGACCACTAAATCTAGCCAATAATCTGCTAATTGAGTATATGGATCGTAGTGTAACCTTAGTGGACTCTGACGCTAGAACTCATGGTTCATAATAATCCTTTGTACATCCTTATCTTACTCTAATGGAATGATCTACTGCTCAATATGTAGAGGTGTTTGTACATTCTCGCCTAGAGTATGGGGTCATGAGATAGAACCTAAACTATGTCCTCATCACTCACAAGATCTTCATCATAAACCATAGCTGGTATCCTAGATAGCTATCCTCACTAAGGCATCCTAAAAATTATCAAGTAGAAATGCACACAAATGAGCATATATATATATATATATATCAACAACAGTGGGGATATGAATCAATAAATATTGTAAAAGAATCAATCCTATATGATTCATGTACCATTTGATCCATGCAACCAATATTTCTATATTTGAAGTAGAAAAGTAGTTAGTTAAGGTCCTAGTGAATGGTTATGTTAGCCACCACACCATCACTATATTTCTAGGACTGAGATCCACACTTGAGACACCTTGAAACTATTTTACTAAACCCAACCAAATCCACTTATGTGGATAATTCCAAACAACATCCCAAGTAATTAACCTCACACTTATATCAATCTGTCATGACCTGACCCAAGCTGTGGCTTGAGCTAGAACTACCTCAATCATACCTCTATAGGCCAGGGGGTATAAACAAGCACCAAAGGCATAACTAAACTTGGGGAGGCCTTGTCCTAAGTACATATTCTCAAACACACATCTATATCGATGAAAATTGTAGAGGGAAAGAATAAAAGATGCAACACAACTATATAGTAAACTAAAAATGCATGAACCTGTAGAAATTTCAATAGTACAGGAGGGTAACCAAAAAATAATAATAAAAATACATGTCTAACCAAAAATATGTCCCAACCTAACAGAACTGGAAAAGTAGACAGCTGAAAGGGATCCCAACTACTGAATCCGAAGTTATGGTCAATGTACACTGTCCAATCACCCCAAATCCTTAAGTTCCTCTATTTTCATGGTCGAACTATACATCTTCTATATAAGACATGACACATGTGGGAAAATCCTATGCAAGGGTGAGCATATTCATACATATTATGATTCCCTGAAAGCTGAAGGGAGAGCATAAAGAGATACAATATAAAGAGAAATATAGTATATATCACTAGGTATAGTGAAATAGTATAGCTTAACCCAACCACATATGAATGTAAGCTTTTATAAGAAAAATTATCTAGAAAAATTAAGTTTATGAACTAATTATTGCATCTTTACCACCTATATTGGGATAGTATAATAATACAACCATAGGAAGATGAACATGGAAATAATGTGGAATACCCCACGCATAATCACCTCTCATTGAAGGAGGGTAACCAAATACAAGCTATAGATATAGAAAAAATTATATATATTTATATATATATTCTTTGTCAAAGAATCCCAAATTAAAGAGTAAGGGGATCTTCATCTCATAGTTCATCCTAAGAAGAAGAGTAGCCAATTGTTCCAAAATTCCTTCAATGATGCCTAGCATCCCAAACATCTTTTCCAAAAGTAACCATTTAAGTCAAACCATGCCTTGAAAATATTCCATAGATTCTAGGGGAACAATATCTAGGTATAAAAACCATGACATTATCCCAAAAAAGGGTTTCACTCTAATGGTTGAGGACCCATGCCTAGCCTGACTAGTGGGTTCCACTCTAGGACATCGAGGACCCATGCCCTGATACTGTTGGATATTTCAACATGGAATATTGAGGACCCATGCCTCGCCCGAATGGATGGTGACACCCTAGGTCATTGAGGGTACTTACACTGATACCATTAGAGGGTTCCACTTTGAAGGTCAAGAACCCATTCCCATCATGGATGGATGGTTCCACTCTAAGTAATTGTTGACCCATGCAATACAACATAAGTGTGCAACTCAAAAGGTCGAGGACCCACCCCAAACCTGAATGGATTGTGCCACTCTAAGTCATCAAGGACCCATGAGATACCCCATAGTAGGATTTATAGTGATCCTAGACTATTACACACATCATTACCTGATTTTAAGAATAAATAAACGTCAAATTACAAACTAAGGATCATAATGTCTAGTGTCTTGAATGACTAGGTACATAATTAAACATCATAAATAAAACATTTATTTAATATCCATATTGATATCAAAACATCAATTGTGATCATATATATGCATTGAATAACCTACGGATAACATGAAAAAGGGATGATCTAGAAATCCCAGTAGGGGGATAATCGTAACAATAAATCTTATCACATGGGTTAGAAGGCGTGACATAATGATATAAAAAGGCATGGAACATGATTGAAGATATGGAATCATATATATATATATAACATTGTATAATATAAATATGGAATCATACTAATGTGGAATAAATATAGAACATGTCTTTCGGATGAGTGAAGACTCGATGCATATAGAGTATCACAAGTCCAGATTAACCACCAAGATCGCTGCTCATAGAGCGCGAGTCAAGGCTATCCGCTAAGATAGTTGCACATAATGTCTCATGAGACTAATAATTACACATTTCATTAGAGAAATATATAGGTTCACCCATAATAACATGTTCATAAATATGGTTTCCACATAAAGAACAATACATAGGTAATAAAACATAACATAAAGGTTTCCCATGGAAATAAATGGGTACCATAATCATGTCATAAGGCATTGCAAATTGGTTATCATAAAAGTAACCGTGAAAGAATGTATTTAGAACATACATGTGAATTTATAATATAAAATAAGAATATATCATAAAAATGATGTCAAACTGATTTGATAACATGTAAGAATAGCCTTCAATAAATTTTAGCATTAAAACATTTTAGTTCGGTTTTACGGAAAATACAAAAGAGCATTTATAATAGAAAAAGGAAAAAAAATTATATAAAACCAGAAGTGAACCAAGATGGTTTTAATAATAAAAATAATTAATTTATTAATAACAACGGTGTCTTAGAATAGATTATTTACTGAACTTGAAATTAGGTAAGAATTTGGGAAGTTCCATAAAAATGAGCTTTCTTATTGGTAGGAATTGATAAGGAGTCACTTAAAAAAATATGTATATGCCCAAAAGAGAAGGATGAATGGATCTTGATAAATTAGTTTCAAATCTATAAACATAATTTTTAATATGTAAATAAAAATAAAAGATAAATATATATGGGTACAAAGAAAGAAAGAGTAACCAAAAGGAATAATGGAGGTTCGGGTACAATCCCTTACCTTAAGTCCGAAGGTGTTCTTCACTTGATCTTAATGTCTTGGATAATAAAATAATATTAATTAATTAATAATTAAATAACCACTTCTAAATATATTTTAATTATTATAACAATATCAAGTTCATTCATGTCCTTTTTGATGGGTTAAGAGGTTCAATTTCTTTGTTTGGTAGCGTTTGTTTCCTCTGTTTTCATGGTCGGTTTACATGTATACCTCAACGGATTATCATGTAAGATAAGGATGGATATCTAGAATTTAAGTAATATGTTATTAAATAAAATACATAATATTTAATTTTTATAAAATTAATTTGGTTATTTTGAGTGAGTATGAATCAATGCATAAAACATTAATGATAACCCTTTGGGTTAATTGGCGGTTTTTTTATCACAACGAACTAATTTGTTTTATAAATTAAAACCATCAGTAAAAAATGATTCCCAAACATTATATAGGACATATTATATAAATAATTATATGTTTAACCATGAAAATAGTTTAATGAAAATAATTGAGGACAATTATAGAAATTGAAAACCCATCGTCTGGAATGTGATAAATTAACACGTCTATGACGATGTTTCCATTTCTTGTATCAAAGGATGGGAAACGATAGACGATGATGAATTCATCCATTATAAAAAAAAATTATAGTAAATTTACTTTATGTGAGTTATTATACCATTTTTATGAGGAGAGGTGAGGATAGAAAAGAATACAAAGGAACATGAAAAGAAATTAAACGAAAATACAAGAGGGTTTTACCTATTGATTATTTCCTCTTGAGAGCCTCCTTAAGGGATTGGTATTTGGGATTCGGTTAAGACCAATATCTTTTGGAATTTGGAGAGAGTATTAGGGATTTATTTTATCATAAAATTAAAAAAAAACCACAAGCCTTGAGAGGTGTGAGTATAAGGGGTGGTGATGGGTGGTTTTTATAGTAGAGGAGATGAGAGTTTTCTTAATATTTAATGCATTAGTTTATTATTTTTATCAATACCAGAAATACTCTTAATTATTATGACCAAATACAGTAATAAGTGCATGTGAGTTCAAAACAATGACTATTTACATCATCCATGACTCAAGCATGATGCATAAAATTCATTTATATACCATATTTCGTAAATTATCGAATTTCACTATTCACAAAAAATTCATGTATTTTAGAAACATCCCAAAAAATTTACCCAACCATTTTCAATGTGTAGAATAAAAAAATTAAATCAATTTTATAAAAATAATTATCTAAATATGAGAAATTTAATTTTTAATTAAAATCATAATTTACATGAAAAATACAAATTATAAAATTAAAACTTCATTTTTAAACACATTGACAAATTAATTAAGGTATCATAAAATTAAATTATAATAATAATATTTAAAAATATTATTTTTTGGAAAAATTGTATAAAAATTAATTTGTATTTACATTATTAAATTAATCATAAAACTGTAATTAAATATTTATGAATTTTCAAAAATACCAACACTATAATATTATCAATTATAAGATGGATAAATTTATTTATACCTTCATTGGTAAGGTTACCAATCACATGGAAAATTTAATATTCATAAGGGTAATTTTTATATTAATAAGTATAGAATTAATATTCATAAGGGTAAGTAACTATCCACCAAAAATTATGTTTGTCCTATCCAACTCCAAACATCTTACTGATCACAACTGTGTAGGTAAGATTTTTGAAATTCATATCACAGAAATTTAAAAATTATGTTTAAAGGTCTTATAATATTTTAGTAGTTCATTTATGCATGATGTCTCATGATGTTTTTATTTTATGTGATTATATTATATGGAATAATTATAAGTAGGGAATTTCTATTGATTAAACTTTGGGTCATTACATTATTCCCCCCTTATGAGATTTCTCCCTACAAATTTCATTCTACATTCTAAGATGAAAACTGTTGTGGGTACATTTTTTTCATTACTTCCTCCAGTTCCCATGTTTCCTATTCATACCTATGGTTCCTCCATAGTACATTGATTAAGTGATTATTCCTGTTACATACAACATTATCTCTAAAATCCAAGATCTTCACTGGTTTCTCCTCGTAAGAAAGATCATTTTCCAACTATACCACCTCTACAGATAGTACATGTGAAGGATTGGATATGTACATACTTAATAGGTATAAATGGATGACATCATGTAATTTATACATGGTAGGTAGAAGTGCTAGTCAATAGGCCATAGCTCCGACATGATCAAGAATCTTGAAGGGGCCGACGTACCTGGTAATTAGCATTCCTTTCTTCCCAAATCTCATGACCTTCTTCCATGGAGATATTATGAGGAATACCATGTCTCTAAATTTAAAATCAACTATTTTAGGTCCTATAACCTTACACTAATCAACTTCATCCCAACACACTGGTGTGTAGAACCTTTTCCCATAAAGGGATTCATATAGTTTCATTCAGATACTAAACTGGAAACAATTGTTGTAAGAGAATTCAACCAGTGAAAGATGTTGGTCCCAACTGCCATTGAAGTCCATAGAACATGCTCTCAAAATTTATTTCAGTGTCAAAATAGTTTTCTCAGATTAGCCATCAGTTTTTCGGTAATAGGCCGTACTGATGTTCAGTTCAGTGCTAATACCATGTTATAGACTTTTCCAAAAAAATCAAGGTGAATCTCATACCACTTTTGAATATAATAGAGGGTGGTAATCCATTAATCCTTACCACCTCTTGGATATATGTCCTCATAGGTTGATCTAATAATAATTCCTCTCTAATTTTGATAAAGTGAGATGTCATTGTAAGATGACCCATATAGAATTGTTTCCTTTAGATGTCCATGTAAGTCCAGTGACAAAGTCCATGGTGATTTTCTCCCACTTCCATTTTGGTTTGGTTAGTGGTTTCATCATCCCCTTGTACTTTCTCCTTTAATCCCTCCCTTACTGACATACTAAAAAATTTTATTTATACTCAGCAACTTCCTTCTTCATATTGTCCCACCAATAATTCTCTTGGAGATCTCAATATATATTTGTGCTCTCTAGGTGAATAAATAAGGTTCAGTTATGTGCGTCATTAAGAAGCTCCTTCTTTTTCTCTATATTGGTTGGTACACATAATCATAACCCTAATCTTATGAATCCATCCTTTTAAATATTCAACTTAGAGGATTTCCCATTTATGATAGCTTCCTCCCTTTTCTGAATTTCAACATCATTTCTTTGAGAATCCTTTATTTTCTCCATGAGGGATGGTTTAACAATCATTTATATATGATTGATGATGTTCCTCCCTTGATTATTCCCATATCAATCCTCTAAAAATAAAATAATATCAAATCCTTTCCAATTCTCATCATTGATAAAGATGGATGGTGATTTTTACTTAGAGCATCTGTCACCTTATTTTTCAGACTAGGATGGTAGTGGATTAAGTAGTCATAATATTTGATGAACTCTAACCATCTTCACTAGCATATATTAATATATTTATGTGTGAATGTATATTTTATACTCTTTTTATTAGTATATATCATGCACTACACCACATAGAGATAATGCCACCATATTGTTTACACAAATATCATAGCCATCAACTCCAAATCACATATGGTATAGTTTTTCTCATTGATTTTTCTATTCCTTGAGGTGTAGGATATCACTTTGTCATTTATCATCAGCACATATCATAATCCCTTCTTTCATGTATAACTGTACACCAAAAAGAGTTATCCACTTATTAGAAGTGTGAGTACTGGCGTAGTGACAATCCCTTTTTCAACCTCCTTAATAATTTCCTCACATTCTTGAGTCTAGATAAACATAAATCCTTTTCGTGTCATCTGGGACATTGGGTTTGACAGTCATGTGAAATTCATCATAAATCATCAATTATACCCAGATAGACCCAAAAATCTATAGATCTCTATTACACTTGTTGGCATGGGCCACTCTTTGATTTCATTTTTCTTAGAAGTGTCCATATATATTCCTTTTTCTAGAGATAACCTACCCCATGAATGATACTTATTTCATCCATAACTCACATTTACTCTACTATACATAAATTTTCACCCTTTTCAAAGTCATCATCCTAATATTCAAATTCTCCTCATGTTCCTCCTTTCTCTGAGAGTATGTCATAATATCATCAATAAAGACTACAACAAATTGAAAGATTTAATCTCTAAATACACTATTAATTAAATCCATAAATATTGTCCTATGATTAGTGAATCCAAAATTAATCACTATGAACTCATAGTGTCCATAACTCATTCAAAAGGTAGTCTTGGGAATACATTCCTTGGTTTTAGTTGGTGATATCCCAACAGATATCCAACCATTGGGAAATAACTATACCCACATAGATGATCAAACAAGTCATCTATCTGAGGAAGGGGATACTTATTCTTTATCGTGATTTTATTAAGACCCTGATAATAAATGTAGAGGCACATTGATCCATCCTTCTTCGTAATAAATAGGAGTGTTTCACCCCATGGTGAAGTACTCAAGCATATAAAACCTTTCTGTAGATTCTCCTATAACTTCATCTTCATCTCTTCCAGCTCTACGATGGTCATTCTATAAAACGCCTTTGATATAGGTAGAGATCCAATAATAAGTTCAATTGATAACTCAACCTCTCAATCAAGAGGAAGACCAGGAAATTATTTATGGAATACATCAATGTAATCCCTCATTATAAGAATATCATCAAGAAGTATTATCTTCTTTGTCTCGATCATTTGTGCATGATATGCTATCTCAAAAGGCCATATTATTCACACTTGAGATGATTATTCAAAAGGAGATTCACTATCTTCTTACACTTTTACAGGATTAGTGAATACTCTAAGATGTGGAGAGTGATAACCATTTACCAGAAATTAATGTTGTTTTTGTATAAATATTTCCAATAAATTCCAAAAATAACATTAAACTCTACCATAGGTGGTTTGACAAGATTTTCTCGGAAGATCAGTCCAAAATCATTTACCAGGGAGGATCTATAAACTGTAGATGCAATAATTTCTCCATTCTTTGTTCTTACAGATAACTCAACCTCAAAAATATTTAGGCGGTGTATGAATAGTTCTACTAAAAATGCATGATATGAATTAATGTGTAGAAAAAGAATCAAATAGTACATTTTCAATTCATGAATGAATAACTACCATACCTATCACTGCATCATTGTTCAGCTCCACCTCAGTAGTACTGATTGAATAAGCCATTCCTTGTTGTCTTGGAGGGTGTTTTTTTATTTCCTCTAACAACCCTTGGATTAGGTAAAATTTTCACATAATGTCAATGCTCCTAGAAGTTGTAACATTTCACTACAGGCTGTGTGTTGATCTGAACCTTATTTTCTTCTTCTATGTTAGTGGAATTATTTATGTCCTACCAGTAGTTCTTGTGTAAGTGTCTCATTTTTACACATTTTAATAAATTATTTGTCCCCTTTAGACAGTTCCTAGGATGATTTTCCCCCAATTTTTACACGTGGTATGTTCGTCCTTCTTTTAATCATGGAATTTATTTGACGATCCGCCCATATTGAACTCCATTGTCTACATCTTGTCACCTAGCCCATGATACCATTAGGGTTCTTTGATCTCCATTACATCCATGAGGGAACAACGAACAATATCCTTATAAATATTTAAGTATTTAATCTCCAATTCATTTCATAGAATTTGAATTAGCCCACTAATGAAGTGATACAACTTGATATTAGTGTTCATGAAAATGTTGGAAGTGTATCCTGCTAGCCCTATAATGTTCACTTCATATTCCTAGATAGACTCATCTTCCATTTAATTAAGTATAAGGAAATCCCTTTCTATCTTAAGACTGAGGGTTCAGGAAAAATATTTTTTTACAAACATTTTATAAAATTCTTCTCAATCCATGGAATTAATTTCTACCAGGGACTTCATATTCTTGATCAATGTCCACCACTCATTAACATCCCCATCAAAATGATAGACCACCAGTATGAATTTCTCTTCTTATGAGCACTAGATGACAAATAATATATTTTAAATGGAGTTAATCCATTGGTCTATGAGGAGTGAATCATAAGATCCACTAAATAGGAGAGGCCTTTTTTGTATGATGGATTCGATGGTAACATGTTCCTTCCTTGGAGGAGGAGGGAGTTCCACATGATTCAAGTTATTATTCAAAACTTGATCCAGCAAAGTAAGTACTATAATGATGTTTTTTTCACCCATTCCCATCATATTGGAATATCATTATGGAAATATTTACATTCCCAATCACATTAATTTTCTGCATGTGTTCTTCTATTTCCCGCCATTAACTAAGAAAATAAAGTTAAATTTGGGGGCTTGAACACTTAGCTAATAAGCATAAAAGGAAACATTGAACAAAAAAGGATAAACTTGTAAAGGAAAAGTATATCCTAACTTGTGATTTCCTAGGTTTAAATTTGGGTTATCCTTGATATGATTCTTAACATATATTCTTATGGGATCTTTTTTTTGTTCCCTTAGTAATGTTTTATAATGAAATTATGAATTTACCAAAGAATATCCCCCAATATTGTCAAACCAGATGCACATTAAGGCTCATTTTCATGTACTAGTTTACACCGAGTTAGGCCCGAAACACCTTTTTGGAGTTGTTACTCCTAGGTACATCTATTCCAAAACCACATCCACTTGCAATATCCAGACATGGATGTATTTTCTTGAAAAACCACTTAATCTATACTAATGAAAATTTAGGGATATTTTCTTATACTGAGTCTTATCCATAAGGTTCTTATTGATGTTTCCTATTTCTAATATCCAAAATGACCATATAATCCTTTGATACCAACTAGAAACCCTATCCTTTTACACATATCATTACATGATTTTGCGTATAAATAAACATCAAATTATAAGCCAAGGATCGTAAATTCTAGTGTCTTGGAAGACTAGGTACATAATTAAACATCATAAAAAAGATTTTATTTAATCTCCATGTGGATCTCCTAACTTCAATTACACTCATACATCTACATGGGATAAACCAGGGATAAAATGAACAAAGGGATGATATAGAAAGTCTATTGAGGGAGTAATCATTAGAATAAATCATAGCACATGGGTTAGAAGGCATGGCATAATGATATAAAAATTCTTGGAACAAGATTGAACATATGGAATCAAACATATAAAATATGCGTTCATATAAACATTGAATCATAGTAATGTGGTAGAAATATAAAACATGAATTTATCATGATTCAAGGCTCATTTTCCATTGAGTATCATCATTATAGGTTAATTATCAAGACCGTTGCACATGGGGCATGAGTCAAGGCTAACTACTAAGACCATTGAAAATAATGAATCATGAGACTAAACATTACCCAATGAATTGGATCACTATTTTGGTGAACCCATAAAAACATGGTCATTGTTATTATTTTGAAAAAATGAATCATACATAGGTAATGAAACGTAACATAAAGGTTACCCATGGAAAGTAATGGGTACAAAAATCATGTCATAAGGCATTATAGATTGGCATATCATAAAAGTTCCCATGAAAGAATTGATTTAGAACATATATGGAAGTTAATTAGGTAAAATAGGTATCTATCATGATAATTTATGTTAATACAAAGTGATAACATGTATTAAGAAAATTTAAAAAAATAGAAATAAAACATTTTAGTGTATTTTTAGGGAAAATTCTAAAGAGGATTCAAAATTGAAAAGGGAATAAAATATTATATAAAAATAAAAGTGAAAGAAAAAAGGTTTTAATAATAATAAAATATATAACATTAATTTTTTTTTCTTAAAATAGATGATAGAGTTCACTTGAAATTGGGAAAGAATTCAAGAAGCTCACTTAAAACTAGCTTGCTTATCAGGAATAATTGAGAAGGGGACCACTTAAAAAATATGTATATCCCCGAAAGAGAATGATGAATTGATATTGATACACGATTTTGGACCATATACACAATGTTTATTATATGTAAATAAAAATAAAATATTACTTTATTGGGGTCAAAATAAATATAGAGAAACCTAAAGGAATAATGGATGTTAGGGTAGAATCCCTTACCTTAAGTCTGAAGGTGTTCATACCTTGATATTAATGTAATGAATAATAAAATTAGATTCATCAATTAATAAGGACAGAACCTCTTCTATAAGAAATTTATTTATAATAACCTTATCATGTTCATCCATGGACCTTTTGATGGGTTAAGAGGTTCAATTTCATTGTTTGGGAGTGTTTGTTTCCTTGGTTTTCATGATCAGTTTACTTATATACATGTATGGATAATCATGTAAGATGTCGATGATGGTTGTAAAGATTTGAAGTTATATGTTATTAATTTAAATCCAGAAGATTAAATTTTTATTAAATTCATTTTAATATTTTTAGTGAGGATAAATCATTGTATACAAATTTAATGACTACTAATTGGGTTCATTCATATATTTTTATCAGAACGAACTCATTTTGTTTGATAAATTCAAACCATTTATAAAAACTAATTCTTGAACATTAAATAGGATATATTACAAAAATAATCATCATGCTCAACCATAAAATTTTTTTCATGACCATAATTGAATATGGTAATAGAAATTTAAAATCTATCATCTTTGAATGAGATAAATTAACACATCTCAAATGGTGTTTCCATTTCTAGTATAAAAGGATAGGAAAAGATAAAAAATGATGAAATATTCCATTAGAATAAAAACATTCAAGTAAATATAAGTTATTTGAGTTATCATACAATTTATATGAGGATATTTGAGGATATAAAATAATACAATGGATCTTTTAAAGAAAATGAAAGAAAACGAAAGAGGGTTTTACCACTTGATTCCTTCCTCTTGAGATCCTCTTTGAGGGATTAGTTTTTGGTATTTAGTTAAAACCAAAATTTCATGGATGTAGGAGAGATTCTTAAGGATATACTTTCACATAATTTATACAAGTAACAATTCTTGAGGTGTGTGAGTAAAAGTGGTGGTGAGGGGTGATTTTTATAGTGGAGGAGAGTGGGATTTTCTCAATATTTAATTCATTATTTAATTATTTTTCACAAGAAAATAAATAGTTATGATTCTTATGACCAAAAATAGTAATAAGTTCATGTGAGTTCAAAAAATGGATATTTACATCATAAATTTCTCAATAATGATGCAAAAATTTATTTATTTAGCATATTTCGTAAATTATCAAATTTCACTATTCACTAAAAATTCATGTATTTCAGAAAAAAAACCCAAATAAATCACCATACCCATTTTCTAACATGTATAATACAAATTTAAGCTCTATTTTATTATAATAATTTTCTGATTATGAGAAATTTAATTTTTAATTAAAATCATAATTTACTTGAATAATAAATTTTTTAAAATTAAAACTATTTATTAAACAGTTGGAAAAATTAATTTAGGTATCCTAAAATTGTATTATAATCTCATGGAATAAAAATATTATTTTATAAATTCATTTTATAAAAAAATTATTTAAATTATTAAATTAATCATAAAATTATAATTAAATATTTATCACTTACCAAAAATACCAACACTATCATATTGTCAATTATTAGATGGATAAATTTTATTTATACTTTCATTGGTAAGGTTACCATTCAATATGATTATTTACTATTCAAAATGATAATATCACTATTTATAATGGTAATATTTCTATTCATAAGGGTATGTTACTATTCACAAAAAAAATATGTCTGTCCTATCAAACTCCAAACATCTAACTGATCACAGTCGTGTATGTCAGATTTTCGAAATTCAAATCACAAAAGTGGAAAAATTATGTTTAAATGTCACATTATAATTTAGTAGTTCATTTAATAATTATGTGGAATTGTGTTGTGATTTACGTGACTATAATACAAGAACTAATTATAATAATGGAATTACAACTAATTGAACTTTGGGTTGTTACAAGGTGAAACTAGGAAGAGGCCTCTGGTGATTCTACATGATCACTACCATCATCGAGAATTTCCTGAATAAGTTCCAATCCCATAACATTTCACAATGTATCTCTAAATCCTAAACCTAGGGAACCACCACTTTTTATGTTATCTTACACTCAATATAGGCTGCTCAAGATCCAAAATCTGATTTCAAATGAAGGAGATATAGATGATTGATGTTTCTTCAAAATGGTTCAGGGGAGTACACAATGTTTGAAGGGACCCACATCACATGCAATCCCACTCCACAGCCTATAAATGTACATGGAAAGTATGTGGAACCTTATCCATGGAGTAGTATATGTTCTGTACTTCGACTACACGGAATGTCCAAGCTAACCGAGGTTGGGCCGTGTATCTGCTAGTTGTGTTCATGTACCAGACCTCATGTCTGTGTACATGAGTACACTATGCACTCCTAGAAGTGTAGGTCCACATGTATTCCTATCCATGTTATCCATAATACGAGTTCCCATTTGGGTAATGGTTCCATAGTGTGTAGTAGGGCTACATGTCATTCCATCCTTATGATTTTCCAAAACCCTAGTTTTCAGCACCGAGTGGATACACGCCATGTGTTCATACTTGTACATAGTGTGTAGAGGGGATTTTTCAAGAAATACCAGATCTTCTTATCATCCCCGAATATGCTCTATCTTCTAGATGTACTACATTGACTCCATCTGAATCTTCTGGATCTAACTGTAAATCACGGTTTTGGGTTATTTTTCGTCGAAAAACATTCATTGTTCATCATGGGGTTTTCACTGTTCATTCAACACACCGTAGTGCCTTCTAAATTCAATCTTGTTATCTCAAATAACCAAAAATAACACCCATTCCTCTTAAGATTCCCAGATATATGATCAGTTCATAAATATGTGCTTATTTCATCAATCTGTCATGGTTTCAGGGGTCTGACCGGGCTTGGTACCACCCAACAAGTGTTGAACCAGGATCATGGCGTCCAATCTATGAAGAACGTAAAACAGTAGGGGAGAAAAGAAAAATAAAAAGGCTTCAAATATCATTAGACAAGAATTATTGGACAATGATCAATAATGGTGATCCAAGGATTAGAAACCAATGAGAACAATTGAAAACAATTTATTTTTAGAGTACATGGGTGCCTGAAAAGGATGCACAATGGCCCATATCGATGAATGATGATCTATATAATTAAAAAATTAATGAAAAGGGAATAAATAAATAGATTAATGATTATTACCTCAATTATATGACATCCACTGATGAAGAATAGGTCTGATAATTATTAGGAGAAACTATTGTGTATGTGGCTTCTTGGTCTGATCTGATTCAGAGTTTCATCAATTTTTGATGTGATTTTCCAATTGAAGATGGAGGAGAGCACTATCGGAGAATTCCATGATTATGAGTCTAGACCTTGAATTTTTACCATGATGATATATTTAGATGAATGGATTAGGTTAGATGAGTTTAATTAATTAAATTAATAAATTAATTAAAATCAATGAACATACTTTAATGGGTGAGAGATATGAACACGTTAATCTATCCAATATTAGGTCGTACATTGGTTAAACGCTGCATTATGAACTCATTTGTGGTATCAGATTTCATGCTATGAGCTACTTTTTAATATTTATTCCATCTTTTTTAATAACCATTTTTCTGTAATTTTAAATAAATTTAATATTTTTATAAAATTATATTTGGGCACACTGAGTCTTGAAATCACATGTTGTTTATGCACCTAGATCTGGATATATATATATAGAAATATTTCAGAGTCTTACAGGAAAATAATTTGGTCTCTACTATCATGTAATATCATGTCAAACGGTACCAAGTATAAAGAAATCCCATAAATGAAGACAACTGGTGAATCCACAAAAAGAGGTCTTAACACCAATTCTAGTTCCCGAAAGTAACGACCCAACCATTTATAAATAAAATTCACTTTTATTTTTTAATTAAATTTCTTCTTTTATCCAATTGGATTTAAATTACCATTATAAATATTTACTGTTGATAATATATCGGTTGAATACTGATCACATAAGTAGTATAATTATAGGTTTTTAACAAATCCTTTCGGTAAACACAAAGGAAGTTATGGACTCAACTAGTACAACAATACCCTATGAAGCTCATTTTTTGGAGCATTTAAGGGAGATATCATTTCTGGGATTTTTCCAAGACCAATTCCAAGCTAAGATACAACAACTTTTTACTGATTAAAACTATTAATGGGACAATTTCAAGAACATCTACATCACGACCCAAACCATGTTCACTGAACAGCCCCATCAAAGCCCCACCACCACACACCTTACTCTTAGGGTATATGCTGGTGTAATTAATGGATATTTATCAAGACCCTATCTTTATGATTATTTTTTTATAGAATAATGAGTATACTTTCATTCTATTATTGTTACATTGTAAAGGACATTCTAAAGCACAAGTAGTATTTTTGGTTAATATTCGAATTCAATTAAAGAATCTATTTTGATGAATTAATGTATTTTTAAATAAATAATATTTTCATAAAATATTATTATTAAATTACATTAATAAATATTAACGATCATATAATTTTTGTGAAGTCAAAAGTAACTTGTATTATATTTTGAAAACTATTTTTTCAAAAACATGTCAATTTTTAATAAATGTCTGTTTTTATTTTAAAAGTAAAAATTCACATATTTAGAAATGTATTTAGATAAAATTAATATTATTTTTGGAATTAGGATGTATAAAATAAAAAATGGTGAATTTTTCATAATTTTATGATACAGTCGAATTTTTGCGTCAAAATTAAATACCGTATAAATATATCGTGTATTTTATGACCTCATAATGACTCAATAATGATGTAATAAAATAATATAAAATATATATTCAAAAAAATTATGTTTTTATTTTAAAATAATTTAATTTTAAGCTTATTTGATTTATTTTATAATACCATAGTTAATCCTCCAAGACATATCAAATATTTTTATGATTTTAAAATCATTTCCTTAAAACTGTGACTAACCTCCAAAAATGTAAGGGAAATATATTAATATATTCAGACCATAGATAATAAAATAATTTTTAAAACTACACATTTCTTGAAACCGTGGTTAAAAACAAAAATTTGGTTTGTGGATTTGAATATTTCAGTGTGTAGTGTCCAAAACAAAAATATTAATGAATCCCCCCACCTTTCCTATATAAACCCAACCAAGAACCAATTCCACTTCCGTAAAACTCCATGAATATCATCCCAAATCTGATATATATTTCTTATATTAATCCCAAGGATCCCCAATTCCCTAATATGCCTCTCTCAATCCTTTGGGATCACACATCCAAGTAACAGTTCCTTCCTTTCTCATTTTATCCAAATTTTCTTATATTGTTACAACCATTTATTTGGAATTAAAAATGATAGGGTAAGTTTCCTCACCTCATCCATAATAAAAGTTGTATTTTTTTTAATGATGATATACCCCTATATATCTCATTAATCACTACTGTGTACACCCCTTACCATGAAAAAATTCGATAAGGGATTTCTCTCGTCTAATTTCCATTCAATAATTTCGTTTATAATAGGCATCTAAATTCGATTTCATATATTGGGAAATTATGTTTCATGACCCCCTTAATATCCATTTCATGTTTAAATTATGAGAGACCCATTTTTCCTTCATTAACCCATTTTACAAGTTTATATTTGACATCATTATGCTGCCCAAATTTTCCCCTGATTTTCCATTCCAAAATCATGATATAGGGAATACCGTTCTCATTTCTCTATCAAGGGTATTCACCTTTATTCCCATGTAATTATTTATTATGTACTTATATGTATTTATTCCATATTCTTTGTTCGTGGAATAAATTATTATGTTAAATGATACCATGTCATATGAGCTATGTGGCACACTTATACATGAAATTAAATGATTATGAAGGGTGGGCCATGATAGCACTACAATGCAATGGTTAATGTTTAGTATCATGATATGTCATGTGTAATGAGGGTTTACACATGATAATTCATGTTCAATGAGGGTTTAATCATGCTAATTCATGTGTAACTAGGGTTTACTCATGCTAATCCATGTGCAATGATCCTTGACTCATGCTAATATCATGTAGTATGTTGCAGCCATGTTTCATTGTTATTAATAACATTCTATATCATGTCTTTATGTTCACATGTCTTTTTATCTCCATGATATTCATATTTACTAACATGTATATTCTTCCTCATGTTATGCCTTGTTTATTCCCTTACTGAACTTTATAGCTCACCCTTTTCTTATGTATGTCCTGAGGTTATCTCATGAAATGATAATAATGGAAGAATTTTGTTGTCATGTAAAATAAATTTTCAATAAAGATGTGTATTTAATGTTTTAAGTTGTTATTTAATGTTCTTAATCCCAAAATTCACTAGAAATCTTGATATTTTGAGTTATATTAAATGAATTTTAATGTAATAAATCATTTTTAAATATGAAATAAATAAAAGGGTTGTTATAGTTTGTATTAGAGGACAAGTTTAGTTATTTTTTGGATTATGAATAGAAAAATCTAGTGAAAGGCTTAGGTATAATACTACGAATAAGAAAACAATCCCTTAATAATGGTGAGAATAGATTAATTGGTTTATCAAGAAAATAAATCATTGTCTGGATAAAAACAAGTATAGGTGGCTCTGGCACATATGTATCTAAGGGTAAGACACGAAAACACCAATTTGAGATAGACTCAAATTGGAATTTGTGCACAATAATGGTCCTTGATACACTATGGGTATGACACTCCTGTGGATATTCTTTAGTAAATTCATAATCTTAGTAAAAAACATTTTTACAGGAACAAAAAATTCCAATAAGAATATATGTTAGGAAGTATATCCTGAATAACGTTGATCAAACCTATAAATTCATAAGTTAAGAAGATAAATTGAATTTATAATCTATCCCTTTAATGTAATCATATTCCAATTTATTTGTTTAAAAGCTCAAAATACTTACCATGCATTTTCCTTTTATTTTATCCAATGGTTGGTAATATGAGGAATTAGGCTAACAACGGATACAAAGATCATTGTGGTGACTACTCTAATGAGATGACCAATTCGATGGGGGAAAGAATCACAAACTTTTTCATGATAATATCATAGTTAACTCAATTCTTGAATAGAAACCATGATCAAGGGGAATGTCCAACCCCCCCCCCCACAATAAAGAATAAGTAACAATTGAGAGATATATGAGACAATGTCCTCATACTTTCAATGGATCATCTGATACGTCATTCACTGGACAGTGGATAAACTCCATTGAGAAAATATTCTCCATCATTCAATGATCCAAAATAGAGAAGGTTATTTTTGATTATCATATAAAGGGTGAACCTGATAAATTGTAGACATTGATCAAAAATACAATTCCTGGGGAAGATATCAAGTCAATGGAATGGAAGGATTTTTGGAAAATGTTTTCTGATAAAAATATTCCTCATACCCTCTGAATTAAGATAGAAAGATATTTCCTTCTCCTCAATAAAAAAGTTGATGAATCTATTGGGGCCTATGAAGAAAACATCACAAGACATTCATAGTATGACTATGGTTTTGTATTCACCCCCAAATTCAAGTTGATCACTTTTTTGGTGGGATAAATCCTAGTCTACCAAAAGACAATCCAATCTATGACTTTGATAGCTATGATGAAATTATATGAAGTTCCCTCAATGTTGAGATGGATATTGGAAAATATATGTGGTATCATGGGGTTAAGAAGCTGAAAGTGAACATTAATTCTTGCAGTCTTGTGGGTAAATCCAAAGGTGATAAATAATTCTAGCGCACTGCTTATCAAATGTGTGGAAAGAAGAACCATGGAATTTTCCTAAGGGGGTCAATGAAATGTTATAAGTGTGGAAGAGAAGGTATCCTAGCCAATAATTTTCAACAAGAGATACCCCTCAATTTGAAAGTGGAAAGGAATGCTCTGGTCAACCCTCAACACATTGATAATTTCTATAAATGCAAGGAACATGGGAACTTTGTGAACCAGTTCCCTAATATAAAGGTAATTGGGGGTAACCAACAACCTCCAAGGGTGATAAGGAAATCTTTTTCCATCACTACCATCAAAGTGAATCTCAAAAATGAAGTGGGGATAGGTACGCTAGTTAATCATTAAAGAATAGTGAATGTACTTTTTTGATTCTAGTTTTACGCATTATTTTATATATTGAATATTTAGTAGAACTACCCAAACACCACAAAAAAACATGGATGTAGAGATGTTTGTGAAAATGGAAAATGGGGAAATTATTTAATCTTTTGTATGCAACTCCTCCCCTGTCAAAATTTATGTATCAAACCTCCCAGAGAACCTCCTAATACTCCCTCTAGTGAACTTTGATTCAATTCTTGGCATGGATTGACTTTTCATGTTTAGGGCCAACATAAATTTCCATGGGAGGTAATTCACTCTCTTTATGGGGAATCGACCCCAAATTCAATACAAGGGAAAGGAGGAGGGTGGGTATTATTTAGAATTGTCATCTCAAAAATGGATATTACTGCCCTATAAGCACACATATCTTTTTCAGTTGATTGAGTATATGTAATGAACCGTCCCCCAAGACATTCCTATTTAGAGGGAATTCACTAATGTGTTTCCTGAGGAATATCGTGGTCTTCCTCCTAGAACATATTTTTAATTTTTTATTGATCTTATACGTTGAGTGTTTTAAATTTCTAAGAATCTATATAGAATGGGGTTTTTGGAGCTTAAAGAGCTAATGAAACTACTATAGGAGAATCAGGATGAAGGGTTTATATGCCCATGTGCTTCATCATGGGGTGAATGAGTCCTCTTCATCAAGAAGAAGGATGGGTCAATGGGCCTTTTCATTGATTATCATGAGCTCAAAAATCATGATAAAGAACAAGTATCCTTTTTACAGAATTGGTGACTTGTTTTATCAAGTATGTGTAGCACAATACTTCTCTAGGGTGGATCTTCAATTGAGATTTTACAAAGGTAGGGTGAAGAAGAAGGATATCCCAAAGACTGCTTATCATAAAGGGTATAATCTTTATGAGTTCATAGTTATGCCATTTAGACTCAATAATACTCTCTACGTCTTCATGGAATTTGTGAATAGAGTCTTTTGGGATTACATATATTTTTTTGTAATCTTTATAGACGATATTATAATATACTCCAAACCCAAGGAGGATCGTAAAGAGCATATGGACACTATTCCAGAGACCTTACGAAAGGAGAAGCTCCATGAAAAGTACAAAAAGTGTGAGTTCAGGTTGAAGTAAGTCTCATTATTGGGACATATCATCACGAGAAATGGGATATATATGGATCCTTACAAAACAAAAGGATTTGAGGGATGGTCAAGGCCAACATTTGTGACGGATATCCATAGCTTCCACGGGTTATCTAGATATTATCCCCTATTGTTGAAAATTTTATCATGATTGTAAAACCCTCTCTCCAAGCTAACTCATAAGGGATTCAATCTTTCTTGGAATGATGAATGTGAATAAATATTCATGGAGTGGAAGAAGAGGCTTATCGATGCCCCTATTCTCACACTACCTAGAAGGGGGAGATTTTCATTATATTATACGATGCTTCAAAGAAGGGAATGAGATGTGTGTTGATGTAGAATAAAAAATTCATTGTCCATGTCTCAAAGAGGTTTAAAATTCATAAGAAAAACTATCCCATTCTCGATATGGAGTTGGAATATGTTATATTTGCATTGAAAATCTTTCAGAATTATCTCTTTGTGGAGAAGTATGAAATATATACATATCAAAAAAGTCTAAAATATATATTCTCACATAAATATATGAATATTCTCAAGTGAAGATGGTTAGATATCATCAAGGATTTTCACTACTCAATCCATGACAACCCTAGTAAAGCAAACAAGGTGAGTGATGATATAAGTAGAAATGACCCAGCAAATTTATCATTGATGTTAATTGAAAATGATAAAATATTCATAGATTTGATAAAAATGGATATGGTAATAATAAATAAGGTAAAATCATAAATCCTTTCACAAATGATTGATCAACCATCTCTTTTGGAAAGGTTAAACGATGCTAAAAAAGATAATGTGGGAATTCAGAAGAAAATAGAAACTGTTAGAAAATGGAAATCCTTAGAGTTGAATGTAAATGAAGAAGGAATTATGAGATTTTGGTCAAGAATACGTCTTCCATAAAATCTAGAGTTAAAGAATAAAGTTTTGGATGATTACATAGTTCGAATTTCGATATTGACCCAAGAAATGTGAAGATGTATCGAGATCTCTGGGAGCACAATTAGTGGGATAACATAAAGAAGTAGATCGCTAAATATACATCAAAGTGTCTAGTGTGTCATCATGTGAATGTTGAGAGGAAAAAGTCTAAAGGTATAATGCAAACATTAAACATACCAACATAGAAATGGGAAAACATCACCATGGATATTATCACCATACTTTTGAAGATATATAAAAGAAACAATGCTATATGGGTTATTGTGGATCTTCTTACAAAGACTGCACATTTTATTACAATCTGCGAGGATTTCTCACTCAATCAACTAGAATATATATATATCATATAATTGGTAAGTTTTCATGGAGTACCACTATTGATGTTTTTTATTGAGATCCAAGATTCAACACTAATTTCTAGAAGAGTGACCAATATTCTCTAAACACTGAGTTGAACTTCACACAACCTATCACCCTCTAACTAATGGCCAATCTAAGTAAACTATCTAGAAACATGAGGACATGTTATTATCCTGATCAATGGACATTAAAGGTGGAAAGGACCAACATCTTTCGTTGGTGGAGTTCTCTTAATACAACAATTTCCACTCAAGCATCCAAATGGTTCCTTATAAATCCCTTTAAGGGAAGAGGTGTATAACACCCCCATGTTGGGATCATGTTTTGGAATTAAAACTTATAGTTTCAGAAATGGTTGTAGAAATTGTGGAAAAGGTTAAGACTATCCAGCAACATATCAAAGATTCCCATAGTCTATAAAAGATAAATAAGGACAATCATCGACGAGACCTAGAGTTTGATTTTATATACATGGTATACCTCCGCATATCTCCATGGAATAGATTTATGATTTTTTTAGAAGAAGTTAAAGATTAGTATAAGGTACATCTTCGCTTTTGAGATCCTTGATCACATTAGTGTAGTGGCCATTTGACTAACACTATCACTAAAAAAGCCTCAAGTACATGATGTATTCCATGAATCACTCTTAATAAATTACTTACCTGACCCATCACATGTACTCAATGCAGAGATGGTACTAATGGATAATGAAATCTCTTTTGTGGAGAAGCTGGTTAATATCTTAGATCATAGAGAAAAAGTTCTATAAAATAAGATGATTCCCATGTTCATGGTGCTGTGGTGAAACCACGAGATTAAAGACGCAATGTGGGAACTAGAGAAAGTGATGAGGTAGAGTAACCCTCATCTATTTTAATGTGTAAAAAGGAAATTTTGAAAGAGAAATTTCATAAGGAGGGAAGGTTGTAATGACCCCAATATTTATGAATAAAATTAATTTTCAGTATTAATTAAATGTATTATTTTATCCAATTGGATTTAAATGTCTGTTAAGCATCCTTAGAAAGGATAATATAGTCATTGAACAGTGATCATGAGACTAGTAAAAATATATATTTTTAAGAAATACTTTTGTCACAGACAAAGGAAGTGATTGCCTCAACCAGTTGGATTGTACACTACGAAGCTCATTTTTTGGAGCTTCCAAGAGTGATATAATATATGTGATGTTCCATAGACCATACCAAAGACAATATCCAATCTCATAAGCATGAGGAAAACCGTTTTTGAGAGAATTTCAAGCTCATCAATATCACGAACCAAACCATCTTCACCGAATAGCCCCAATAAAGCCCGACTATCACACACCTTACTCTTAGGTTGCATGTTGGTGTAATAAAGGGATGTATATCAAGACTGTAGCATTATTATTGTTTTTTATTGAATAATGAGTATACTTTAATTTTATTATTGTTACTTTTTAAATGATTTTATAAATCACAAATAATATTTTTCATTGATATTTGAATTCAAATAAGAAATCTATTTTGATGAATAAATGTATTTATAAAATAAATAATATTTTAAGAAATTATTTTTAATAAATTACCTTTACTAAATATTAAAGATAATATTATTTTTCTGAAGTCAAATGTAACTTTTATTAAGGTTTGAAAACTATTGTTTCCAAAACCCAACTATTTTCAATAAATATCATTTTTATGTTAGGAGTTAAAATTCACATATTTAGAAAATTATTTATATAAAATGAATATTATTTTTTGAATCGGGACATCAAAATTATCTAACAGTGATTTTCCATAATTTTCTGAGATAATCAAAAAAAATTTAAAAAATTAAACCTCGTATAAATATATAATGTGTTTTATGGAATCATAATCATTCAATAATTATGTAATAATATAATATAAAATAAATATTCACCCAAATATATGTTTTTCCTTTAAAATAATTTAATTTTAGGCTTATTTTATTTTTTTATAATGCATCCGTGAATCCTCCAAGACATATAAAATATTTTAAGATTTTTTAATTTATTTCCATGAAAGTGTGACTCACATCCACATAATAGAGGGAAATATTTTTATATATTCAGACATTATACTTATAAAATAATTTATATCACTCTCATTTTCTATAAACCAGGGTATAAACCATGGTATGGTTTGTGGTTTTGACTATTTTAGTGTGTAGTGTCCAAAACCATAATAATAAAAAATTCCCAAACCATTCTTATATAAAACAACCCAAGAACCCATTAATCTTCACTAAAACACTTTTAATATTGTCCAAAATATACAATATACTCCCCAGAGTCTTCCCATGGTTCCCCAATCCCCCACAAATCCTCTCTCATGCCTTTGGGATCACACACACAAGTAAGTTTTCCTTCGTTTGTCATTTTAATCCAAGTTTATGTTTATTGTGACACCCTTTTATTAAAAATTAAAAATTATGGGGTATGTTTTTGAACCTCCCCCATACTTACTTAATTATTTTTAATTATGAGAGACCCCTTTATCTCCCATTAATACCTCCCGTGTACACCCGTTATCATGCTGATATTCTGTAAGGGATTTTTCTCTTCTCATTTCCGTTCAAGAATTTCATTTATATTATGAATCTAAAATCCATTTCATATTTTGGGATATTATGTTCCATGATTCCATTACTTTCCATTTAACATATAAATGTTTATATAACCCTTTCTCTCTCATCCAACCATTTTAATAATATCTATTTGATGTCGTTATGCAGCCATAATTGCACCATGATTTTCCATGCCAAAATCATCATGTAGTGAATACCATACCCATTTCTCTATCAAGGGTATTCAACATTATGATCATGTACTTAATGATTGTGGACTTATATTTATGTATTCCATATTACTTTTTCATGTAATAAATTATGAGTTTTAATTATTCTATGTTATATGATCTATGTGGAACACTTATGCATGAAATGAAATGACTATAAAGGGTGTTCCCTAATAGCGCTCCAATGCATTTGGTAATGTGTTGTATCATGATACTTCATGTGAAATGAGGGTTTAATCATGATAAATCATGTTAAATGAGGTTTTAATCATGCTAATTAATGTGAAATTAGGGTTTACTCATGCTAATCCATGTGAAATTTCCTTGACTCATTCTAATATCAGGTTGTATGTTGCTGCCACATTTCCATGTTATGAATATCATGCCTTTATGTTCCTTCTTCTCTTTTTCTCCCTTGATATTCCTATTGACTGATATATAGTTCATTTATCATGTTATTCCATGATTATTCCCTTACTGGGATATATATATATCACAATTTTCTTATATATGTTCTCAGGTTATCCTAGGAAATGCTATGTACAAAATAATGTTGTGGTTATGTAAAAGGAATTTCCAATAATGATGTGTATTTCATGTTTTAAGTTGTTATGTAATGTTTCTATGCCTCAAAACACTAGTCATCCTGATCTTACAAGTGAAATTTTATATAATAAATTATTTTTAAATGTGAAATAAAGAGCATGGATGTAATAGTTGGTATAAGAGGATAGGATTAGTTTTTTTAAAGCGGTGACATGAACTGGTCGTTAAATTCATGACCCAAAGAAATTAATTAAAAAACAAGAGTAGTTGTACAAACATGAGGTGTAAAGAACTCTCACCGGTAGGTATTGAGGTAATAATAAATGGACAATGCAAACAGAAAGCAAGCCAAAGCTCAAGTAGGAGAAAGTGATCGAAAAAAACTTTCATTAACCATTCCATGAGCTCCATAAAGGGTTGTAAAATAAGGATTCCATCATCGGGCCTCCATTTGGTATCCAGAGCCTGTTCCAACAACATTAAATGTCTATCGACTTGAGGTACATCCTTCACACTGTTATACAATTGAGAATATAGAAAAAAGGATGAGTTGCTACTGGAATAAAACCTTAAAGAACTAAAATTAGCATTTTAAAATGAGAACCAATAAATGATTAAATCAGTAATCTACTAAGAATGAGACCAACCTTTCTTGAATGTCATCATACACATCACCATCCAAACAAAAAAATGGCAACAACACATAAATATAATTGAAAGGTTTCAACTTGATTCATACCACAAAACTGTTATGCCATCAATCATCCTCACGTACAATATTCATACAGCTCACCCAAACATCATATTGTAGGAATCAAAAATCCCATTATTGGACTGTAAGATACACTGCACCATATGAAAACACCCACTTAAGGAAAATAACAAATAGAATAGGTGAAATACCAAACAATAAATGCAAACACAAAACAAATCCAGCTAGAAAATTGGAGAAAAATTTATTCCCAATTAATGTCACTAAACATGAAGTTCGGATCCTTTTTGAACTCATCAACCATTCTCATAAACATTTGCTTCATGATTTCAAGATACATCTCAGTTGAAATATCACTATTTTGGTATTTCTAAATGATAATTTCATCATGTCCATCCATCCATGCATAAAATTCATCACTCACATCATCATCAATCTTATAGGTATCTATACACAAGATCATTATTTGGATCTTAATACTCCAATTATAAGTTATTGGATGCAATAGGATCAGCAACAAAAAGTTATTTTGGAGGCTCAGTGATTTCCTTCCTAGATGAATCGAGTGATCTCGTAACTATTTTTATTTCTAGATTAGAGTAATACCTATATTTCCAAGTTTTTTTTGGGATTTGGAGTAATGAAAACATCAGCATTTACCATAGGTTTTTTCCTTTACTAGCATGTGATTTTAGGTACGATTATTTAATTTGATTCATTTAATCATCCTCCTATAAAGAACAACAGTCAGAGAGATCCTCTTATCCTTCATCCCACATATCATGTGATTCATCAGGATTCTCCTACTCCTCTACTAGAGAATAAGGGGAAATTCTATTGCTTTTGATTGTAGTAGTAGTGCCAAACAATCCCTTCTTTTCAGAGGGATGTTCAATGTTATCCAAACGATCCTTCCTCGTGTTAGTCGTATGACCTTCCTTATCTATCCCAGAGGGAACAGACATAACCTTATCCCCTAGTTTCAAATTTTTCATGTATTTTTCAACCCAAGTGTCTTTTAAGGCCTCAGGGCGTGTGGTATTCTACCCAAAATCTCCCAAATCATGCCCAAGATTAAGGAAAACGTGATAGTAATCTAGAATTATTTCATAAAAAACCTCAAGAGAAAAACTGTAATCTACTTTCTGGATCCAAATTTGATAGGGTATATCTTTAGAGACATCAATTTCCATGAAAATTCTAGTGACAGATGGTCTTGAAAGATTCTTCGTCACTGAATCTAGCATCATTTGATTACCAATTAGCATGGATATTGGGAAAAAAGCAGTTTGTTTAAACAAATGTAGCGGTAATCCAGGGAAGCCAATCTAAATAGGTAAAGTGGGAGACTCATAATGGGGGTCAAAATCAGGTCTCTATTTAAGAACCTTCATGGAACAACCTCCAAAAACCCATGATCCTTTCACCCACAGATGATAACAGTCCTCATCAAAAGAAATGTGAAAACAAAATTTTATGAGTTCAATAGTCTGATAGGGAAACCCTTAATGTCGATTGATTCAAGTGTGGTTCGTAAAAATCTCAATTAAGTTCTATGATTAATGAACATCCCAACAAGAACAAACCGAATATCAAATTCAAGAAGGCTTGCCTCATTTGTTGAGAATGAAATCATCGGTAGTCCAAGCTGTTGAAAATGCATAGGGATAATGTACTGATCAAATCCTAGAAATTCATAATTTAAGGAGATTAATTAAATTTATATGTAATACTTTTAATTTCATTGTATTCCCCTTTATGTGTTTAATAGTTTAAAATACATACCCATAATTTTCCTTTTATTCTAGACAATGACTGATAATTGGAGGAATCAGGCTAACAATGTGACGACTGCTATTTTGAGATTCCCATTCTGATGGGAGTCTAAATTGAAATGTTTGTCATGATACTCTCTTAGTTGACCTGTGTCTTGAATAGAATCATTGAACAGGAGGAACCTCTAACCCCCCATAAGAAATAACAATCCACAATCGGAGGATTTATGAGACAAAGGCCTCCTACTTTCGATGGATCATTAGATCCCTCAATCATCGAATAATGGATCAACACCATATAGAAGATATTAACCATTCATCAATGTCCTGAACAAGAGAAGGTTCTTATGGATTCTTATCTAATTGAGGGTGAAGCTGATCATTGGTGGACACTGATAAAAACATGAAGCATGAGGAAGAGATTGATGCAATGGAATGGAAGGATTTACAGAAAATGTTTTTTTATATATATTTTCCTCGCACCATCTGAATTTAGATGGAAATGGATTTCCTTACCCTCATAAAAAAGGATGATGAATCTATTGGGACATATGTGTAAAAGTTCACAATACTTGCACGGTATGCCTCTAGTTTTGTCGTCACCCCCGAATGAAAAGGTGAATGCTTCTTTGGTGGGATAAAGCCTAATATACTAAAATCCTTGGTAATAACTTACTTTGATAGATATAGGGAAATAGTATAATGTACCCTCAATGTCGATAAGGGGATCAGAGAATCCAGAGGTATCATGGGGATAAGAATCAGAAAGTGGACATTAATTATGGTTGTCTGATGGATAAATTGAATGGTAATAAGAAATTCTAACACCCCGCTGGTCAAAAGTACCAAAGAAACACCGTATAAATTACCTAAGTGGATCAATGAAATTCTATATGTGTTGAGGAGAAGGGAAACTGGCCAATAATTTCCAATAAGAGAAACCCCTCAATTTGAAAGAGTAAAGGAATGCTCGGGTCGACCCTAAATGCATTTTTCATTGCTAAAACTACAAGGAACAAGGGCACTTTGAGAAACAGTGTGCTAATCCATGGGAAACTAATGGTAACCAACAACCTTCAAGGCATTAAGCGTGAGATTTTTCCATCACTGTAGAAAAATTTAATCCTAACAACCAAGTGGTGATAGGTATGCTAGTTATTAATTCATGAATTTTTATTGTACTTTTTTTATTCTGGTTCTATGAATTTATGTTATATCCTAAAAGTTTAGTAGAACAATCTAACCACCACTACAATGAATGGATTTGGGGATGTTAGTGAAAATGAAAAATGATGAAATTATTTCATCCTATGTATATAACTCCCACATGTCATAATTTGTGGATTGATCTTCCAATAGAACCTCAGCATACTCCCTCTGGAAGAATTTGATGCAATTCTTGGCATGGATTGACATTACCTATATATTAAAAACATAAATTGTAATGAGAGGGAAATCACACTCCCTATGGTGAATCAACACTCAATTCTATACAATTTCAAGGAGGAGGATTAATCTTCTATAGAACCATGATCTCATTAATGGATATTAATTTCTTATGATCACACATATCTTTCTCAGATGATTGAGTCTATGTAAATAACTATCCTTGAAGACATTCATATTGTGAGGGAATTCACTAATATGTTTCCTGAGAAGTTTCATGGTATTCCTCCTAGAAGTGATTTTAAATTCATGATTTATATTATACCTTGGGCGTTTCCAATATCCAATACTCCATAGAGATTGGCTGGTCTGAGGTTTGAGGAGCAAAAGATACAATAACAAGAGCATTTGGATAAAGGGTTTATATGCCCAAGTGCTTCCCCATGGGGTGAACCAACCCTATTCTTCAAGAATAATGATGGGTCAATAATCCTTTGCATTAATTATCGTCATCTAAAAAAATTGTGATAAATAACAAGTGTCTTTTTCCATGAATTTATGACTTGTTCGATCAACTATATGGAGCACAATACTTCTCCAATGTGGATCTGTAGTCGATATATTACTGTGTTAGGGTGAAGAAGGAGGATATCACCAAGAATACTTTTTGTATGATGTTTGGGAATTATGAGTTCATAGTGATGTCATTCAGACTCACTAATTCTCCAACAATCTTCATGGTCATAATCAATAGTGACTTTAGATATTACCTCAACCAATTTATGGTATTATTTATTGATGATATTCTAATATACTCTGAATCCAAGGAGGAACATGAGGAACATCTAATCACTATTCTAGTGATCTTGCGAAAGGAGAATCTATATGTAAATAATATAATGTGTAAGTTTTTCTTGAGGGATGTATCATTCTTGGAGAATATCATCATAAGTAATGGTATATCTATTGATGATTCCATAACAAATGAAATTGAGGGATGTCCAAGGCCGACATCGGTGACTGATATCTGTAGCTACCTGAGGTAAGCTAGTTATTATCACTGATTTGTGATAAATTTCTCATTACTGTCAAACCCTGTCACCAAGATAACTCCAAAGGGAGTAAAGTTTTCATAGAATGATGAATGTCAATAAATATTCATGGAGTTGAAGAAGATGATTATCACTACCTGTTTCCTCACACTACCCACAAGATGGGATATTTTTGTAATCTTCAACCATTCTATGAAGGAGGTAATGGGTTGTGTATTGATGCAGAATGAAAAAGTAATTTCCCATTCCTCAAGGTAGTTGAAAATTCATGAGAAAAACTATCCCCCGCTTGATCAGGGGTTGGAAGTTGTGATATTGACATTTAAAATCTAGTGGCATTATCTCTTTTGGTAGAAGTGTAAAATATATATGGATCATAATATTATTAAATATATATTCACATAGAAAAAAAGGAATATACACCAATGATGATAGTTAGAGCTCATTAGGGATTATGACTACTAGATCCATTACTACCCTAGGAAAGTGATCAAAGCGACAATTGCTCTATTTTGAAAGGACCCAATAATTATATCATTGATGAGAATTTAAGAGGATCCAATCTTCACAGATTTGATGAATATAGATATTGGAATCATAAAAAAGGGAACATCATTAATCCTTTTACTAATTATTTCTTAACGGTGTCTTTTAGAAAGGTTAAAGGATAATCAAAAAGATGATGTGGGAATTCAAAAGAAAGTGGAAACTATTTGAAATGGAAAATCCTAATAGTTCAATTTGAATGAAGAAATAATTGTGTGAGTTTGGTCAATACTATGTCTTCTATCAAGTCTATATTTAAAGAAAGAATAGTTGGATGATGCAAATAGTTCAAATTTAACTATTCACCCAGGAAAGATGAAGATGTATCAAGATATCCGAGAGAACTATTGGTGGGATAACATAAATAAGGAGATCTATAAATATACATCAATGTTCCTTGTATGTCGGCATGTAAAGGATGAGAGGTATAGATCTAGGGGGATGATGCAACCATTACCCATACCAATATGGAAATGGGAAAACATCACCGTGGACTTTGTCACCGGACATCCAAAGACATTCAAAGGAAAAAATGATATATGGGTTATTGTAGATTATCAAATAAAGACAAAACACTTAATTATAATTTGAAGTGATTTTCACTAGATTAACTAGAATAGATATATATTATAAAATTGTTAAGGCTTCCTGGAGTACAACTATCAATTGTGTTTGATCGACATTCAAAATTCACCTCTATGTTTTGGAAGAGTCTCCAATATGCTCTGAACACTGAGTTGAACTTTAGAACAACCTATCACCCTCAGAATGATGGACAATCTAACTGAACTATCTGCACACTTATAGAGATTTTGAAAGCTTTCTCAATGAACATCAAAGGCCGATTGGACTAACATCTTCCTTTGGTGGATTTCTATTACAAGAACAGTTTCCACTTAAGCATCCAAATGTCCCCTTATGAATCCATTTATGGGAAGAGGTGTAGAACATCAGAATTTTGTGATGATGTTGGGGAATGAAAACTTCTATGTTTATAAATGGTCTAAGAATTGGTGGAGAATGTTAAGACCAACCATCATTACATCAAAGCTACCGAGAGTCGATAAAAGCGCTATGTTGGAAATGGTCGACGAGACCTAGTGTTTGATGTTAGAGACATGGTATTCCTTCGTATTTCTCCATGAAAGAGAGTTATAATATTTGCAAATAATGGAATGCATATTCTAGGGTACATAGGCCCTTTTGAGATCATTGATCGCATTAGAGAAGTAGCTAATCAACTAACATTCCCACCAAACCTATCAAGTACATGTTGTATTCCATATATCAATCTTGAGATAGTAAATACCAGACACATCACATGTACTCAATATAGAGGTTGAACCATTGGATAATGACCTCTATTTTAAGGATAAGCCAGTGAAGATATTAGATTGTAGAGAAAACGTTCTATGAAATAAGACGATTCCCCTCGTCAAGGTCTTTTGGTGAAAATACAAGTTTGAAGAAGCCCCATGTGAATTAGAGGAAGTGATGATGTAGAGTTACCCTCATCTGTTTTAATGTGTGAAAAGAAAATTTTGAGGGTGACATTTATTATGGGGGGAAGGTTATAACGACCCAAACATTTATGAATAAATTAGATATATTTTATTAATTAAATGTCTTATTTTATCTAATTGGATTTAAATGACTGCTATGTATCCTTACCATTGATAATATAACTGTTGAATAGTGATCACATAACTAGTATAGATATATGTTTTTAATAAATCATTTTGGCATAGACAAAGGAAGTGATGTCCTCAACCAGTATGATCATACCATATGAAGACCATTTACTATATTTTTCGAGGGAGATAGAATTTATATACTTTTCCCTAGACCAATACCAAGCTGATATCCAATAACATTTGCATGAGAAAAAATGTTTATAGGAGAATTTCAAGCTCATCAAGATCACAACCCAAACCATGATCACTAATTGAACCCATTAAAGCCCCACCATCTCATAACTTACTCTTAAGGCATATGTTGGAGTAATAAATAGATATGTATCAATACCCTGGAATTATGATTATTTTGGTATAGAATAATGAGTATACATTCATTCTATTATTGTTACTGTGTAAATGATTTCTTAAATAATAAATATTATTTTTGGTTAATAATCAAATTCAATTAAGGAATATATTTTTATGAATTAATGTATTTTTTAAATAATTAATATTTTAATAAAATATTATTATTAAATTTCATTTATTAAATATTAATTATCATATAATTTTTTTGAAGTCAAAAGTAACTTTTATTATGGTTTGAAAACTATTTCTGCCAAAACCAGTTAATTTTCAATAAATACAAAATTTTATTTTCATATTAAAAATTCACATATTTATAAAATTATTTAGATAAAATTATTATTGTTCTGGTAATAAGGATTTCAAAATTATCCAAAGTTGAATTTTTCATAATTTTTTGAGAAAGTCAAATTTTTGGGTAAAAATTAAATACTGTATAAATATATATTTTGTTTTATGAAATCATAATGAACCAATAATAATGTAATAAAATACAATATAAGGTATATGAGTCCAAATATATATGTTTTTCATTTAAAATAATGTAATTTTAGGCTAATTTGATTTATTTTATAAAGCCTTAGTGAATCCTCTAAGACATATAAAATATTTTAAAATATTAAAATCACTTCCTTGAAAGTGTGACTAACCTCCACATAAGAAAGGGAAATATTTTAATATATTCTGCCCTTTGCATTGTGAAATAATGTATACCACTCCCCTTTTCCATAATACATGGGAATAACATGGGATTGTTTTTTGTTTTGAATATTTTAGTGTGTAAGGTCCAAAACCAAAATAATAAACAATTCATCCACCTTTCCTATGTAAAACCATCTAATCACCCATTATTCTTCCCAAAAACTACATTGTCTTCATAAAAAACTTCTCTTTAATCCCTAGAGTCCTCCCAAGGTCCCCCAATCTCCCAATAATCCCCGTTAAAGCCTTTGGGATCACACATCCAAGTAAGGCTTCCTTCTTTTCTTATTTTTATCCAAGTTTCCTTATATTGTTACACCCTTTTATTAACTAATTACAAATGATGGGGTATGTTTTCTCACCTCCATAATACTATCCTTATTATTTTTGAATAATGAGATATCACCTTTTCTCTCTCATTAATCCTTCTAGTGTACACCTGTTACCATGATGAAATTTAGCAATATATTTCTCTCTTCTCATTTCCATTAAAGAATTTATTTTATGTTATTCATATAAATTCCATTTTATATGTTGGAATATTATGTTACATGATCCCCTTACTATCCATTTCATGTATAAATTAGTATATATCCATTTCCCTCTCTTTAACCCATTTTATGAATTTCTATCTAATGTTATTTTGCTTCCGCAATTCCACCACGATTTTTCATTCCAAAATCTATGGGTAGTAAATACAATAACCATTTCTCTATCAAAAATATTAACCTTTATTATCATGTACTATTTATTGGGGAATTACATATATTTATTCCATATTCCTTGTTTCTGGAATAAATTATTATGTTTAATGATTCCATGTTATATGATCTATGTGGCACACTTATACATGGAATGAAATGATTATGATGGGTGATCCATGATAGTCCTCCAATGAATTGGGTAATGATTAGTATCATGATACATCATGTGAAATTAGTGTTTAATCATGAAAATTCTTGTCAAATTAGGGTTTAATCATTCTAATTCATTTGAAATGAGGTTTTACTCATGTCAATCCATTTGTAATGAGCCTTGACTCATGCTAATATCATGTTGTATGTTGTTTCCATATTTTCATGTTATGAATATCATGATATATCATGTCTTTATGTTAATATTTATTTTTCTCGCCATTGATATACCTATTGACTAACATGTATTTTCCTCCTCAGGTACTTCTAGGTTTATTCTCTTACTGGGTATTACATCTCACCCTTTTTTTATGTATGTCCTCATGTTATCCTATGGAATGCTAAGTATGAAGGAATGTTGTGGTCATGTAAATGATGTTTTCAATAAAGATGTGTATATCTTGTTTTAAGTTGTTATTTAATGTTTCTAAGACCCAAATAAATTAGACCTCTCGATCTTATGAGTTGTATTAAGTGAAATTTTTGGTAATAAATCATGTTTAAATATGACAACATCCACTCCATGCCACTTGATTATACATGGTTGATAAGGTCTACCTGAATCAATGGAGGTCCCAGCAGAATGAAATTATTATGCAGAGGGGATGAATATGTATAAATGTCTTTGGTAATCTTCTATATAACTCTTTTCCTTTCATATTCACAAACAAATTTCATTTTTATTCTTTTTTCATGAATCCATAGATTGTACTACTGCACCATATTTCCTTCTCCATCTGCTACATTTCTTACAAAATCTATTTCTACATGCCTAGGGCATTCCCATAAGAATAAAAAGATAGGTAATGTCTAATATTCCAAGGATATTCAAGAATTTGAGTCATCCACATACAAGAATTTGGCCCTCATTAGTGTTTTTGATACATCTATCGGTGATCTAATCCACAATGCATGCCCCTAGTAAATTGGGTCAAATCAGACCCATTCCACAAATTCCCTATAAATCCCATATCCTCCTTTGATCTTACATCAAGATGAGGTGGTTATCAGAAGACCAAGACCTCTAGTGGAGAACTATTATTTTATCATTTAATTATGAAATTCAAAAATCATATTCCCTAACCCCATTTCCATTATATTAACTCCATATTTGAAGTACCATATCGATTGTAGTGGGTTATTTAGCACACCCAGATTAATGGGAATTCCAGAGATGAACATTGTAGGACCCCGGGACACCCTGAGAGGGGAGGGTGAATCAGGGTGTCAACTTTTTCTTCTTAAAGTTATGGATCTTGTTCCCACGTTGGAAGGAACCCGTGAAACCTTTATGATGGATATGATCAGTAATTAAACATTCACATGCAGAGAGATGACACAACTATTTTTACTTGGTTCACCACTAAGGGCTACGACCAAGGATCATACGTCAACAAGTTGTCGGTCGTACCAAAATCCACTATGCTTCACTAGATGTAGATTACAAATGTTTGGGCACAATCACTCTATCCCAGGCTCACTGCCCTTACAAAGGTTCAGGGATAGCTCACTACGTCCCTCGGGTCACTCCCGTTGACTCCCCCTGGCTCACTGCCGTTGGTGAAGTCCCACTCAGTTTATAGACGTTATGGTCTCTTCAATAGATAGACATGAAGTACTTTGTCTCCTGTTCAGCATGAGACTTTTCTTGCATCAGAGTCCTGAGTTTATGCTCTGTTAAAGTCCAAATTTCATCCACTGATGAATACCTCTTTTTCCCTTATCCACTGGGCAAACAACCTTTTGATATGACCTTTGCAAAGTACCCTACTTCGCAAGGCTCCCAATTCTGCACAGCTCAAACAAGGCTTCGTAGAGTCCCTGCCTTTTCACGCAGCTCAATCGTGAAGCACTCTCGCAATGCATAAGCCTTCGAAATGCTTGGTTGTCGCGGAGCTCCTGCCTCTTCGTGAAGCTCACTGTGCCAACGCAGGGTGCACGACTTTCACGAAGCTCAGAATAGCCGCCGTAAAGATCCTCTTTCACGAAGCACACTACCTTCGCGAGAGACCTTTGGGAACCGAGAACAAAGGATTTTCGTTGAGAGATCTCTATATTTCTCTCGAGGGGGTCGACATGTATTTATAGGCGATTTCACCGACCCTCAACCCTTCCATGCGAAGTCAGTGCCATGTCATCTCAAATAGCGAAGCTCCAAAGTTCCCACTGAAATTCTCTCCAAATCGCGAAGCACTATGGCAATTTTCCATTCGCGGAGCTCATCGTAATCGTGGAGTGTTCTGTAATTTCATTCGCGCCTTCGCCGCGAAACTCCCTCACAAATATCTTCATCATTGTGATGCTCTTCATCCCCTGTCGTTCGCAAAGCTTTCACGTAATCGCGAAGAATCACCACATCCATAATTCTAGTATTTGGTAATTCCAAACCATTAAGCCACTCTTCGCGAAATTCATGCCAGTGCCATATTTAATTATGATCTTTAGGGAAATCCTAATTTCACGATGCTCACCAACTTCCAAATTTTGGACCCCAAAAAATTGGAAAACACTGGGAAACAACGCCACCATCAATACTATTGTCTGCTTGAACTGTATGATCTCTTTGCTGGTACACGTTCTGAACTTCCATTGAGGATTGACAAAAAACACAAACCATACTCCAAATCATGCATAGAAGACCATGGTTTCAACAATATCCCCCTTCGGGTTTGTTGGAAATCAGAAAATAAATTCAATAGATCTCCATCCATGTGAAAACCAAAAACAAGGAATCAACATAGCCAACACTCTAAGTCTACGTGAGCAATGCTCGGTGTAGAAAATAAGAGAGGAGGCTTGAATTGGGTTCCACTGTTTTCCTTCTCATTCTTCTCATCACAGAAGTTGCCTAAATTTATTCCTTTCTCCTTTCTCCCCCATTGACAATAAATCCAAAGACCAGTAATTTGTTCAACGTTCAGCTCAAACCATACTCCCCCTGGATAGTATCTCCCCCATAAACCTGCATCATAGCCATAAACAGATAAAAAAAGTTATCACAAACGGGGAGATGGGTATTGTGTAACCTCCTTACGCACTGGGAGGTGGCTGAACACCGAGGTTCAACCGATGCCTCTCAAACACAGACGCAGACAGTGGCTTGGTCAGGATATCAGCCACTTGCTCATCAGTTCCCACATGATCCATTATAATCACCCCTTGTCTAACTTTTTATTTGATAAAGTGATACCAGATTTCAATATGTTTCATACAGGAATGTTAAACAGGATTCTTAGAAAGATCAATTGTGCTCTTGTTATCACAGTAAATTACCATTGGTTTCTTTACCTCATCACCAATATCTGTTAATTGTTGCTTCATCCATAGCAGTTGAGTGCATGCCTTTGTGGCAGAGATATACTCAGCTTCAGCAGTACTAAGAGAAGTACTTTCTTGTTTCTTTCTCAACCAGCCAACACATTTCTGCCTAATATAGAAAGCTCCACCACTGATGGTCTTTCTGTCTACTACATCACCAGCCCAGTCAGTATCAGAAAACGTTGATAATTCATTGTCCCTACCCGTAGAAAAAATAACCCAATGTTATGTGTACCTTGAATGTACCTCATGATTACTTTTACTGCCACCATATATTCCTCCTTTGGATTACTCTGAAAGAGGGCGACAAAGAATGTGGAAAAGACAATATTTTTCTGTGTCGATGTTAGGTACAGTAGGCTCCCAATGATCCTCTAGTACATGGTGAGATCAACAGAGTCCCCATCCTCATGCTTTCTAAGTTTAGTTCCAACTGCAATCGGAGTTGACATTGGATTGGAGTCTTGCATATTAAATTTCTTCAGTAGCTCTCTTGCATATTTTTCCTGAGAAACGAAAGTGTATTCCTTCTTTTGAATCACCTGCAGCACTAAGAAATATGTGAGCTCCCCAATCATAGACATTTGAAATTTCTGATTTCATGTGGTTGGAAAATTCGTCCACTGATTTCTGCCTGCTGCCACCAAATATGATATCATCAACATAGACTAGAACCATGAATTGATCTTTTGGAGAATTCATCACATAGAGATAGTGATCAACTCCCCCTCTTTTGAATTCCAGCTTCTTGAGATATGAATCCAGCCGTGAGTACCACGCCCGTGGTGCCTGCTTCAAACCATATAGAGCTTTCTTCAGTTTGCAGACCTTTGTTTCATCAGTACCCAAAACAAATCCCACTGGTTGTTCAATGTAGACTTCTTCTTCGAGTACACCTTTCAAGAATGTTGTCTTGAAATCCATTTGATATACTTTATATCCTCTATGGAGTGCCATGGCAAGGAAAATCCTGATTGACTCCAGTCTAGCCACTAGAGCAAATATTTCTTCAACATCAAAGCCTTCAATCTAGGAGTATCCTTTACATACCAGTCATTCCTTGTTTCTGATGACACTTCCATGCTCATAAAACTTATTTTCAACGATCCATTTTGTACCAATCACATTGTGACCTTCGGGTATCTGGACAAGATCCCATGTCTGATTCTTTTCAATCTGATCTAATTCATTATTCATGGATTTCACCCAAGTTCATCATTTCCAGCTTCTTCGAATGAGGATGGCTCTACAACTGATAGAAATATAGATTGCGTGTTATTCCTCATCCTTCTTGTTTGAGTGGGTGCACTCCTATCCCCAATTAGGTTGGATGGATCAATCTCGGCTCTTCGATTTCTCCTGCGAGGTTCAGTAGCATTCTCTTCAGCCACATTTTGTTATTCAGATTCTTCTTCTGAGTCAACATCATGATGTGACTGCTGAGTGTTTTGAACAACTTCCTCTATTTCTGCATTTGTATTTTCTTCACGCTCACTTTCTTCCTTACTTTCTATCACATCAGCATATGACGTCCTTGAAGCATTTGTGCTTTTCTCTTCGATAATCTTAACATCACTACTTTCCACAATCCTTCATAAACGCTTGATGAAACATTTTTAGGCTTTGTTATTCATTGAGTAACTGAGGAAAAATCCTTCAACTGCATTTTCACCATATTTCCCTTTATTTTCTTATTTGTTCCTGATGAAGCATTTACTTCCAAAGACATGAAAGTATTTTAAAGAAGGATTCCTTCCATGCCACAATTCATATTGTGTCTTCGTCTCACCCATATAAAGTCCTATTCGATTCTGAATGTACACTACAGCTTGAACAGCCTCTTTCCAGTAATGGTGTGAGATACCACTCTCAATCAGCATAGTCCTGGACATACTGTTGACCTGTCGATTCCGGCGCTCAACAACTCCATTTTGTTGTGGAGTTCTCACAGCAGCTACCTCAGGATGTATTCCATGTTTTTCTAAGTAATTTTCAAATGCGATGGATGTGTATTCCCCTTCATTGTCAGATCGCAGGACTTTTATTGTCCGTCCAGTATCATTATTGGAAATCTGTCGATAAGTTTTCATACAATCAAGTACTTGTCGCTTCTTGTGGATCCCCATTACACAAGACATTCAGCTATAATCATCACTGAAAAGGATGAAGTACCTTTCTCCATAGGTTCCAGCAACATTTATTGGGCCACATACGTCTGTATGAATAAGATCAAGAAGATGTGATGCCCTTTTCTTCATTGGCCGATATGAACTACAAACCAGTTTTCCACGAATACAAGCATCACAAGATTTTTCCCGTTCACGTTTTAGAATGGGAATATCCATGACTATCTTCAGCTTAGATATCTTTTCCATGACTTGTTGTTTAATGTTCCCCAGCCTTCGATTCCAAAAATTGTTTTCTTCTTCAACGGACAAATAGAAAGGGTTCACTTTGCTGTCAACATGATATAAGTTTCCATCTGTTATACATCCTCTCTTAAGATAATTTCTTGTTTTTCCTTTTATTGTTCATCCTTTTTGATTGAATGTTACTATGAGCCCTGAGTCATAGAGTTGACTTACACTAAGGAGATTGTGGCGTAGACCGTACACAAAAAGAACTTTTTTCTTCTTCAGCTCCCCGTTGGCGAGAGAAGTATTCCAACTGCCTTTAATCTTCAAAGAACCATCATTACCAAAACGTACTGTTCCATCAACCTTTTTTTCAATGTTTTTCAAAAGGTCAGTATTTCCCGTCATATGGGAAGAGCATCCACTATTAAGGATCTAGGCGCTGCTGCTCTTTGTAGCTTTGAGTGCCACTTCTGCAAGATTGGATTTCACGGTCTTCTTCTTCTCTTTCCATGAGATATTGGATTGAGAATAGGATACTGATGGCCTTTTAATACATTCTTATAAATAATCTGATTCTTCATACCCATAATCTTCTTCCAGAGGGGAAAAACAGTTTGTGAGAACAACATCATCAGGAGGATGAAAACTGGTCCGTCATTGAGTGTTGTATGAATTTCTCTAGTCGTACCGCTGCCTCCAATACATAGCTTTATAGCCAAAGTTAGAACATTTAAAATAGTAACCATAGAAGCTATTTCTTCTATAAGATAGAGGATGTGAAATCGGTCTCCTTTGTTGACTTCCCAGATCTTCTCCATTCAAATAGATCCTTGCCTCTTCGCAATATGACATTGTATGGCCTAGATAGCCACAGAACTGACACTTCATGAGAGGAAATGTCTTCTCACCTGAATTTCTCTTCATACCATCATCCTTGGGTGAATAGTTGAAATGCCTGTCATTTCTGAATGTTTGAGGATAATTGTTAGTTCTCTTTCTAGTTTAGATTGAGGGTTTCTTTTTCAGCACTACAGGAAATGTTTCAACATGTTCAACCTTTGTTTTTTCTTTCTTTTGGCTCTCATTATTTCTAGAAGTTTATGTCTCAGCTTCACAACCAATTCCACTCTTTCCCATGCAAGCGGGTCTTTGAACACTCAAGATTTTTTCAACCCAATCTGAACCACACATGGCTCTTGCCAGTAATTTTGCATCTGAGAATCTTCTAAACTGTATTTTCTTCCTTGATTCTTTTGAAAATGATTCATTCTCAAGTTTACTCCTTAGAGTAACAACTTCCTCCTCAAGACCCTCAGCAGTCTTGGGCTTTTCTTCCAGTCTGGACGTGAGGTCATTGATGACCTTTCCCTGCTCTTCAATTCTCATATTTAGATCCACTACATCATCATTGCTTTCAAGGATTTTTGACTGAACATTCACAAATTCTTCCAGACGTTCAATTTCAGTTTCAAGTTCATCAACATATTCTGATGATTCTTCCACCATTTCCTTCCACTTATTACATCTCTTACATTTACTCTCAATCTTGGAGAAAGCATCCTTAAATTGAATCTTTGGATTACCAATAGCAGTAATCTAATTATCACTACCATTATTGATTGAGGATTATGATATTTCAGTGGTATCCATCATGGATGCATGGTTTTCAGTTTTAAATTCCGGTTCTTCTTCCTCACAAAATTCAATATCATCATCTTGTTCTTCACAGAAAAAACTCTTCCTCTACATTTTCTTTCCATATTTGAAGTCACACTTTTTAAAAAACATTTTCCATGGCTTCTCAATGTCTTCAGCTTCTCTCTCATCATCATCTAACTTTCTTTGGCACTGAGAGGCAATATGCCCAACTCTTCCACAACGGAAACATGCAAGAGGTAGCTTACCTCTAAATTTTCCTTTTCCCTTTTTCAGCTTCTTGGCGATGAGAGAAAGAATTTCTTTTTCCTCGTCATCTTCACCACCACTTTCTTCTGAAATCTTCAGTTTTTCCATGGCTTTGAATGCCATTTCCTTTCTCATGCGAGTCGTGGCATCTTCGGGTTTGATTCTCATCTTATATGCCACTAAACTGCTTAACAAATCATCCAGAGATAGTTTAGATAGATCTCTTTCTTCAAGGGCTGACACCTTTTCATTTTACATGGGAGGAAGCCTTCTCCAGATTTTCTTTACGATATCAATGTCTTTGATTTCTTCTCCAAGACCTCGAATTTCTCCCACTACTTCAGTAATTCGATTAAAAAATGAATCTGCATTCTCATTATGATGCATCTTTCGATCGTCAAACCTGTTGTGTAAAACTTGAAGTTTTGCCTCCTTTACCTTGTTATCTCCTTCATAAATGTTTTCAAGTTTATCCCACATAGACTTTGCTGAAGCGCAACTCATCACCATTAGATAGATCTGATCAGAAAGATCTTCGGTGAGTGCATTTTTTTCTTCGGCATCTACATCATGAATTTTCCTGTTTGTGTCAGTCATATCCAGGCCTGTTGGATCAGTGACTTGTATTCCTTGCACAGTGGAAGACAGAACTTCCATTCAAAGAAATCTTAGATGAGATCTCATCATGTTCTTCCAGATCTGAAAATTACTTCCATCGAAGAGAGGAACTCCCATAACATTGACTGCATTCTCCATGGCGACAAAGGACAGATTCAACGCAAACAACCTTTACCCTCTGATACCACTTGCAGGACCCCGGGACACCCTGAGAGGGGAGGGGTAAATCAGGGTATCATCATTTTCTTCTTAATGTTATGGATCTTGTTCCCACGTTGGTATGAACCCGTTAAACCTGTATGATGGATATGATCAGTAATGAAACATTCACATGCAGAGATATGACACAACTATTTTTACATGGTTCACCACTAAGGGCTACGTCCATGGAGCATACGCCGATAGGTCTTCGATCGTACCAAAATCCAATATGCTTCACTAGCTGTAGATTACAAATGTTCGGGCACAATCACTCTGTCCCAGGCTCACTGCCCTTACAAAGGTTCAGAGATAGCTCATTGCGTCCCTCGGGTCACTCCCGTTGACTCCCCCTGGCTCACTGCCATTGGTGAAGTCCCACTCAGTTTATAGACATGAAGGTCTCTTCAATAGATAGACATGAAGTACTGTGTCTCATGTTCAGCATGAGACTTTGCATGCATCAGAGTCCTGAGTTGATGCTCTGTTAAAGTCCAAATTTCATGCACTGATGAATACCTCTTTTTCCCTTGTCCACCGGGAAAACAACCTTTGGAGATGGCCTTCGCAAAGTACCCTACTTCGCAAGGCTCCCAATTTTGCAAAGCTCAAACAAGGCTTCGCGGAGTCCCTACCTTTTCACGAAGCTCAATCGCGAAACACTCTCGTCATGCACAAGCCTTCGCAAAGCTTGGTTGTCGCGGAGTTCCTACCACTTCACGAAGCTCACTGAGCCAACACGGGGCGCACAACTTTCGCGGAGCTTAGAATAGTCGTCGCGAAGCTCCTCTTTCGCGAAGCATGCTACCTTCGCAAGTGACCATTGCGAACCGAGAGCTAAGGATTTTCATTGATAGCTCTCTATATTTATCTCGAGGGGGTCGACCTATATTTATATGAGATTCCACAGACCCTCGACCCTTCCACGCGAAGTAATCACCATGTTAGTTCAAATCGCTAAGCTCCAAAGTTCCCGCTGAAATTATCTCAAAATCGCGAAGAACTACGACAATTGTCCATTCGCAGAGCTCGTCGTAATTGCGGAGTGTTCTGTAATTTCATTCACGACATCGCCACGAAGCTCCCTCGAAAAGATCTTCATCTCCGCGATGCTCTTCATCCTCTGCCATTCGTGAATCTTTGACGTAATCGCGAAGAATCACCACCTCCATAATTATGGTCTTCGGGAATTCCAACCCATTAAGCCACTCTTCAAGAAATTCATGCCAGTGCCATATTAAATTATGCTCTTCATGGAAATCCTAATTTCGCGATGCTCACAAACTTCCAAATTTTGGACCACATAAATTTGGCAATCACTGGGAAACGGCGCCACCTTCAATACTATTCTCTGCTTGAACTGTATGATCTCTTTGCTGGTACACGTTCTGAACTTCCATTGAGGATTGACAACAAACACAAACCATACTCCAAATAATGCATAGAAGTCCATGGTTCTAATAAACATTCCCACAAATAAATGATAAATATGGTGCACTAAGAGGCATCTTCATCATTCATTATGATAATCATTGCCTTCTCCTTGTCTGTAAGTGAGATATTTTTCTGCCAGTTTACCAGATCATCCTCCATTGACCCACATTTCAAGAAGAGAACCATCTAGAAAAAAAGTCTAAGAAACATCGGTCAGTCACCAAATGGTTCTCCAATAAATAAACACATCACTAAAATCAGTATACCACACAAGATAACCTAAGGAATCAATATACATTCCATGAATTGGGTTCCCCTACTCGTTTGCAGGATGAAAATTTCAAGGCCATATTGCATACAACAACGGATGGTTCAAGCATATGCAAAAAAATATATCAACAAACCTATGTAATACTAGGAAACAATGAAACCTAGGAAATCCTAGGAGATTCAATTTCAACTATAAAGAGAATTAATGCATACACATATATCAACATAGAAATTAATATAAACATATAAAATTAAATATCACAAATTCACAATACATAATTTATATATACATAATTATTTGAATTATTAAAATATATATATCAATATATATTATTTATATTATCTATATACGTGAATTATTTAATGAATGAAAATAAAAAAAGATTAATTTTTAAATATAAATATGAAAATTATATATACATTAATAATATATTTTATTAAAAGTTTTGATTAGTGCTAAAGAAAACAATGATAATGATGACTCTTTATCATCTCTAAAAAAGGAACTTATAAAGGGTTCCCTTTTATCAATCATTTTTTAGAAATGATAAAAGTTGACTTTTTTAGTGCATTTATCTAGAGATGATAAATTATACCATTTTATCAGTGTTTTTTGTTTACTGCTGATAAAACACAATGGTGGCTAAAGCGCAATATGTATTGGTGTATTTTTCATAAAAAAATAGGGGAATAAATAATCTTATATAGTGGAAACTCGTGGCCTCTCTGGTAAGTTTCAAGTTTGGTTGGATTATTTTCATTATTGGCTATATATTATTGTAGTACCCGATCTTTGATCGTCTTATTAAAATTCATTTTTCATAAAAAAATTTGTATTTATGCAATTTTGAAGCACACATATTGACACACACACACCTGTACGAATTTATATTTTTCACACAAACACAAATATATATATTTATATATATATATATCCATATAATCAAATATACACATAAATATATATTTTCTATTGACACACATAGATATATATATATATATAGGAAATTATATATTAATTCATTATTATATGGTAAATAAAATGTATAATTTTTTATATAAATAAAATGAATAATAAATATTTACTTCTTTAATGTTTATATATTTAAAAATAAATTTTTATCTAAAATTTTTTAAATTCTTATGAAAAATTATAATATATAAATAATTTAATTTTATATGAAAGAGAATATAGTATTTTTTTCATATATAAAAAATTATATTATCATTTTTGTTTATTTTAATATATATATATATATGAATAATTCTTGTTTTAATTAATATATCTTTATTTTAATATATATTGAATGAAAAATATAACAACCTAAAACAAAATATTGAAATTTTTATTTGATATATGGTATGAATTATTTGTATTTATTTGTTAAAATTTAATATTATGAATTTATTTCCCTAACGTGCACAAGATTGTCATTGATAGAGAAGCTTGGATTCATGACTCCCTCACCACCCAACTGATTCACAATAAACATAAGTTGGATCAAACAGGTAATTAATGAATATTTAAGGTGATGTAGTGAATTTGTAAAGTTCATTAATGTTTTCTAAAAAATCAGATAATACAAAACTAATAAAGAAGTGTATAAGTACGACTTCATCAGGGAAAATTAACAACCAAATATTTATAAGAAATTGATAAATTAATAAAAACATTGAAATTTTTAATATAATAAAATAGAACACCAAATTTAACTTGGAAAACGATCCAATAAGAAAGACAACAAATTAAATGATAGAAAATCCACGAATATAAATTGTTGTCATAAAGTTTAACGCATCACATGTTGAGATAAATTAAAATAAGAGACCATGAACTTATTTAAATGGATAAGGGATTGTATATTCCAATGGGTTCTAGTCATTGAAACTGGTGCATCGAAATAATCTTTCATTGGAATGCATGTATGCATACTCTGAGAGGTAGTGCGACAGTAGGGGCAGGGGCTGAGGCACATCCCATCCATATATCTTTCTCTAATTAACTATTACCATATTATCCATAATTTCCTTCGATGGACTCAAAGAGACCATTTGGATATGGGTGAACATGTTACAAGAAAAGTGGCATCCTATGTCGGACCTGTCGTTGGGATCTTGACAGGCGACGAGGGTCATGGGTATAGCGTATCTCCACCGGAAGTGGTGGTAGTTGTGGCACCATAAATGTCCCACATCAGAATTTCATGGAGATATCCCAATCCTTAAATCCATTTTCAAAACCCTGATGTCACATTCTCTTTCATATTCTGGTGCTGGACCTGAATGTGGGAGTGGCATTAGAGTCTGAACCGTCGATGGGAAAATCTTGAAATATGCATCACCAGGTGCAGCGAAGGCACAACTATCAAATAGCATCATCAGAAGGTGTTCTTGATCCTCAAAACCTTCAACACCAAAGTTGTTTGGTAATACCAGATCCATTATGGTTGTCCATGGTGATGCTGGAATACACTTGACATCACTATAGATAGGAAAACATTTCAGATGGTGGGCCGATTGTGGGGTTTTTTAATTTATTTTCTAGTTTTTTAATGTAATGGTTTAATATATATTTAAAAATATTTATTAAAGTCAATAGGTATGATGCCTTCTTTCTACTAATAAAATAGTAATTTAATTATATATGTTATTATATTTATAAATATATATAATTATATATTTTCATATATATATATATATATATATATTGTGTCTGTTTTTTGTTGTTTAGAATTATTTCAATAACATTTTGAAGTGAAGATGTTATGTTTTTTAGAAATAGAATTTGTGGTGCACTAATTTGATACATTTTTAGGAACTAATTATGGGTTATGGTTGATTTTCAAGTTTATATAAATATGATTAGGAAAAAATGGGTCTTTAAGAGAGAAATGGTCATTGAAGATAAAATCGGTCTTTATAAGGGTTCAATATTTTGGGGTAGTTTTAGTTTACAATGTTCTAAATTCATCAATATTTTAATAAAAATTAAATTTTAGTATTTTTTTAAACCATTACAATGATATTTATAATCTTTTTTTACATTCCTTTAATTTTTTTATGAAACATATTTTTTTCAAAAAATTTTTATATGTTTAAGCTATATTTTATCATTTATTTAGATTGTTTTTATATTGTATATTTTATAAGATTTTAAAGTTAGCTACATGAAATTTAATAATTATTCCTATTCTCAAATAGTCAACATGGAAATATGGGAAAAATAAATTGTTCCTAAAATATTAATGAAAACAACAACACCGGATAAACATTTAAAAATGGATTATAGTAATAATAGTATCTTCAGTTAAATATACATAAAAAAATACATAAACAAGTACAATCAATATCAATGTCAATGTCAATGAGGAGGAGATTCCATCCCACATGGTTGTCTATGAAGTGGATTCCCAAATTGAGATCAATGAGATCTGTGCTGGGGTATAATCGGGTGACTTGGAGAGGGATGGTACTTGGGCATGGGAATGTCGGTTGTCGGATGATCCACCTCAATGTCAATAGTAGGAGGTGTCAAATGCATGACATAATGCACTCTTAATCCTTCTCCTACTAGGTCAGTAGAAGGACTTTCCATTATCACAGCGTAGAACCAAGCCTACGATGGATATGGACCCCAAGGCTGCAATGGATCTGGACCCCAATGTTGTGATGGATTAGGACCCAAAGATGATGATAACTATGAATATTCAATAAAAAAAGACAGATCTCATGTCACTTGAACCACATCCCCAATCGGAAGAGGCTAGACTGCTAGAGGGGTGACCTCTACATGTGGAACAGGTGAGGCCTCATGTGCAGCACGAAGCTATCTACGTCATCTTCATTGTGGCTCTTCAGTATGAGAAGCTGCTGGAGGATGTTCCTATGAGTCAGGAACCTCCTCTCTCTAGGCTTGAATCTCAAAGATGATCTTGGAAAGCACATGATAAGATGACCTCAGCTCTAGTGCTTGAGCATGGACCGCTACCCGGCTAAAGACCACCTCCTCTTCTTCATCGCTCATGAGAACAATATTCTCTGCATGATTATCCTATAAAGAGATTCAAAATGAATTATAAAATAGTTCAATAAACAAACTACTAGAAATTTATTGACTTACAATTATATGAATCTCTCTGTTTTGTGTGGTAAGATACTATATAGACATTAATTTATACCATTTTTCATACTCTACATGATCGGAAAGAAATAATTGCATCATAGGTAGACCATTGATATAAAACTCTGCATGTCTATGCCAGAAGTCGAGATATCCAACATGTACTCAATGCTTGTTCTCATCCTTCCTCCCAATCATCTTCACGCCATGAAGATCTTCTATCTATCTTGGAGGAAATGGAATCATCTGAGCATTGAAAAAACCGGCACATGACTCTATCAAGATGATGGCACTCAATAAAATAGAAGTAAATTAGGGGCACTACATCCATAGCATCATCAAGTCTAGAAGTTCAGTATGGTGGCAACTAGTCCAGTATAGTTCATTATTGCATCCATATAATCTGAACTGACATGTAACCTTTGTAAAAAAATCTCCTTACAAAAACCAAAATTGATGATATTATTAAAAAATTTAGACAATCATAGATTATATATACATACCTTTTCGGGTAAGATACAGTCCAACATGAGGTGATATGTGCCCAAATGGTGTGTTAGAACCATTCTAAAATTGTGTCTTTGACACCACCTGTAAAATACAACATCAAAAGTGAAAAATATTGAGAAATTAAATTTCACAACTCTAGTATCATCAGAAACTAATAAAGATGACTAATCACACTGGTGTCCACACAGAACTTCATGTAGCCCCTCCATAGTGAGTGGTGGACTAGCAAGATGAGGACAGAATGTGGGGATGTGCTCCAATGCCCACATCTGATGAAGGATTATGAAACCCCCAAGATCTGTGTGTTCACTATGGGATTCCATGCATAGTGATCTATATGTGTATACTAATAATATCGATCCCCAACTGTATGTCCCGGCCCAATAAAAGTCCTCTAGTAGGTCTAGATACATCATGTGCATGTGCACCCTTGAGTGACGAGCAAACAAGGTCCCTCCAATGGGCTATAATATATATGCACGAGAATAACACATGACATTCTGGTCATTAGCATCATAAGGTAAATGTGGAATCTTCTACTCCAGCTAGGGCAAAGATATCAACCCACCATCTGTAGCCCTATGGTCATCCAAAATGTCAATGGAAAACAATCACAGAGAAAGGTCTTTCTAAGATGCACAGCTGGGTCTAATAATGTCTTCCCCCAAGATAAGAAGACCACGATGCACTACCACATCCTTGAGGGTGATGGTCATCTCTCCCTAAGCTAGGTGGAATGTGTGTGTCTTAGGTATCCACCACTATATAAGGGAAACAAGTAGGTGTTGGTCGAAAAATGTGAAATATGATACGGTAATGTCATAGAACCCATCACTGTGCAGGTTTGGTCTAATGGAATGTGGAGGCTCCATGTGATGAAAATGATGTGCTTGACACACCTTGATCAGTCGAACCTCACCACCTTCTAACATGACCTGGGAAACATTCCTATGATGCTCAGTTAGTAGTATGGTATCCTCCATCTCTATATAAAAAAATTAAATTAGTTGTATGTGTAAAATGTAAATATAATGTTATGGTCATCAAGATTTAATTACTTGTAAAATTTGAGACATGCCATGTTTATTCAAATTGATTTATAAAGTTATTTTTAACCCAAAAAGGTGGATGTATTCATGTTTTTCATATCATATTACTAAAGATTTTTTAAGATATTATTTTACCTAGAAAAGGGTGTTTTGTAAGATATGGTTTTATATATTTATGTAAAAAAACATTTGTCTTCACTATGTAAAATATTATTAGAAAATAGTGATCTTTGTAAGTTATATATGATTTTCCACATGATGGTATGTTTCCTGATTATTTTCTCACAAATATTATTTATAGTTTATCCATAGAAAGATTTATTATGTGTTAATGTCACCTTAAATTCACTTGTAACATTCTTTTTAATGTGAGTATAAAAGTCTTATTTTTATTTGATAGTAAAATTATTTGGAGAAGTCATTCATTTATACGTAATGAATAATCTTATTCACAGATGCACATGATGTGATTCCATGGTTCATTTTCCCACAAATTCCTTCTTGAAGTTCACTTAGTGTTATATAATCAGTTTTACTAACCACTATTATTGGTTGCGCACAATAAGAATCTTCTTACTCAGTTTGATTACCATCCACATCACAATACACACATGAAAAACATGACTCTATACTTAGAAAATGTTTTTTTCGTTCATGATTCTGATAGTGTAACTAATATTAACAAATATGGTTTATCTTGTAATATTTATTAAACTAAAATTTTATAATTTCTTATTATACCCAAATATATGATACTATTGTTTCGTTATATAAATATTTATTATAATATCTGTCACATATTGTTTTTAGAACTGAAGTAAAAAAAGAAAAGATAACACCACATAATTTACAATATGATAATGTCACAATGGAGACAATACATCATTGTGTATGAGAGTTTGAACTCGACCCAACAATGTAATGGAATAATTTCTGATTATGAACTTCTTGATGACATATGGTGAATCTCAAGCTTTTCCCTTGTTCTTAAGGACATTCTATCTCATTCTGCATCCTACTGGCCTTTTTTCTCCCATGATTATGCAACCGGTTGATGTCTATCACTATCGGATAGCCTTCACACATTGGGAATTAAAAAAACTCCCTAATAGGAATCCATGGTTCAACATAACAGTTAGCAATAATGTCTATCTGGTACATTGGATCAACATATTCTTCCCATGATATGTTCAGAAAGGTATATGTTGTGATGGTGTGTGCGCATGGAAACTATAAATACTGAAAGTTTCCACATTGGAATTGCCTTGCTTTTAGTACTACCACCATTTTATCACTGATACAATTTTTTATGGGGTCTGAACACTCTTTAACTTCAAATCAAGAGGCTACTCAGTGGAAAAGTATGACATGATAACCTAAAGATTCTTCAATTTTCTTTTCAATCTCTCATTGAAAGTTACATCCATACCTTATCCCCTACTTAAGTATATCTTAGGCTAGTTTTTTGTCGATCAAAAATGTACTTCACACAATGATATAATGTCTCTTGAACTAGAGAAGTTATAGGTAACATGTTAATTCCCTTGAACACACCATTTATTCTCTCTACAATATTTATGGTCATGTGTCTGTACCTATTCCCCCTATCATATTCCAATGTCCATTTTTCCTTTGTAATCCACATCATATAATCACACACTTCTTGATTAGTCTTGATGATTTGTTTGAAATGTTCTTCAAACTGCTATTTATCTAGATCATATGATACACATAAGCAATCATATTTTACTTCAATTATTTTTATCATTACATTGAAAAAATAACAAATAAAAAATACATTGTATACATATCCTCATGATTTCCTTCTTCATAGGTTCTTTATGGAATGTTTTCCCCACATTGATAGCAATGTGTATAATGTAGAACTGATTATTTGAACACGACGGTCTCCATGTATTAGGTTCCACATTTATTCCCTCATTGATTACACGATGCTGATTAGATATCAAACAGAAACCTAGAATGAGAGTGAAATGGTTGATGATACATGCCGAAAACCAACTCCATGATTTATAGTTTTTCATATAAACAACAGAAAAAGAAATTGAAATAGGTAAAATATTTTAATCTTGGTTTTCCGTAATAAAGAATATGATTTTTTATTTTCCATATAAAAATGTTCCATCAATTTGAATGAACTGTTTGTTGAAACGAAATACAGAGATACCGGGGAGGAATGCTCAGAACAGCCGATTAAATTGAACACGAGATGGATTAAGTCAGTTATCTTGAGACACATGTTATTTTTTATCAGTATGGAAGAATACTTGGCTATGGTGTCTTTGTATGGCTAGAAATTGTGTAAAATTTTAATATGAGTCATCTCAATTACCATAGACCTTCAAAATTACCTTTTGTTTCTCCATCCATGCTTTATTATAGGAAATCTTATAACCAAGTTTTTGTTGTATCCTCTCTTGAACAAGGTTTATAGAAACATCATGGAATGTCCTAATCATCTCAATGACAATGGATGACACCAATTATGCATCCAATGTAGTATGATCTTGTGTCAGGCTTGGATGAACACAAGTATGAGATACCTCAATCCTTGAAATTCTCGAACCTCCAAAATGAAATGTTTAGAATCACCCTCAAGTGGAATCTACAGACATCCCCATATTTCTCAAATATTATGAGATATTTATATGGCACGATTCTTGAATTATATATATGTAGTGCCTCTAAATGTGAAATCTTATTAGTGTTCTTTTTAATGAATCGTTACATAGAAAATTACTTCCAACATATAAGAATTTGTCCAAATCACTAAACCTATCTGATACAACTCCCAGAAACTCAGTTGTGGATGTGAGAACATTTTAGTCAAATTCAGGCACATGTGTCATTACTTTTGACTATGATGAAAAGAGTGGTGGATGATTTATTGTGGGTCCAGGATGCTATAAAACTAATGCAATTCTAGAAACTTCCTCCCCAGCTACCATTTATCCCTCCTCATCAACACTATTTTCACCATCTGTTCCATCATTACAAAACTCCTCATTAGAATTTGTATTGATATGTATATCTGGGATATCATCTCGTTTGTCCTCTTCTACATAATTTATAATAGGCTCAATTTCACGGGGCAGATCATCTACAACCACTCTTGTATGTCTATGTATTCATAAAAATGGACGTTGTTGTAGTGTAGTAGAAATATCAACATATAATTCAATAATGGTATCATCTAACAGCTGAGAAAATAAATTTATTGATTGGACCCATTGCGCATCAGCAACCGATGGACAAGCTAGATTCCATAGTGTTGCTCGGAATTGTAAATGTATATAGCTCATAGACTTTATCTCATGATCATGTCCTAGATTTAAAGAACAATTAAATATTCCTTCAAAGTCACTTAGGGTTACAAAATCATCTATACTAACCACTATTGTTGGTTGTGTAATGTAAGAATATCCTTTCTTAGTTTGAGAAACTTCTATATAGAAGTACACACAAGAAAACATGACTCTCTATGTAAAATTTTTTTTATCCATATTATAATAGTTTTACTAATATTTACAGTGATTTTTTACCATAAAATATTTATTCAAAATAAATTTTTGCACACCTTTTTATACCCTAAAATATTATAGTAATATTTAATTGTATAATTTTTTTTAGAATATAAGTCACAGAATGTTTTGTAAACCAAGGTAAAAAGATAAGTAAACATAAAATTAGTTTATTTATAACTGATAAAATGAAAATTATGATCATATATAGTGAATTGAAGAAGAAAAAAACATTATATAACACCTGAATTATTTTTAAGATACAAGAAATTATATTTATTTTTTCAATAGAACATGGTTTGGATGAGATGAGCCTCACATCAGACGTGAGGTAAAATCCAATTTCTTTCAATTGGAAGCTTAATAACATATTCTCAAGATATTTACTTAACTTTTGAACATTCAAAATCTTTGGGCCATCTAATGAAATATCATTGATTTCATTAGAAGGATTAAAAATTTTGAAAGTTTAAAAGTTATGTACATATCCTTAAAAGAAGTAATTAAGCTACCAATTAAAAATAAGCTATATTTTACCTCATGTTCAAAATGAGGCTTATCTCATCCAAACCACGTTCTATTGAAACTTTTCAAGGTATTTATTTTATGTTTTAAAACATTCATCTGTTATTTAATGTGTTTTTTATTCTCCATTTCACATTATATGATAATATATATCTTTATCTAATAATTATATGTATTTATTTTTTAATCATATGTAATTCATTAATTAATATATAATTAATCATTACTAATAATAACTATTATTTCTAAACTATATAATCTTTATGATAAATTTTTTAAAAAAATTGTATTATATCCTAAACTATGATAATAATGTTTTGTAATATATTTTTTAACTAATTAATCATTCCTTAATCACTAGTATATCATTACTATAGTGTTTTTAGTTAATCATTCATTAATCAGTCTATAACCAATCCTTATTCAATATTAATCATATGATATTATTTAGTTAATGATTATTAGATAATAATAACATTTATTCATTTTTAATACTAATTTATTCATTAATGATTCTATACATATTCATTACTAATAATAACTATTTTTTCTAAACTATATATAACTAATTAAACTACTTATTAAATAACATCTGTAAAATTAATTAAAAATAATTTAATTACTAATAATAACTTTTCATCCTTAATGTCATTACCCTTGTACAATTCATTTTATATCATAATAATTATCATTTTATCATAGATAAATATACCTCTTAAATTTTTATTTTATTAGTAATTTTAATAGTTTATAACGAAAACATGAATCATCTAAAGCATGTCCCCTGGGAATGTCCAACTAATAGTGCATCAAGTTTCATTGTCATGCACCAGTTCCCAATCAAGTCTAGATAAAAGTGGTGTTTTAGGGTTTTAACCCTAGGTATATCTATTCTAGAGCCACATCCACTTTTTTTTATCTAGATAGGGATTTTATGTCTTAGATAACCACATAATCTTTATGCTACAAAAATTTTAGATCATTTAATCCTCTGTTCTTTTATAGTTAATCTATAATTAATCATAAATATTAATAACTATTATTTAAAACTATATATAACTAAATAAACTACTTAATAAAAAAATATTTTTAACTAAATAAACAACTTAAAAATGACATATTTAGAACTAAAAATAATTCAATTAAATAAAAACATAACATTAAGTTAAATAAAAAATACATATAAATGATTGTTCATAAAAAATAGGGACTTCTTTTAGACAACCAAATACACCAAAATAAGTATTTTCTTTTAAAGAGAGAAGTGGTGGAATTAATATAAATGGGTAAAGTGTAAGTGATGAGAGGGGTTCCATTTTATAGGGTGTTGTGGAAAATTCTGCAATAGGGGTGCTGCCATTCTCCTAGTGTAAAGGAAAAAGGCGACACCCTGTAGCCTCCTTTTTCATGACACCAATCCATGCCAAAAGCGATGGGGGTGGTGGTATCCCAAATTCCTCCTTTAGACATAAACTGAAAGGAAGTAGTGCACATCCATCCGTTCAAGAATATTTTAAATTTTTTATAACCAGGATATATTTCTTAAAAACATTAAAAAAATCGCTTATTAATAGATTCCCTTAAGAATCTCTATCCTTACCTATAATGCAACTGTTTGTCATGGATAGAGAAGATGAGATGCATGAGTCCCTTACCATCCAACTCATCCAATGCATTGAATTTGGGAAAGCACATTAAGATGTCTCCGGTGTTGGGCGCATGTGTAACATTGATGTATCCATGGCTAAAGGGGCGTTCATCAGAAGTTCCAACCCGTTGATGGATGCATCTTTTTTACATGTAGATGACCCTATGGACCTCATTGGGGTTGCTGGGACAAGCTCCAATAGTTATCAAAAATACATTTCCATCATTGTGGCTATGGGAATATGGACCGTAGAAGATCATGCATGCATATTGGATGTTGAAAATGATCTTTAAATATGATATTTTATTCTGAAGGTAAATCCAGTGGTGGTGGAATGAAACATCGAGCATGCTTGGCCGACCTCTCCTCATCCTTGAGTATTATTCTATATAGGATAAAACAAATGTGTTTTGGGTCAATTAGAAACAAGGGAATGAGGATAAGAAGTGTTGTAGTGGGAAAAAGGAATAAAAACTAGTTTGTCACATCAGTTTGGGTATGAGGGTTTAAATAAATTCATTTGAAGGGTTATCAATGTTGGGACCGTAAATGATTGTCCCTTGTTTCACCAATAATAATGAGTTTAAATAAAGAAAAAAATGTGGAAATAAATTGGAATTATATGTAACATGAAAAAAACCAAAATAATGAAATTGGTAAATAAAACACAGATAAGTAAAAGGATATCACTGTAAGTAAAAGTGGGTACACACTCCCGCACTATTATGAGAAAAAAACCCTCACAACATCTTCATTGAATACTGGAGAATCAAACAACACAAAATACCACATATATAAGAACACTCAAAGGTGATTTGCTTGTGTGGATGAAGTTGATGAGAAATGGTAGGATGATCTTTCCTTTTATAGGATGTTGTAAATTCTTCATAGCCCTTCTCATGTGGGTGGTTTTGTGGGGTTTGGCCACAAACAACATCTTCTACACCCACCTCCCTTGAAAAATAATATGGGGAAACACCATCTTTCATTAAAGAATTTTTCCAACACATATCACACTTGGAGATTTGATTGTGAACCAATAAAATCTCCAAAGAACCTTTCTAACTACCAAACATGATTATCATGTGTCTGTAAGGACACTTAAGGATCTTCTCTATCTGAACTTATCACATTCAATCTTGTTCATCAGGAAATCGGTCAAATTTTATTTTGTGTGAATTTTCCTCATTTCCACACTTCCTTCATCCACCATATCTCATACAAAGTGATATTGTTCCCCTATATCATTCATACATTAAAAAAATATGGAGTCCTTGAACTTTGCAACGTACACTAACTGTCACAAAACAATAAACTCAACTCATGTCACTGCCTTAGCTCTTAAAACAACTTTCTCATCCACAAAGCCTCTTTCCAACCCTTTTTAGCTTCTATGTACTCTACCTCCACTGTGGATAAATCCAAAACTAAATGTTACTTTTAAATCTACCTCACAACTTCTCTTTCAAGAGTAAACACATAACTATTAGTCGATTTCCTCTGGTTAGAGTATAAGGACCCGACATTAAACCTTACATAATATTTAATTAAATGAATAATTCACGTTGAGGATATTTTCAGGTTTAGAGTTTTAGAGAATTTGGCATAACAATTACATTACAACTTAAATATTACATGTAGACACTACTACTCTGTATCCATTTTTTCATAAAATAAAAACACTTAAAAAGAAACATGTCTAGTTCCATGTTTTAGATAGCATGACTATTCCTTGATCCATCTTTGACCCAATTCATCTTTAAGTCCTGTGGAAGAGATTTCAAAAACTTGGGATGAGCATAAAAAGCCTAGTAAGGGATACACAAATAATTAAAACTGTTAGTTTTTTAAAAACAACAAGTAAACCATGAATACTTTAACATAATTAATACTTTTCACCTTTGTGAAGTAGTAAATACTCTTCACTGAATAAAAGATCATTAATTACCCTTTTGTAACCAAAAGATTACCATAAAACCCATATAAAGAACACATAACATGTAAAGGTAACTTGGGTCATAAACATACTTAAATGGAATAACCATATGGTCGACTTCCACAGATATCACTAAATGGAATAGCCAAACAGCCGACTTCCATACCCAATGCATTGGAGGTTATAACATAACCCCCCGTCCTAGTATTCACGGCACCACTCGTCATTTGGTTAATCACGTAACCACCCATCAAATTTCCAAGTACCATCATAGCACATAAAATATCACAAAGATAAACATTTCACTAAAAAAATTTCATTTTCAATCACAAGAATTAATTTCAAGATATTGAAATAATCAATCGGTTTTCAAAAACCATTTAAAACATGATTTTTTAATCAAAGTGTCCCATACCATATTGAATATTTTAAAAGGATTAACATTTTAAAACAATAATTTCCATATAAATAAATCCTTAATACCATTTCTACAACATGGACATTTATAATAAATATTTACAAGAATAATTATTTAAAATATTTAAAAATGATATTTTTATTAAATAGTTTTAAATAAAATGAGAGACTCTGGAATACAAATAATTGCAGAATAACATTTAATTAGAACTTTATAATATCATGAGAATAAATGGATTCATGATATAATATGTCAAAGTACAGTATATACACCATATAAGGGTGAATTGGTGCATAACAACAATGAAGTCTCAATGGAAATGTAAATTCAGATGAAATCCCTTATAAAGATGGTATCCTTAAATTAAGGATAAATCAATCACAAAATTATGTGTGAAAAATATAAATACACCCAATATAAGTGGATATTAAGTGTAAAAAAATCATAGGTAACTCACACATATTCATTGGATGACATATTCAATGAGTACAAGATGAACCCAAAGAATCGAAATTGGGTTAAGAAGTTCCCCTGTAAAAATTCGACAGCCAGACGGCGTCACCTTAAAATTCAGAAACTAAGTTAATGAGAGAGAAAAGGGTATCTCAATACTTGGACATAAAATTTACATCAATAAGGATATATAAGAACATATCCCAACATAATAATATGTGAATTAAAAGACATAACAAAAATGTGTCTTTTAAAAGGAGGAGGGTGAAAGGTTCCCTTACCGATTTGGTAACTTACAAAACATAAGCCAGATGAATGAAGGATCATACAATGAATATTTATATACTCATAAATGAATTTATATTACACAAAGAGTACAATCATTGGCAGTACATACACCACACAAAAGAAAGTAGTGGCAAATATAGAATGAATCTCATGGGGATAAAAAGTGAGATGAAAAACCCCATACCACGTTGTAATCAATCGAGTCGTATGACCCAAAGTTAATATCCACCAAATGATTCACATAATACCATGAATATAATTATAGTCATGATAATATATATCAAAAGGCAGCACACAATACACAACATGCAATAAATAAGCGGGGAACAATGGAAATATCACGGAATTAAAAGTGAGATAAGAAATCCCATACAAAATTCGGCAGCCTAACAATGCCAATTAATTTTTTTTTAAATGAATTAGTGAGAGTAAGAGGGGGTATCTCATCATAAGAAAATTCAAATTAAATTATGGAGAATATAAAATAACATCCCCCTACTTAAGAACATGGATCATAAAAGAAAAATGACATAAAAGAGAGTACTTGAAAAGAAATAGAGAGGTCAGATCCCTTACCTCGTGTCCGACTTGACGCGATCATTCTCTAATCTCCTGAATAATAAACTAAAGTTAATTTCTACTCAATTAATAAACATTTTATAGTTTATTATTACTTTTATATAACTTATTACCATGTTATAAAAATTATGTAATCATTTAAGTTAATAACGTCCATTTTGTCGATATTTGGTACTTGAGTTAAAAATGAACACCTTATATTAAAATTTTTCCATGTGGTCAATATTCCATTATATCCAGAATTATATTCATTATTGAGATATCATATATATAATATATATCCAGTATATACATGTATTTATAATACTACATAACATTTAGAGGTAAGAAATGAAATGCACCGTTAATGGAGACGGTAAGCCGTACGTACGCATGAACGCTACTTTCATTTCTATTTCTTATTTTAATGAAAATAAAACATAATTATACATAGGTATATTATAATTCAAGTATAATATAATATATAATATCATTAACTCCATCCTTTATACATCCCACAAAAGGAATTAACGAATCACATCACTTTGAGGGGGCGGTAGTTTGCACTTCCTCAAATGAGATTATCATATTTACCCACTATAGAAACCATAAAGACTTGATATAATTGGGAAGTACAGAAGAATAAGAGAATAATAAACATAAATTATATCATATATAAATAAATATCCATCATAATGGTCACCACGAGAGGTGGTAAGATGTAATTGAGCAATCATTGTTTCGTGAGGTGTCAGTTTTCCATCCACAAAAACATTATGTTCATTATCCATTAGATGGAGGTGTGAGTAAGTGTAGTTTTAATCCTTCTCATAACAACATCCTAGTATATTTAGGATACTGTTTTTGTTACAAAAGAATGGAATAATAAGATTTTAGGGGTTGGAAAAGTTAAATAAAAGAAAACAATTTAAGTGAAACCATTAACTTTAATTTGGGCTACTCCCTTTCGTTTGAACAAAAGAACTTATTGATGTGCCTTATGCCTAGGTTAAGGCTTCTAATATGAGGATAGGGATGTTGAGTGCTTAATTGGGTAGAGGTTTGATGATCCAAATGGCTTGAGAGGAGTGAGGAATTGCATAGAAGTGGACTCCTTTTATAAGGGGGGGAGGGGCTCTTTAGGAAAGTGTGAAACTATTATTTTATTATAAAATAATATTTGGTTTGTAATGGTACAAAAATCATTATATTTTAAGCTAAAATGACTCATGGTCGAAATAAAATCATATAATCAGAATTGGACATGTTATGGATAATATTTTAATCATTATAATCTTAATTATTTAAATCATTTTTTAATGAGATAAACACTGCATCATTATTGTGTCATAAATAATTTAATTTATTTGATGTCTAAAAATTATAAAAAATTACCATAATGTAGGAAATCTTATTATATTTACAAAGAATATTTATAGTCGAAAATCGGACTTATATAACACGACATAAAAATTAATTACTAAACGATTTTTGTTTATGTCATTTTGGCCTTTATTTTAAATTAATTAATCTAAATTGTCGTTATCGCATCCAAGTGGATCAAAGGGGACCCAAAATAGACCCAAATATGTCCACGTTAAATAATGACTCAACCAATAAGGTTAGGACAACTTTTAAGGTAATTTTGAATAATTATAATATTCTTTTAACCTTGAATTACCCTATTTACCTTTAACCGTGATAAATAAAAGTCAAAAGTTACTATTCACCAAAAATTATTTTCATCTTAATGATCAAAATTTTACTTCATGATAACAACCATGTATGTCGAATTTTTTAAATTCAATTCATAGAAGTGGTAAAATTTCATTTAAAAGAAAAGGTCAGTTTTTTTAACTACCAATAATTTGTGTCACTATTTATAAAAAATTGAAGTTTTTCAGAAAAATACCAAGAATTCAGCCTAAGAATTATTTGATATTCCGAATTCAAAATATATGTCTATTTTTTCAAATTCAAAACATAGAAGTGGCATTAATTAATTTAGAAAATAATTCCGGTTGTTAAAACAAATTCCGTGTTTTTAAGAAATAATAACTATCAAAAGATTGATACTTGTTTATGTCCAATTTCAAAGTGAAATTAATTACAATGAACAAAATTGGATTAAATGGTAAACATATTTTCTAATAAAACTTTAAAACCAATTAAAAACATAGTCTAACTATATAAATAAATTATATTAAAACATAGTTTTGAATTATAATACAATATGTTCACAATTTATTAAAAAAATATACTTTATCAGAGAAATTCCAAAAATTTACACAAAGTAAATTTTGATATCCCCATTCTAAAGAATGATTTTATTTGGTCATATATAATGTGTTAATGTGACCAAAACTATATTTAAAAAGGGTTCGCCCTTAAAAGGAAATTAATCGTCCTTTTAATGTAAATTATGCTTAAAATTAGATTCATTCACATTTTAAGCCTCTAAATTTTATTTGGATAAATGTAAATACATTTAAAAAACATGTATGATCATATTGTAGTTATTTAGGTTCATTCCGGACAATAAAACGTCTAAGAGTTAACTACCATTTAAAATAATAATATTATATTATTAGAGTGCAACGTAAGATTTCAAAGAAACCTGTTCTTGCGTATCCGGTACGCTATCGAACATAGAACCCCTTTTAAAGTAAAATTAATATTTAATTCAAAAATATTAATGAATTTGAAAATTTTATATTCTTCATTTATTTGCGATGTTACATCCTTCTCCCCTTTTGTGAATTGCGTCCTCGCAATTTTAAAACCGGGCTTGGAAACTTCATTAAAAGTCCCACATCGGAAAAGAGTCAGTAAAACTATCACATTTAAAGAAAGAAAGATAAATACAATGGTCAACCGAGTTAACCCATACTAAGATTCCATGAAATCATGGATATGGAGGAGAAAACAAAGGGTCATGTTCTGATGGAAAGTGATAGGAAACATGTTTAGGATAATGTTAACCACCAGAAAATCACAAACTTATGATGGGTTAAACAGTCTTTGATTCCCAAGTAGGAATAGTTAACGGACAATTTTTTTTGTTTAGAGTTACTTTTTGTCGAGGAATTTATTTATTAGCTTAACCAAAAACATAAGGAAATATACTAACTTTTCTTGTAGACATTTATCTTTTACAAGATTTCTAACACAAACTCATATTTTCTCCAAACGATAAAAATACAGGATTAATTTTTTTCACATTAAGAGCACTATAATCAACTTTGAAAGAATCACATAATCCACAAAATATTAACTATATATTTCCAATGTCTATAGATATTAACTAAAACCAAAATATTTAGAATAAGACCAGATAATCACCAAAAGGATAATCCTTTATAAAAACAAATACTACTCTTAATCTCCAAAATTCAACAAAAATAACCCAAGGTTCAAGAAAGACCATTAAATAAACAGTTATCCTTAAAATTATGCAATGTAATCCAAACTAAGATTGAAACCCAAGTCTATAAAGGATTTAATCACATAGTCTTCCAAGGTAAATCTTAACATTTATCTCCAAATAACCTCAGTTACTCTTAAAGTCTCATACTGAAAAGTAATTAACCTAATCATATATCCCCTATGATAGGTTAATCATTTCCATAGATAACCCAAAATAAATTTATTATGGATTCATAAAATCATCTAACTAAATAGAATTAGTCAAACTAACCAGGGAATTCATGTATTACAGTGGTAGTCAATAAATACCAGTTGCACTTTGGTTGTGGGTTCGATTCCCGCAGCTTCATCCGACGCGACATGTTGTCATAAGGTCTGCGTGTTGCCCTTTTTGAAAAAATATATTAGATTATAAAATTCCAAAAAAAATGATAAATTCCTCAAAAATAACCATAACATATTTTAACCACAAATTTTATCTAATAACTTTCATTTTGCATCCCAAAAAGTATTAGCATGTAATGGCCTCAAATTCAAGGATCATATAAACCCAAATTGTTCTTTATAACTATATCCACAAAAGAGAAGATAATTATTCCTTGAATAAAATTTTAATATATCAAACATCAGGGTTACACATACAATAATAAGTCTTCTAATGTAATCCCATCATCAGAAGAGCCTTAATACTATTAAGTATATCATCATCCTAAATTATATTATAACTCTTGAATCCCTTATATGTTGACTTCTTACTCATTCCCCATTCTTCATGATCCATTAACCATTCCTTTCAAACTTCTTTCGAAATACTTCTTTCCTACAAACAAAATCATGAATCATATCCTATGATTTCAATAATAGGAAAACATATGTTAAGAAATAATCCATACCTTTCATTGGTCATTGTGAGTTTCTTCATCCTCAATCGAAATGTAATTTGGTATTGGTAAACAAATATTTGTATGATCCTGGTGATCCCATTCCCGAAACTTCTTCGTAGGACATGTGTTTTCATAATGACCCTGCACACCACGTTTAAAACATTCAATTGATCCCTCAGAAATGACTTCTTTCCCTTTCCTAGAGTCAACTAGATGATTCTTTTTTCGATTGAAGGTTCTTTCTTTATGACCTTCATTTCAACATCTATAGAATCTTTCTGTCCCTTTGAAACATTTTCCTAGGTGTTTCTTTCCACATCTTTGACACATAGGTTTTAGAACCCTCTTACCTTTATGATTATTACCTTATCATCCGTAGGGATTTGTTTCTCACATATATGATTCCTTATTAAGATCACTAAGGTTCATGTGGCAATCATGACTCTAGATGGTTGGTTGAGAATAACTACGAGTGTCCTCATTGCAGATCCCATATCATTCAGTTGCTCATTCAGAAAATCGTCACAGTTTTCTTCACATCCACTGTTACTTTGGTGCCTGCTACATCCTGCAATTTACTAAAACCAATATGTTCAGTGTGAGCATCTTAGTAAAATCATCATATAATATCTTATGAGGAGGGTAAACACTAAGATATACTTATTCAGGTTATCTTAAACCAATTCATTTTATCTAAAAAACTATGACTCTTTCAGAAATCCTAACCATTATGGTAATGTCACTTATGCTTAGAAAATACCCGAACCTCTAAAGTTATCTAAACCAACCTTTGATACCAACTATAAGGACCCAACCTTAAACCTTACATAATATTGAATTAAATGAATAATTCACATTGAGGATCATTTCAGTTTTAGACTTTTAGAGAATTAGGAATAACAATTACATTACAACTTGAATATTACATGTAGACACTACTACTCAGTACCCATTTTTTTCATAAAATAAAAATACTTAAAAAAACATGTCTAGTTCTATGTTTTAGATAGCATGACTATTCCTTGATCCCATCATTGACCCAATTCATCTTTAAGTCCTATGGAAAACATTTCAAAAACTTTTTATGAGCATAAAAAGTTTTGTAAGGGATACACAACAAAGTAAAACTGTTAGTTTTTTTAAAACAACAAGTAAACCATGAATACTTTAACATAAGTAATACTTTTCACCTTTATGAAGTAGTAAATATGATTCACTAAATAAAAGATCATTATTTACCCTTTTGTAACCAAAAGATTACAATAAAACCCATATAAAGAACACATAACATGTAAAGGTAACTTGGGACATAAACATACTTAAATGGAATAACCATACTGTCTACATCCACACATATCACTAAATGGAATAGCCATACGACCGACTTCCATACCCAATGCATTGAAGGTTATAACGTAACCACCCGTCATGGTATTCACGGCACCACCCGTCATTTGGTTAATCACGTAACCCTCGGTCAAATGTCCAAGTACCATTATGGAACATAAAATATTTCAAATATAAACATTTCAATAATAACATTTCATTTGCAATCACAAGAAGTAATTTCAATATATTGAAATAATCAATCCATTTTCAAAGACCATTTAAAAAAAGATTTTTGAATCAAAGTGTCCCATACCACTTTGATGATTTTAAAGGAATTAACATTTTAAAACAATAACTTCCATATAAATAAATCCTTAAAACCATTTTTAAAACATGGACATTGATGATAAATATTTAGAAGAATAAATCTTTAAAATATTTTAAAATGATATTTTTGTTAAAGAGTTTTTAACAAAATGAGAGACTCTTGAATACAAATAATTGTGGAAAAACATTTAATCAGGACATTATAATATCATGAGAATAAATTTATTCATGATATAATATGTCAAAGGACAGTATATACACCATATAGGGGTGAATTGGTGCATAACAACAATGAAGTCTCAATGGAAATGTAAATTGAGATGAAATCCCTTATAAAGATGGTATCCTTAAATTAAGGATAAATCAATCACATAATTATGTGCGACAAGTATAAATACACCCAATATAAGTGGATATTAAGTGTAAAACAATCATAGTTCATTCACACATATTAATTGGATGACATATTCAATGAGTACAAGTTGAACCCAAAGAATCGAAATTGGGTTAAGAAGTTCCCCTGTAAAAATTCGACAGCCTAACAGCGTCACTTTAAAATTCAGAAACTGAGTTGATGAGAGAGAAAAGGGAATCTCATAACTTGAACATGAAATTTACATCAATAAGGATATATAAGAACATATCCCAACATAATAAGATGTTAATTAAAAGAAATAACAAAAATATGTCTTTTAAAAAGAGGAGGGTGAAAGGTTCACTTACCGATTTGGTAACTTACAAAACATATGCCACGTGAAAGAAGTATCATACAATGAAGATGTATATACTCCTAAATAAAATTATATTACACAAATATTACAATCATGGGCAGTAAATACACCACACAAAAGAAATTAGCAGAAACTATAGCATGAATCTCATGGGGATAAAAGGTGAGATGAAAAACCCCTTACCACGTTGTAATCAATCGATTCGTTTGACCCAAAGTTAATAACCACCAAATGAATCACATAATACCATGAATATAATGATATTCATGATAATATATATCAAAATTCAGTACACAATACACCACATGCAATAAATAAGTGCCGAACAATGGAAATTTCATAGAATTAAAAGTGAGATAAGAAATCCCTTACAAAATTCGGCAGCCTAACGGAACCACTTAAAAATTATTAAAATGAATTGATGAGAGTAAGAGGGGGTATCTCATCATAAAAAATACAAATTAGAGTATTTTTAATATAAAATAACATCCTCAAACATAAGAACATGGAGAATAAAATAAATGACATAAAAGAGAGTACTTGAAATCAAAGAGAAAGGTCAGATCCCTTACCTCGTGTCCGACTTGACTCGATCATTATTTAATCTCCTGAATAATAAAATAAAGTTAATTTATACTTTCTTATGAGCCTTTTTATTTTTTATTATTCCTTTTATATCACTTATTACCATGTTATAAACATTATGTAATCATTTAAGTTAATAACGTGCATTATGTCGATATTTGGTACTTGAGTCAAAAATGAACACCTTATATTACAAGTTGTTCATGTGGTCAATATTACATTATATACAGAATGATATTAATTATTTATATATCATATATATCATATATATCATATATATCCAGTATATACATGTATTTATAATAGTACATAACATTATGAGGTAAGAAATGAAATGCACCGTTCATGGAGATGTTAAGCCGTACATACGCATAAACGCTAATTTCATTTATATTTCTTATTTTAATGAATATAAACCATAATGATACATAGGTATATAATAATTCCAGTATTATATAATATATAATATCATTAACTCCATCCTTTATACATCCCACCTAAGGCATTAACAAATCACATCACTTTGAGGGGGCGGTAGTCCGCACTTCCTCAAATGAGATTATCGTATTTACCCACTATGGAAACCATAAAATCTTGATATAATTGGGAATTACAGAAGCATAAGATAATAATAAACATAATATATATCATATATAAATACAGTTTCATCATAATGTACACCATGAGAGGCCGTAATATGTAATTGAACAATCATCGTTTTGTGAGGCGTTAGTTTGTCATCCACAAAAACATTATGTTCATTATCCATTAGATGTAGGTGTGTGTAAGTGTAGTTAAAATACTTCTCATAACAACATCCTAGAATATTTAGTATACTGGTTTTAAAAAAAAAGAGAGAATAAAAAGAGCTTAGGAGTTGGAGAAGTAAAATAAAATAACACAATTTAAGAGAAAGCATTACCATTAATTTGGGTAACTCCCTTTGGTTTGAACCAAAGGACATCTTGAAGTGCCTTATGCCTAATTTAAGGCTTATAAGAGGAGGAGAGGGATGTTGAGAGATTAATTATGAAGATTTTGGATGAGCCAAATGGCTTCAGAGGTGTGAGGAATTGAATAGAAGTGGTCTCCTTTTATAAGGTGGGGGGGAGAGTTTCTTTAGGAAAGTGTGAAACTATTATTTTATTATATAATGATATTCGGTTTCTAATGGTAAAAAAATAATTATATTCTAATATTCGATGACTCATGGTCGAAATAAAATCATCCAATCAGAATTGGACATGTTATGGATTATATTTTAATCATTATAATCTTATTTATTTAAATCATTTATTAAGTAGGTAAATACTTCATCATTATTGTGTCGTAATTAATTTAATTTATTTTATGTCTAAAAATTATAAAAAAAATACCATAATATAGGAAATCATATTGTATTTCCAAATAATATTTATAGTTGAAAATAGGACTTATATAACACCATATAAAAATTAATTACTAAACAATTTTTGTTTATATCATTTTGGCCTTTACTTTAAATTAATTAATCTAAATTATCATTATCACTTTCAAGTGGATCAAAGGGGTACCAAAGTAGACCCAAAGATTCCCATGGTCGTTAATGACTCAAAAAATATGTTTATGAAAAGTGTTAAGGTAATTTTGAATTATTATAATATTCTTTTAACCTTGAATTACACTATTTACATTTAACCGCGGTAAATAAAAGTCAAAAGTTACAATTCACAAAAAATTATTTTCATATTAATGAACCAAATTTTACTTTGTGATAACAACCATGTATGTCGGATTTTTGATATTCAATTCACATAAGTGGTAAAATTTCATTTAAATGATAATGTCATTTTTTTAAACTACCACTAAGAGGTGTCACTATTCATCAATAATTGATGTTTTTCAAAAAAATAAAAAAAATTCAGCCAAAGCATTATTTGATATTCCAAATTAAAAATTGATGTCTATTTTTAAAAATTCAAAACATATAAGTGGAATTAATTAATTTAAAAATTAATTCCTGTTGTTAAAACAAATAGCGTGTTTTTAAGAAATAATAACTATCAAAAGATTGATACTTGTATATGTCCAATTTCAAATTGAAATTAATTCCAATGACCAAAATTGGATTAAATGGTTAAAATATATTCTAATTAAACTTTAAAACCAATTAAAAAGATAATCCAACCATATAAATAAATTATATTAAAACATATTTTTGAATTAAAATACCATATTTTCACTATTCATTAAAAAATGAACTTTATCAGAAAAATTCCAAAAATTTACAAAAAGTTAATTTTGATGTCCTCATTATAAAAAAGTATTTTATTTGGTCATATAGAATGTATTAAAGTTACCAAAACTAGATTTATGAAGGGCTCGCCATTAAAAGGTGATAAATCGGCCTTTTAATGTAAATTATGCTTAAATTAGATTCATTCACATTTTAAGCCTCTAACATTTATTGGATAAAATTAAATACATTTAACATACATTTATGAGCATATTGTGTTTGGTTTTGTTCATTCCCCCAATAGAATTTCTAGGATTTAACTACCATTTAAAATAATAATATTATATTATTAGAGTGCAACGTAAGATTTCAAAGAAACTCGTTGTTGCGTATCGGGTATGCTATCAAACATAGCAACCATTTTAAAGTAAAATTAATATTTAATTCAAAAATATTAATAAATATGAAAATTTCATATTCTTCATTTATTTGGGATGTTACATAGAGTCACCTAAATAATCTAATTCAACATATCCTTTAATAGTGAAATTTAATCCCCCATTACATAATGTGGCATCTAAGGTCTCCTATATATATCTAAGAATCGTATTAACTATGTTTCAATACTCATGTCCTGGATTCAACATTTACCAACTAACTACTCCCACTACATGTGAAATGGTGGGTCTAGTACAAACCATTACAAACATGATACTTCCCACTACTGATTCTTATGGTACTGGAGACATCGTCATCCTCTCTGCTTCACTACTAGGACTCATCATAGAGAATAAATTAAAATTAACAGGATGTGGGGTAGATATTGGATTACAATCTTTCATGTTGAAGTTTTTCAATACTCTCCATAAGTAATTATTCTACGATAGCCAAATATTCCCATTATTTTTGTCTCAGTAAATTTGCATCCCATGAATCATGTTTGCTACTCCAAAGTCCTTAATATATAACTCCATATCCAACTGAGACTTTGTCTCCTAGATTTGATCATTTTTGGGGCCTACAACCAACATGTCATCCACATGAAACAATGTAATGATGAAATCATTACCATATGAACCCCTAAAATATGAAAAAGTATTTAAAGGAAGTCAATTGTATCCAAGATGCATTATATAGGAATAAAATCCCTTGTACTAACACCTCATCACCTTCTTGATATTGTACAAATATTTAGTCAACCTGTAAACCATGTTGTCTTTTAGTTATTTTATAAAACCTTCTGGTTGGAGAATATATATCTCTTCATCTAGGTCACCATGGAGAAAAGAAGTCGTCACATCTAGCTGCTCTATATGTAAAATTTATGTATCACACATTACCATAACTATCTTAAAACTTGGTAGTATAACAATAGGAGAAAATATTTCACTGAAATAAGTAACTTCATTATATGAATATCAATTTACCACCCCTATTGCATGATATCTTTCCACCTAGTATTTTAATCCTTATTGATCATAAAGACCCACTTGTTTCTAATATAAATTCTTCCAATATGCAATGGAATAAGATCCCAAGCCTTTTTTGTGTGTAGGGATTCAATTCTATCCCACATTACCGCCATTCATGGGGATACATCTTGACTCTGGTTCAACTCCACAAAACAATATGGCTCTCCATTCTCTATCAATAAAAAATAAGAAATATTTCTCTCAATGGCATAATTTGAGTGTAATATTGGTGAACCTTTCTCGTGATTTGATCATCAGGGTCCAGACACAACTGGTACTTTATTATCATGCTCTGGTAACTCCTTAGAGAAAATTGGTTCTTCCATAGATTTTTCATCTACTTCAATTGTTGTAGTTTCTCAATTCTCATTCTGTTTGTCTCGATCAAATATCAATTTCACGTTTTCTTTTATAAAAATTATATATCTAGTGATGATACGTTTTCGAGCATTGGGGTCCCAAAAATGATACATGATTAGCCAATAAATACACATATTTTGATTACATTTTAACGGTATTAAATGTCCATTTTTTATCTTATGGGCCTGAGTTAGTAGATTTTAATTTTGAACATCAATTCTCATCATTTGTGCACTTCAAGCCTAATATACACCAATTTAGGTCCAATGTTTCATCTGATTTTAAAGAATGTAATTATCCATATTTTAATTTGATATTTTGGGAAATTTATATAAACATAAATATGAACATTTTTCATTCAGGGATCAATGGAGGATTCATAAAGTATGATGATGATATTTGGCGATGAAAAGAAACAATTCTGGAGAAGGTAGATTGGATATCATCCCACTGATAGGTCTATGAGGGACCACAATATAGGCCCAATGAAGCCCAAAATTCATGGAAGACTAGAAGACATATATAGGAACAAATAAGTATTCTGGAGCCAATGCTAATGAATCCTAAATGGTGGTGATTAAGGCGGCCCAAGTTGAAGATTCAATTTTGGGCCAGATTCTGCGGCCCAGAAAAACAGCCCACTATTTATATCATATCTCTCAAAGGTTTATTATTTTGAGCTGAAATTTTATAGGATGTTAGGGGACAGCCGGTGCTTTATTTAAGTCTTATAGGGCCCACTCTAATTCGACCTTCTAGAAGGACCTTTTGGCGCGTCTTTCCAGTGGATGCAAGCTGGCTGCAACTTTGAGGCAAGAATTGAAAAGTCTCTTATGCATTAAATGTCCACCAACCTTTCTCCAAAAAATTTAATTAAAGGCACATGGGATGATGGGAGCTCGGACAAAGGCTTCCAAAATGACTCTTTAAGGCAGTAGGGATGGAGGATTTGAGGATCTTGGAGCTTTGTTTTGATTGTAATGTTATTATGCCAAATTGTCTTTGTAGCATTTTTACTTCCCATGTAAGTTATTATTATATCTATGACACTGTTGCCTCAAGGTGTCAATTTATTCACACCAAACCTTGTGATTTTTTTCACACAACGGCGGAGTGATCGTTTCATTGTTTTATTTTTCTTCTCCAATCCTGCTTCTTTAAGTCGACGTCCCACTTCTATTTATTGAATAGCATAAATGGAGGGCTAAACCCTTATGGGTTGGTCCTAGGGAGTTGCATGGGGAATATTGGATGTTATTTTATGATCCTAAATTCTGTAATAATTTCATTATTTTAATATTTCCATTTGAAGATTTATTTTCGTCTTCATCTTTTCCAACTTTAACAATGAAACATTTTGAGTGCTAGTACGATCCAATTCCTTGGAGTGATCATTAAATTAATCCTCTAAGTGAATTAGTGATTATCCTTGTAATGGTGTACGGATTAAATTGGTGAATTATATTGAGGAATTATATCATTTTTTAGATACATCTTGAATTAGTTAAACGAATGTTACAAGAAAATAAATGCATCCAATCTTACCCTAGTAACAACTTAGGATCAACTCATCTCCATTAATTATTTTAGAATAAGTAATTGTATATTCTAATTTATTTTCTTTATATTAAATCATTAGTTATAAAAATCAAATCAATCCAAATAGTGGGAAAATCCATAGCCAAATCCTTCCAAAATCAGAGTGTCTCTCGGTTTCTTCTTCGGTCCCTGTGGATTCGACCCCTACCTGTACTACAACGACCGCATACCTATAGGGTAAATTTGGGCAAAACCAAATTTTGGCGCCATTGCTGGGGACCCAAGTAAGTTATCTTAGACACTATCATCCTTTTCTCACCCCACATTCTCTATTCTCACCATCATCTCTCTTATCTTTACCCCTTTCTATTTGTGCGTGTTCTGAAAATCTAGGATCCAACTTCATGTCTTGTCCAATGGAGTATCTTCCAAATTAACATGTCACAAACTCATGATGGAATCAAATGGAAAATCAATATTGGGAAGCACATAAATTAGAAATTTTCATTGATAAACCCTTGATTACTTACCACACACCTGCAGACATGTACAATAATTGGGATGATGAATATTAAAAGGATAAATTTCCAACCCTCTCAAGGATGGTTGAGGAGATCAATCTTGGGGAAGTCCACGATGTTAAACCTTATAAAAATTATATTCCTCAAACATTGATTGAACAATTTTGTAATCAAATGGAGATAATGAATTCTGAGTTAACATCTTTGAGATTAGAACTACAATGCATTAATACTTGTGAGGAACTCATCCCTACACCAACTGTACCTTCTAAAACCTTATGTGGAGTGTCTAGTTTCCCAAAATTCACTAATGAATTTATTAAAGAACCAACTTTTGGATTTGGGGTAGGGGAATTGAATCCCGAAATTGATCGAGGGTCTTTAAATGAGGAGGAAATTGTTTTTTTGGATTCAAATGAGAATAATTTGACATCGTGGATTGAGTCTCCTATGTATAACTCTATTGATGATTTTTCAAAAACATCATTCACTAAACCATTGAGAGAAATTAAAAACCATCAGCCCATACCCATTCCTAACATTGATCTTTCCAATTTTGGGGTTGAATCTTCTATTAAAAAGGAACCAATTTTGTTGATAAATTTGAAAAATGAAACTAAGTTGGATTCAAAATCTCAATCTGTGTCTGATTGTCTTATCCATACCAAGCCCAAAATCATTGTCCTTCATTCCCCTCTTAAGTATCCCTTTATATGGTATAATCATGACCTTTCAATTGGAATTCATTCTTCTCTTGAAACAAATAATTTTGGAATGATCATTGATGTATTTGGAAAGACTATAGTGGAAACTAGATCAACCATTTCTTACATTCCTTGGATTTTCCCATTCATTTCAGAAAATAGGATTGTTCATGAATCAAATTCAAAATCTTCTTACCTACCACAAGGTATACACATTATCAATCATGTTGAAGTGGAGAAACATGGGGTCCTCAATATGTTGAAAGTTGGTATTGGGTATGTTAGGGGGTTCATGTCGAGCTAGCGACGTTAAACAAAAGCACTACACGAGAGGAAACCCGTGATTTTCATTTTTTATTTCATTTAATTAGTACCTCGGACTGTTGACATGTTCTTCTTTTATGAGTAAGGATATGTATGAAAGGGGAGAACCGTATTCATCCATGTCATGCGGTGTGATCCCTGAGTAATACCTTACCAAGAAAATATAAAGAATACAATGTATCATCAGTTTATTTTATTTTATTTTATATTTGTGTGGGTATTTTTTTTTAAAATAGATTTTTGAAATGTTCTCCTTTTATGAGTAAGGATGGGTATGAAAGGGGAGCGCCGTATTCATCCGTGTCACGCGGTGTGATCCCTAAGTAATAACTTACCCAGAAATTTAAGAGAAGACAATGTATCATTAGTTTATGTTATTTGTAACTTTTTTTAGGTTAAAAAAATACAAAAAATATATATATTAAAAAAATTAAAGGCATGTCATAGGTTATTGGGAAAAGCTGGTCACAACCATCCAAGCCATTGGGAGATAAACCAGAACTGATGGGATACATGGGAATACATTTTCAACATCAACCACCAGGTGACTTCATTCCATAATTTTCATTTTCAATGTCTTTGTTGAACTTCTATCCTGCCCCTTCTATGTTTCAATTCTTTAAACACTGGGGACAGTGTTATTACAAGTTGGGGGGAGATGAAAATGTGTGGAAGGAAACATGTCATTAACCTTGAACATGATAACACACATAACTAACACTGAAATTGGATATCAAATAATTTTGCATGCCTTGATTCTGATTTTAATGCAAGTTTATGTTCATGTGCATAGATATTGGAAAGTGCGGTTCTCCGATGAGATTTTTCACTGTTATATTTTCATCCATTTAATAAAAAAACACAATGCACGTCCTCTAGATTGTGGGGTTTTAGTTTGAGTTCTTGGGGACCCATAATAAATATCATATGATTGGCGATCATTTTAATTTTAACATGAGTATTCAAAAAAAATCAATTGCACGTAGAGCAATGAATTGACCTAATGTGTGGCTTTCGGCACTTGGGGATCGTGACTCCATAGTTTTCTGGCCCATATTTGGGCATTTTTCTCTATTTTTGTTAATTTGAATTTGTTTTTGATTGAGTTAACTCGAGATGATGCCTGAGTATGTGGGCTTCACTTGGTGCCCTAAGGTCTTTGAGCCTGGGAGTCATTGGCAAAGTCTTGCTACATGGGTTGACTCGATTAAGTTAAATTTCAATTACCATGGAAAAATTGCAAAAAAACCAAAAATAAATAAAATAAAAAAATGAGTACTCATCTTATTATTAAAATTTGATTGCTCCTTGCGCTTCCATCTTTTCTCCCTCGAATGGAAAGGAACCCCCATGTCTATTGTGATGCACAACACTTCATCATACTTAATTGAATTTGGATGAAATATGGTAATGAATTTGAAAAAAGGAATGGGCTTGAGTTTGAGATATGCCTGTGGAAATAGGTTGTTTTAAATGATTTTTATGCGTTTCATAATTGTTTGGTATGTGATCTTTGGGTGAAAAATGTGTATTAAAATGTTTTTGAAAAAGGTCATTTGAATTTCATTTTTGTGAGATATATTTTTCTCGGGACTAGAAAAACTCAAGTTGGGGGTGAGATTATCCAATAAAAACACATATTTTGATTATATTTTAACGGTATTAAATGTTCATTTTTTATCTAAGGGGCCTGAGTTAGTGGATTTTAATTTTGAACATCAATTCTCATCATTTGTGCACTTCATGCCTAATATGCACCAATTTCGGTCCAATGTTTCATCTGATTTTAAAGAATGTAATTATCCCTATTTTAATTTTATATTTTGGTAAATTTATGTAAACATAAATATGAACATTTTTCATTCAGGTATCAATGGATTATTCATAAAGGATGATGAGAATATTTGGAGATGAAAGGAAACAATTCTTGAGAAGGCATATTGGATATCATCCCACAGATGGGAATGTGGGGCCCAAAATATAGGCCCAATGAATCCCAACATTCATGGGAGACTAGAATACATAAGGAGGAACAAATAATGCTCCTAGATCCAGTGCTAATTCGTCCTAAATTGTGGTGATTAAGGCGGCCCAAGTTGAAGATTCAATTCTGGGCCAGATTCTGTGGCTCAGAAAAATATCCCACTATTTATATCATATCTCACGAAAGATTTATTATTTTGAGCTGAAATTTTACAGGAAGTTAGGGGACATCAGGGGATTCATTTAAGTCCTTTATGTCCCACTCTAATCCGGCCTTCTAGAAGGTCCTTTTGTCACGTCTTTCTGTTGGATGCAAGCTGGCTGCAACTTTGAGGCAAGAGTTGAAAAGTCTCTTATGCATTAAATGTTCACCCACCTTTCTCCAACAAAATTAATTAAAGGCACATGGGATGATGGGGGCTCGGCAAAAGTCTTTAAAAATTTCTCTTTATGGCAGTATGGATGGAGGATTTGAGGATCTTGGAGCTTTGTTTTGATTGTAATGTTATTATGCCAAATTGTCTTTGTAGCATTTTTCCTTCACATGTAAGTTGTTCGAATCACCTTAGTTTTTAATAAAACTTCTTATTTTCCTCTTTTTCTTTTCTTATTCTTATCAATTTGATTCCTTTTCCTCAAGGTGTGAATTTATTCACACCAAACCTTGTGATTTTTTTTCACACAACGACGGAGTGATCGTTTCATTGTTTTATTTTTCTTCTCCAATCCTGCTTCTTTAAGTCGACTTCCCGCTTCCATTTATTGAATAGCATAAATGAAGGGCTAAACCCATATGGGTTGGTCCTAGGGAGTTTCATGGGGATTATTGGATGTTATTTTATGATCCTATATTCTGTAATAATTTCATTATTTAAAGATGTCCATTTGATGATTTATTTTCTTCTTCATCTTTTCCAACTTTAACAATGACACATTTTGAGTGCTAGTACGATCCAATTCCTTGGAGTGATCATTAAATTGATCCTCTAAGTGAATTAGTGATTATCCTTGGAATGGTGTAGGGATTAAATTTTTGAATGATGTTGAGGAATTATATCATTTTTTGGATACATCTTGAATTAGTGAAACGAATGTTATAAGAAAATAAATGCATCCAATCTAACCCCAGTAACAACTTAGGATCAACTCATCTCCATTAATTGTTTTAGACTAAGTAATTTTATGTTCTAATTTATTTTCTTTAAATTAAATCAGTAGTTATTAAAATCAAATCAATCCAAATAGTTGGCCACTCCATAGCCAAATACTTCCAAAATCAGAGTGTCTCTCGGTTTCTTCTTCGGTCCCTATGGATTAAACCCCTACCTGTAATACAACGACCGCATACCTGTAGGGTAAATTTGGGCGAAACCAATACCCCATCACACTATTAGCATACCCTAAGAAGACACATTTCCTGGATATTGAATCTAACTTTGATATTTCCTAGTAATTAAAAAATTCATTTAGAGTACTTCAAAAATTATGTAACTGCGAATAGTCAGCAGGTTTACTAGTCCAAATATTCATCGGTTACTCCAAATCAATCACCAATGAGGGAGATATTTTTATCACATAAGAGGTAGTTCTCTATTCTTCTTACGAAAATGTTTTGGAAATTCCAACATTCTTCAATATTTCCCTAGTTCTATCCAAAAGGTTTCAGTTCATCTTCTTTACCCCTCCAATTTGTTGTGGATTTTATTCCACCGTGAACTATCTCTTGATTCCTTATTTTTGATGGAAATTTTCAAACTCCTCGCCTGTATATTCTCCTCCATTGTCAGTTCTAAGACACTTGATCTTCTTTTCATATTCAATTTCCTTCCACGCATTGAATGTTTTGAAGACTTCAAAAACATCTTCATTACTCTTGATTAAGTACACCCAACGTCTCCTAGAATAATCATCAATCAAGTATTCAACGTACCTTTCTTCTCCCATGGATATAACTACTTCTTTTTAAATGTCATAATATATCAAATCTAAGATCTCCTTGCTTTGTGTTATTGACGTCCTGAACATTAACTTTTGTTGCCTGATCAAAACCCAATGATCACTAAATGGTAAAGAATCATTTTTATGCTCAAGAAACAAATTCGAGGTCCTAAAAAATTTTAGGCCTCATTGTGACATATGAAAAATCTTCTGATGGCATAATGTCACTAACACTTCCATTGAGGTAGTTGATGAAACAACTTTATTTTCCTCCTTGTATGTTTCACCCATAAGCACACACATGTTCTTAAAGATATTATCTATCTTAATTTACACAACTACACCCTTCATAATTCTCATCACTCCATTCTTAGTTTTAGTCTTACATCTGATATCATCAAATTGTCCCAAAGATAATATATTTATCCTCAATCCCTACACATGGTGTACTCCTTGTATGGTTCGAACAATACCATCATGAATCTTCAGTTTGATGTTACTAAATATGATGATCTTAGTGTTTTATCATTCCCCATGTATAGATGTCCTTATAGGGTAGTTTTATACTGGTCAAACAACTCTTGTAGAGACATCAAGTGCCTTGTTTCTCCCAAGTCAATCATTCATGCATCGTTCATATTATTCCTACTTCTAACAGTCATCAATACACTATTGACAAAACTTTCTCCATTTCTATAAGTACTCATCATTTTCCCATATGATCTCTTTTAACTACTATTTTTATTTTTTTAGTTTGACCTTTAATGATATTGGATCCCACTAGAACCATGCTCTATCATCACATTTTTTTTTCTTTCATCAATTGTTGGTTGAAAATTATCCTTCCACAATACAACCTGTATCTTCATTCTGAACATTGAAAAATTATTCATATTGAATTTTTCAGCCTTTAATTTCTCTACCATCTAGATACACCATAAGTCTAGAACCTCCTATTTTTTACAATGAGGTATTTAATAATCTCAACTAATTTTTTATGATGTGAATGATAAAGCAAATTCACAATCACAAAGAATATTCAAATTGTTGGGAAAAATTACCTCAAGGTATCATTGAATCATTATTGAAGTGATTGTGTTTGTTGACAAAGAAAAAAAATGACATAAAAATTTGTTGACAAATAGGATTTCATGACGGAATATCGAGTTCAAGAGCTGATTTCAATGATCCATGGTTGATTCAAGAACGTCGATAAAGGAATGGATGATCTGGAGGTGGTACAAAAGAACAGATACAAGTTGGCACCGTTTTCCAGTGTTTTCCAAATTTTTGGGCCTGAAAATCGACAAATGAAGAAAAGTGTTTTTGGAAAAGGGACTTGCATGACGAGAACTTGGAGTATAGGAAACTTGCGTGCCATATGTTTTTCAAGATCAAAAGATCAAAATATGTCTAAGGGAATATGTTCGCGCAAATTTGGGAGTTGCTCACGCAAGTGTCTAAAAGGACAGAAGACTTGCGCGCCGAGACTGGGCCGCACAAGTGACTTGCGCGCCGTCGCGCAGGGTGGTCAATTTGCCTATAAATACTAGACCACACCTCTTCATTATCAACCAAATTTCAACACTTTGAGAAATCATAGCTCCCGTCGCACAGGTGTGGTGGTCGCGCAAGTGGTGTGTGGGTCGCGCAAGTGAAGTTGCTCGCCGATGTGATAAGTTGCGTGCCGGTTGGCAGTTGCACGCCAACGTTGGTTTGGGCGTAAAAGGAAGTGAGTCACGCAGGTTTTGGGTTGAAGAAGGTTGTGTCGTGCAAGTGTCTGAGGTAGACTTGCACTCCGATACTTGCGCGCTGAGATTGACTTGCGTGCCATGTAAGGATTATTTCCAGCAGTGATTTTCGAGCTGCGTGGAAGCTGGAAGTTTTCCAGATTCCTTCGGTGCAAAGAGATATTCATCTATGGGTGAAAATTGGGCTTTAACAGAGCATCTACACATAGAGGAAGATGCATTTATTCATTCAAATGAAAAGACCTACAGGTCTATAAACTGTGAGTGGATTTCGTCCAAGAGCAGTGAGCAAAGGAAGAGAATGAAGGTGATCCTCTCCACCGGCAGTGAGACAGAGAGAGAGAAACAGGGAGTGAACCTTGGGGAAGCAGTGAGATGACCCTAAACACTGTAAAGGCAGTGAGCCTGGGCATAGAAGTGATCTAGCCCGAACATTGTAATCTACAGCTAGTGATGTTTAGTGGAATTGGTACGACTGGCAACTTGTCGGCGTATGCTCCTTGGACGTAGCCCATTATGGTGAACCAAGTAAAATTGTTGTGTCCTGTGCATGCTTTACTATCTGTTTACTTTGTGCAACAGGAAAGAGAGAGAAGAGTGTTTTTCTTAACAGCAAAACAAGATCAGAATGGGCATTAATTTTAAATTAGTCATACCTTGATTCACCCCCCTCTCAGGGTATTCCACCTTGAGGACCTAACAATTGGTATCAGAGGGAAAGGTTGATATTAGGTCTTCTCTCAATGGAGGTCACTAATCATAAAGGGATTACGATCTTCGACGGATGTAATTTTCAGATATGGAAGAATCGAATGTAGCACTATTTCTAATCCTTGGGAATGGATGTGTTTTCAGCAGCTATGCATGGTATCACAGCCGATATTAGTAGTGGTGCATTATCAGAAGCTGAGCATAGAGAGTTGGATGCTGATTCCAAATAAATCAATGCCTTGGGGGAATCTCTTTACAATCCCATCTACACGAAGGTGATTTCATGCAAAACGTCACATGCCATGTGGGAAAAGATTTTGAATTTATATGAAGGGTGTACAAAGGTCAAAGAGTCAAAGTTGCAGGTGTTGTGGAACAAATATGAAGATCTAAAAATGAACCTGAATGAGTCTGTTGATGCATTCTTTCACAGGGTAAATATTTTTCTGGAAGATATGTGGGGTCTTGGCGAAGTCATCTAAGACATAAAGATCGTAAAGCGAATCTTGAGGAAACTTCCACCTCGGTTCAATCCAAAAGTTTCAGTTCTAGAAAATAAAGATCCAAAAGAGATGACACTGGACAATTTGCAGAGTACCTTGGTTGCATATGAAATGAGGAATGATGATACTGAGGTTTGTGGAAAAGGTGAAGTCCAAAGAGGTGGAATTTAAGGCCATGAAGAATCTTACCATTGAAGATTCTCAGGAAGAAGAAGAGACAGATGAGGTAATGTCATTTCTCTCCTCAAATCTTCAAAGAGGAAAAGGAAAGTTCAAAGGGAAGCTTCCACTTGCTTGCTTTAGATGTGGAAAAGTTGTTCATCTTGCTGCAAGGTGCCCCAAAAAGTTCCAAGAAGAAAATGATGAAGATGAAGTTGAAATTCCCAAGAAAAAATCTTCAGTCTATGTGAAAGGGAAGAATCGGTTCAAGAGAAATTTTTTTAAGAAGAAGTATCTTATTTCACAAGAAATAGATAGTTCAGATGAGTCTGAGGGTGATGAAATTGAAGAGATAGAAAACTGCAAAGATCGTGGACAAAATTCAATGGTGGCTATTGCCAGTAGTGCTCAAGAAAAGAAAGAAACTGAAACTGATGAGGAAGCAGAAGAAATTGAATGGAGAGTTGACATAGAAGCTGAATTAGAAGCAGCACTTGAAGAGATAGATGTTTGGAGAGCAAAAACAAAGAAAGACAACATGGTGGTACATGATGCCAAACTCTACATACAACAACAAGAAGAAGAGAAGTCTGATCTAGTAAAAGAAATTGAAAATCTTAAGTCTTCCAGGCCAGAGCACACAGAAAAGGTTGATGAGCATAAGCTCAAGATTGAAGAACAGAAAAGGGAGATCGATTGCTTGAATATAAAAGTGAAAGATCACATCAAGCGTATTGAAGAGCTTGAAGAGGAAGTTGTTGGTCTATGGAGAAAAGTTAAAGACCATGAAAAACCTTTGAATCCCAACACATTCTTGGGAAGTAAGGTCATCACGAAGACTGAATGGAAGAAAGAAGATCCTAGTAGTTTAGTAGGAAAGAAGCATCAATTAAGCTCAGAAGTTAAGGCTGATTCATGGCTTAATCAGAAACAAAAATCTGTGGTAGTTGAAGTCAGACCGCAAGCACCCATCCCGAGATTGAAGGTGGATTTGGGCACAAAGAAGAATCAGAATATTTAGAGATCCCAAGGGGAAACTCGTAGTGCTGAAGTAACACGAAGGAATGTGCCTTATATCAGGTGTTATTGTTGTCGAAAGATGGGACATTCACATTATGTATGTTCCATAGCCAAAAGATATCGAAGGGAACAAGAACAGAGATGGAAGCCAAATAGAGAATGGTTTTCCAGAACATATTTTAAAGGACACTGTTTTTGGTGCGGAGGATTTGGGCATATGTCTAGGTACTTCACTTCGATCATTCAGAGAAATGTTCCAAAGCAGAATCAAAACATTATCAAGCAGAAGATCGATAAACAGACAAGTGAGTTAAAAATACAGAATAGATTTGTAGCTTTACAAGATGAAGCTGGTCCATCATACTTTGAGGAAGAACAGAAGCCTCAATTCATGCCAAGTATGAAAGGAAAAGTGTGGACTAAGAAGAATAAAATTGAGAAGGCTGTGGTGGCAGAGATTTCCCTTAAAGCATCAGATCGCTCGGGTGTGTGGATCCTTGATAGTGGTTGTACATCTCACATGACGGGTAATAAGGATCGTGTTACATGAATAAAATATGAGAAAGAAGGAGTTGTCAAATTTAGAAACGATGAAGGCCTAATGATTGTTGGCTCAGGGAAAGCCAAGTGTGGGGGAAATGAAATGAGACGTGCTGATGTCTTGGTAGTAGAGGGTCTCAATCATAACTTGCTTACTGTCAGTCAACTATGTGACTCTGGGAACTCTATCTGATTTACCAAGAAGATGTGTATTGTTAAAGGAACAGATGGAGCAGTTATTCTATAGGGAAAACGAACAAAGGTAAATCTCTACCTTGTAAGTGGAGAAGAAGATATGTGCCTCTTATCTAGAGAGGAAGAAAACCAGTTGTGGCATAAGCGACTTGGTCATCTATGCCAACCATCTATGGAAGATCTGGTAAAGTGCGATGCTTCTAGAGACCTTCCTAAACTATCACGTGATCGCACTCATACATGTGATGCTTTCCATCAAGGGAAGATCATCCGAATGACATACAAGCCAAAGGAACAGAAATCAACTAGAGTGGTTGAATTGGTGCATGCTGATGTATGCGGACCTATCTCACCACGAGCTATAAATGGGAGAAGGTACTATATTCTTTTCATTGATGATTTTAGAAGAATGGCTTGGGTATTTGTTATTACCCATAATACAGAGGTGTTCAGTTGAATAAAGTAGTATAGGAGGGAATCAGAAAAGATTCTTGGGTAGAGAATTCAGAAGTTCTGTACTGATAACGGTACAGAATTCACAAACACCCAATTTGAAAACTATCTTGACAAACATGGGATAAGGCATCAAGTTTCATCAGTGAGAACTCCCCAACATAATGGAGTGGTTTAAAGGAAAAATCGGATCATCCACAACATGGCTAGAACAATGCTTATTGATAAAGACCTACCAGAGAAATTTTGGAAGGAAGCAGTTTTGACATCGGTTTATGTTTTGAATAGGTCTCTGTTGTGTCCGAAGCAAGGGAAGACTACGTATGAACTATGGTATGGAAATAAGCCAACGTTGAAATACTTTCAAATTTTTTGAAGTATGTGTTTCATTCTCAACAAAGAAAATAACAGGAAGTTTGAGGCATGAGGAGATGAAGGGATATTCCTTGGCTACTCAGGGAAAAGTAAAGCATATAAATGCTTCAACAAAAGGCTGGGAAAAATTGTTGAGAGCAATGATGTCACTATAGTCGAAAATGAACAGAATGCTCAATGACCTAGTGAACAAATTTTGGATGAAAGTGATGATGAGGTAAGCGAAACAAGGGGAGCAGAAGTGGAAGAGGCTGACTCAGAAGAAGATATTGATGATGAACAAGAAAGTGTCAAGTCCGTGTCTGCAAGGAAGCCAAAGAGTCGAGCTGAAATTGATAGGCATAATATCATTGGTGATCAGACAGCACCAGTTCATACTCAAAGAATGAAGTCATTACAAAAAACATCGTTTTTATCTCAGGTGGAGCCAAAATGTTTTTCCGATGCAGCTGAAGATGAAAGCTGGGTTCAGGATATGAATGAAGAGCTTGATCAAATCGAGAAGAACCAGACATGGGAGATTGTTTCGAGGCCAGTAGACAAGAATGTCATCGGGACTAAATGGGTCTATCACAAAAAGATGAATGAAGATGGAACTTTGATACGAAACAAATCACAACTTGTGTGTAAGGGATACTCCCAGATAGAGGGAATAGATGTAGATGAGACATTTGCACCAGTTTCAAGGCTCGAGACAATCAGATTATTTTTGGCCATAGTAGTGCAAAGAATGTTCAAAGTGTTCCCGATGGATTTCAAATCCGCATTATTGAATGGTGTTCTGGAAGAGGATGTGTATATTGAACATCCAGATGGATTTCTCATTCATTAGGATGAGAACAATGTTTTCTGTCTGAAGAAGGCATTGTATGGGCTGAAACAAGCACCAAGGTCATGGTACTCACAGCTTGATTAGTACTTGAAGAAGCTTGGTTTCCAGCATGGGGGAGTTGATTACAATATTTATTTAAATGACAATAGTACTCAAAAGATGATGGTTCTTGTCTATGTCAATGACATAATATTTTCTGGATCAGATGAAGCTCAGTGCAGACAATTTTTAGAATTCATGAAAAATGAGTTTGAAATGTCAATGATTGGAGAGCTAACATTTTTCCTTAGTCTACAGGTGACACAATGAAGGAATGGAACATTGATTTCTCAATAAAAATATGCCAAGGAGGTGTTAAGAAGGTTTGTCATGGAAAATTCCAAGGAGATGAAAACTCCAGTTTCTACTCGGATAAAATTATCAAAAGATGAGGATGGCAAGGCAGTTAATATCACAGAATACAGGAAAATTATTTGATGTTTGTTGTACATAACTGCAACAAGGCCTGATATTGTTTTCGCCACATGCCAAGCAGCGAGGTATCAAAGTAATCCCAAGGAAATGCACATGCTTGCAGTGAAAAGAATACTTCGGTATATCCAGGGCACCGTGGACTTTGGACTGACATATAACGACAAATCTCAGACAGAGTTATTGGGATATACTGAGGCAGACTGGTCTGGTTCACCAGATGATAGAAAATCAACGTCAGGTGGTGCATTCTATCTTGGTGGATTGTGTATTTCTTAGATCAGTAAGAATCAAGATTGCATTTCATTGAGCATCACAGAAGCTGAATATATTGCGGCCACTCAAGCATGCACACAGTTATTGTGGATGAAGCAGCAGCTTTAAGATATGGGAGTTGAAGTGAAGTCTCCGATCAGAATCCAGTGTGATAACTCAAGTTCTATCAATCTTAGAAAAAATCATGTCCATCACTCAAGGACAAGGAACATTGAGATAAAGTATCATTTTATCAAGGAGAAGGTTGAGCAGGGAATCATGAACTTGGAGTATGTTCCTACAGATCTATAGGTTGCAGACATTCTGACAAAGGCCTTACCCAAGGAAGCTTTTGAGAGGCATCGACTGGCTCTGGGAGTTCAGTCGATTCCCCGCACTTGAAATAGTGTGGATGTGGAACCAACCACCCCCTCTCCCCAAGGAATGATGTGTTTTTCCCTAATGTGTTCACATGTATTCTCTACTATGTTACAGACTACAAAGGAGTGACCTTTGGGTTTGTTGACAAAGGGGGAGAAAATAGTGATTGTTCAAGGGGGAGACATTGTGGAAATTTGATACATTATGGTTGATATGGGGAGAATCTGACAAGTGGAGCAGCTAGATAGGGGGAGTTGAAGCTAGTTGAATGTTCTTAGCCAGATCTTAGCTTGGACAACACAGGAAATTGGGCTAATGAGGTGTTTACGCTGTGAGCAAAAAGGGGGAGCGTATAAAATCTGACGATGCTAGAAGTGATCGATCAAAGAATAGATATCACGACAGCTGAGGATCATGATAAAAGCAGAAGAGTGGTCTTGGAGAGTGGTAAGAATATTTCCAAACAAAAATTGGTCTTCCAACAAGTCCTTGAACAATTGGTATCAATTTAGTACAAATTGGTATCAGTTTGGTGTCAACAGTGGATGTTAGAGATGATGTGATTAATTGATTAACTTTTCATTTACTCTTGTTTCTCACGCCTAGCATTGATCATGTGGGCTTAGAGTGTGTGTTGAGTAAATCCTTGATCGCTATCAGAATCGCAATGAGGCGAATGGTGGCTGAAGAATCAACGACGTATCTTTTTATAGAAGAGTTTTCAACAAACCCAAAGGGGGAGATTGTGGGTAAAAATCCGTCAAGGTATCATTGAAGCATTTTTGAGGTGATTGTGTTTGTTGACAAAGTGGACATCAGAGTAGTGATTGTTGACAAAGAAAAACAATGACATAAAAATTTGTTGACAAAGAGGATTTCATGATGTAATGTCGAGTTCAAGAGCTGAGGTCAACGATCCATGTTTGATTCAAGAACGTCGATAAAGGAATGGATGATCCGGATGTGGTACAAAAGAACAGATACAAGTTGGCGCCGTTTTCCAGTGTTTGCCAAATTTTTGGGCCTGAAAATCGACAAATGAAGAAAAGTGTTTTTGGCAAAGGGACTAGCACTCCAAGGACTTGGGGTATAGTAAACTTTCACGGCATATGTTTTTCAAGATCAGAAGATCAATATATGGATAAGGAAATAGGTTCGCGCAAGTTTGGGGGTTGGTCGCGCAAGTGTCTAAAAGGAAAGAAGACTTGCGCGCCGAGACTGGGTCGCGCAGGTGACTTGCGCGCCATTGCGCAGGGTGGTCAATTTTCCTATAAATACTGGACCACCCCTCTTAATTCTCAACTGGAGTTCAACACATTGAGAAATCAGAGCTCCCGTCGCGCAGGTGTGGTGGCCGCGCAAGTGGTGTGTGGGTCGCGCAAGGGAAGTTGCGCACCGGTGTGATAAGTTGTGCGCCGGTTGGCAGTTGTGCGCCAACGTTGGTTTGGGGGTAAAAGGAAATGAGTCACGTAGGTTTTGGGTTAAAGAAGGTTGTGTCGCGCAAGTGTCTGAGGTAGACTTGCGCACCAGTTGTGACTTGCGCGCCGATACTTGCGTGCCGATATTGACTTGCACGCCAAGTAAGGATTATTTCCAGTAGTGATTTTTGAGCTGCGTGGATGCTGGATGTTTGCCTGATTCCTTCGGTGCAAAGATATATTCATCTCTGGGTGAAAATTGGGCTTCAATAGAGCATCTAAACATAGAGGAAGATGCATTCCTTCATGCAAATGAAGAGACCAACAGGTCTATAAACCGTGAGTGGATTCCTTCCAAGAGCAGTGAGCAAAGGAAGAGAAAGAAGGTGATCCTCTCCACTGGCAGTGAGCCAGAGAGAGAGAAACAGGGAGTGACCCTTGGGGAATCAGTGAGCTGACCCTAAACATTGTAAAGGCAGTGAGCCTGGTCATAGAAGTGATCTAGCCCGAACACTGTAATCCACAGCTAGTAAAGTTTAGTGGAATTGGTATGACCGACAACTTGTTGGCGTATGCTCCTTGGACGTAGCCCTTTATGGTGAACCAAGTAAAATTGATGTGTCATGTGCATGCTTTACTTTCTGTTTTCTTTGTGCAACAGGAAAGAGAGAGAAGAGTGTTTTTCTTAACAGTGAAACAAGATCACAACAGGAATTAATTTTAAATTAGTCATACCCCTATTCACCCCCCCTCTCAGGGTATTCAGCCTTGTGGACCTAACACAAATATACAAAACATTACTAATACCTAATAAAAGTGAACAACATCAGTCCAAACCATCCTCTAACAGCACTTTTTGGGACTGTAAATTATTTTCCCACCAGTGCAGTAATAATAATGTGATAAAATAAATTAAAAACATGGAAATAAATGGACACAAGATGTAATTTTAAAATAAATACCAAAATAAAAGTGATGTAAACCATGGGAAATTAGAAGGATCTCTCTATGGGTAAAAGTTGGTGAACACTCCCTCACTAGTACTAGGGGAAATCCCTCACAATGTCTCTATTAAATAATGGGGAAATTAACCGAAAAAAATACCACATATATAATAACTCTCAAATTGGATTTTATTGTGTTTCTGAAGCTATTGAGAAATGTGAGGAGACTCATTTCTTCTATAGGCAGTTGTGAGCCCTTCCCATCCACTGTCCCACTGGTGGTATGGTGGGGTTTGTCTACCCACCAAATCTTCCACACCCACCTACCTTGACAAAAATAGGGTTGGAGCCGTCTTTCATTAAATAATTCTACTAATATCCAAATAAATATGTGTGCCAATAGTATCATCCTAGTCAGAAACAGAATGATGTTAATTAAATAGTAGATTAATAAAATGTTCAACAATGAAATAAGGAAAGAATTGGAATAAATAAATCAATATAACATTGATGAACAAAATGTATTTTTTTATTCAAAACAAATCCTATTATAACTTAATGTAGAATAAATCTTTCATGATGTTATTGATTTATAAATCAATTCAAAATATTAAATTCTATGTACCTTAAAGCATTTATAACAATCATAATCATTGAATTTTCTATCCTATGAACACTCTGATTAATAATAACCCTTCTTAATAACAATGCGCTAATGTTATTTTAAATATAACTTATTTATCAACCTATGATATTTTACCAATAGTGGATGTTGTTTTCTTGAATTAATTATCTGCCACATTGTTCATATGCAAAAATTAACAAAACATTATGTAAGTCAATGTATAACTTTAATTTCAAACTGATATTATAAGTCTAATTAAAGGGTAACTATGATTTTTTAAATGTTTAGTTATTTACTAATTAATTTGTAAAATTATTTCCATTTCATTATTTTATAATTGAATCCCTAAAAATATGTGTGTTTTCATTATTTTATTATGAAAATATACATTACATATGCTACTTTTCAAGATTCTCAGAAGAAGTTTTTATATTTGAGCCTCCCTATATGGGCTCATGTTTCAATATATTCCATGGGGTATGTGCTTCTATTGGATCGAACTAACCTCTTGTCCTTCTGTGCGATCTGTGTGCACCAACATGGTGACATAGGTGGCCAGTATTTATGTCTTTTGTTTTGTTTCTTCTCCATTTCTAAAATTCAAGATTTGCATTCTTTATACATCAACCACCAATAAAAATATTTATCATTTCACAATATCAGTATATTTTTTGGTAGAATTTCATTTTTATTGTTAAAACATTTTACCAAAAAAATTATCTTGTCACTGAAATGGTTGTAAAAACTCTATCACTAAATGTTATTTTAATAGATAAAATTGCACTGTTCCAAGTTATATTTCAATTGATAATTTTTTTAACATATTTATTTATAAAAATATATTTAATTTTACTAATATAATTATTATATGATATATATAAATTCTTTTCCATGTACAATAATAAAAAATAAAAAAAATAATTAAAAACATGATTATCAACAACTTGCACATGCATTAGAAACAAATGACTATAATATTATAATATATTACCTCAGTTTAACAAAATTTAGTAGAGAACTGTGTTTCATGGGAGTCTCTCCCCCAACAATATATAATATGAATTTTCATTAGTATATAAAGATCTCCACCTTTTTGGTAAATATTAATATACTCCTATGAAATAATTGTCAACTACTTGCACATTCATTAACAATAAATATTACTACAATAATATAAAACATGAATTCAATAAATATAATACAAAAATAGAAGTAGTAGGTGCTTGTTATAAGTCCACATCATAAATTTTTGTTAAAAACAACATTTATTTTGAAACCCAAAGACAATAATGGTGGATCCTAGAAAAGTGATACTATAGAAAACAAAAAATCATGGATGAATCAAAAAAGAACAACATGGTTGAAACAATTTATATAATTTCTGATTTAAAATGAACCTCTACTGATATTATAATTTTTAATATATTTTATCGATACAAAGTAGTGCATGCTCAAAGTTAAAGACCATAGTCATCCCCATCACCACCATCACCACCGCTATCATCGAGATCAATGTTTTCAGCACCAACATCAATATCTTCAAAATCACAACCACCACCGCCATCTTTATCATCATCAACATCATCATCATTAGAAGATGGGTTATTGACAACATTAAAATAATTGGTTGAAATTGATTCATACACAAAGGTTTTCAAAGAATTTAATTATTATGGAATATCTCATAGATGGATTTCTTATATATATTAAAATCTAAGGGACTTCTACTAACTCAATGATCCTTTAATTTATCCATTTTAACCAATGTTTCTCTATCATAGATGGAGTGGAATAAAAATTTGTGCTCGATGACTCCCAATACTTGTCGTGATTTAATACCCATGACTATATTAGGCCCTCCTTAAGTTTTCATGATCATAAGAATGGATAAAATGATCATTAATAGATACTTTTTATGTTGATTTGTATTCTTAGTCCATATCTCCCCACCTAATATCCATTGGAGCTGACCCGAATTCCCTATGTTTCCCAAAGGCTCGGTGGCCTAGGATCCCTGGATTTCCTAAAGCCCCTCTAGCATATAAACCAAAATTAGTTGCTGGAAATCCCAAATCAGGTGAATATTTCCGTTAATACAGTTTCACTACAATACATGATGCTATACTATTGTAGTATCATAAGAAATTCACAAATGATGTGATTTTATGTTCAAAATCATATAGGAATATAAGGAGTGAAATTTTTTCCTCAAGAGAAGAATTAGTATCTCTTATGAGCTATGTTTTAGACAGTGCAATCATTTCCTTGATTACTATAAAAGGAGGAAGAATGGGAATATGGGTATAATTAGTTAATGGTGATAATGTAGAATTATGTGGAAGTAGATATGATTGAGAAAAAATAGAGGGATATTGATACTAGGGTATCTAAGAACCCATTGGAAGAAAATTTCCTATCAAAACATATAATTAAATTGATGTTGATGCCTCTAGTCATGTTATACTAGTCAAAGGATGTGATGCCATAGATAGGCTTGATAAACCTATAAAAGGTGAATGGTGTATAACTAGGTCTCCATGTTAGTGATCCCTAAACAAATATTTAATATGTGATATATATATATAAAGACGATTTTAGGGATATAAAAATGTATACTCACTTAGGTGAACAATAGATCCATTCCTATATCTCAAAAAAAATTCTTCCAAGCAATGATTTTCCTTCAATCTCATCATAATAAAAAGTAATCTGAGAAAAAAATAACATGCATATAATTCCACAAACATTAAAAATATTTCAAATAAATTATTAATGTGAACTGATATTATATAATTTATATAGTTAATAGTATATATGTTTATAAAAAATCTATAGATAACAATATATTTATTTTATATTGGATTAAAAGTATATAGGGAACATAAAAATATATATATATATAAGTAAAAATTTAAGCATAATTTTAAAATGTATAAAAAAATTCTAAATGTATATAAATTATTGATCTACATCGATTAAAATACATTAATATATAAAGGTATTGATTAAAATTTATAGTATTATTGAGTAGTACTTATTAATGGTTTTGAATGTTTATAGATTTATAACATTATTGATTCATATTAATTATTATTAGAAAATTCATAAAAAATTAAAATTATAACATAAAAAGTTATTAAGGAATCTAATAATCAGAACACACTAAATTATTTAAAATAAAATATAGTATAAAAAAGTATGTGGTAGTCTTCATTTCAACATATTACCCCTTTCTAATAAATTTTTAATTTAAAATTTATTATGAAGTCTGTCCGAGCACACCCCATAAGGGATTGGTTTGTCATATACTAATATATATAAAATGTAATTCCTAGATAATAGAATTATAATTTCAAGTCATTTTTAGGTCATTTCATATAGTTTTGATAGTTTCAAGCATGTTTTATTATTTTAAAACAAAAAAGATAATTCCAAGTCAGTCTGATCGCACCATACATCATATTGACTTTTCATCTACTCATTCATGAAAAAATAATTCAAATATAGTTTTCCTATGACATGACATCAATATGAGGTTTTTTCTATGGGTTTGACCATTACACAACTGTTTTAGTTTTATTAAACCTTAAAATATTCAATTTTGGTCATCTTGGGTAAGCGAAAAATAAAATTGATTCATTGTCAGTTCATACAATTGAAAAATAAATATAATTCTCTTTAATATGATTTCATAACAATAAGAGGAAATTTTCATGGGTATTCCCCCATTGCACATGTTTTGATGACTATTATTTATTTAAGAGTAGTTAATTAAGTTAATCCTAGAACACTACATGTAAGAATGATATATTATCTACTAATACACAACATCAATAATTCCAAAATATTTTTCCTTTTATTTCATGAAATGTTTTGTTATTTATGTTATTTTCCATTGAACACATGTGTCTGTGTTTGAAAACTCTAAATAGGTGTTTTCAGTTGTCTGAGTAAAAAAAACATCTAATGATTTATTTTCTATTCATAAATATCAAAAATTAATGTACTAATGTTTTGTTATTTTTTTCATGGAAATTAGAGGACCCTTTCAAGGTTTGGATCCCATGACACATGGTTCTAAAGGTTTTAAATTCTTAAATAGCTTATTATTCCGTCAATCCAATAAACCCACAAATCATATTAACATGTTCTTTTAAAAAACATAAAAATTTATTGAAATATAGTTTTACTATAAATTTATATCATTCCGATATCAGTTTCCATTGATTTGACCATGAAATACATGTTTTAGTGCACTAAATCTTTAAAATAGAATTTCCAGCCATCCTGGGAAAAGGAAAGAACTAATTAATGCACATTAAGTTCCAGTATTTCAGAAAATCAACCTATGGTTATTATCCTATGATTTCAAAAAAATTATATATCATTTTATTTCATTCAACCCATAACACATGTTTTTAAGTGTTCTCAATTCTCTAATAATAGATTATTAATTCTGTATGAGTAAACCCCACATCAAATTGTTAATTTTTATAAATTATCAGGTAAAAATAAATAATAGATATTTTTCCTATAACTTCACTTCAATATGGGGCCGTTTTCTTCTATATTGATCGTTACAAGCACTTTTAAGTGATTTAAAACACAAATAATTTATTTTTGGTGATCTAGGGAAAATGAAAACTCGGATAGATTTTTCATCATTTACTATATTAAAAAATAATTATAATGTTTTTTATAATGTTTTTTCATTTATTGGTGGTTGTTTTCTTGGTTTTTACCACTTGATGTTCATTTTTAAAGTTTGAAAATTACTTACAAATTTCTTATTCAGCAAGGCCAAGAAAACTGCATGTCAGGTTGATGTTTCGTCTACTTGTAAACATCAAAAATATTTTAAAGATATTTTTCTTATGATTCAAAATATATTCAATTATTTTATTATGTTTTGTATCATTTCAAATGCACTTTAGTGTTTCCAATCACCAAAAATGAATTTTCAATAATTTTAGAAAAATAAAAACTCATATTGATGATTTGTTAGCTATTAAATTTCAAAAATAAATCTATTATTGTTCTACTATGATTTTATAGTTATCTATGGTTTTTTTCATGTTTTTTACCACCTTATGTATGTTTTTAAAGATAGCAAATTCTTTAAGAACTATTTTTTTTTAATATGAGGACAATGCACATGGTATTGGAGTTCTATTTACTTGTACATGTCAAAAAGAAATAAAAGACTATTTTATATGATTTTATGTCAAAAAATGGTTTTTTATTTGGTTTTGACCATTACACACAAATTTTAGTGTTTTAAAATAGTAAAAATGTGTTTTCTATAATCTTGGGAATAAAACAAATCAAATAGACGTGTCTTCATTTATTACATTTAAAAAAATCATTTTAGAAATTATTATTTTTTGATTTCATGAAAATAAGATGTCATTTTATAGGTTTTGACCCATCAAAGAACATTTTTAAAGACTTTCAATACATTAAGAACTACTTATTCAATCAATCAGAGCACATTACACGTCAGATTGATGTGTTTTCTACTTTTACACAAAAAAATTTATTTAAAGGAAATATTCCTTCTATTTCACATCATTTAGATGTTTGAATATGTTTTGTACCATTAAAAATACCTTTTTTTATTTTAAAACACTAAAAATTAATTTCCAATCATCCCTGTCAAACAATAACTATGATTGATGCACCGTTAGTTCATAAATGAAAAAAACATTCTATAGTTATTTTCCTATGGTTTCACAAATATGTATTTTTTTATTCATACTATAATTACTTACAATATATAGTGTAATTCTACACTTGAATAATGTAGAAATATGCATACACATGTAATTTAACAAACTGATGTGTATCTATATAGGTGTAAAAATATTCATATTGTTTTCATTTAATTAACTAATGCTTATGCATATAAGTGAAAAAAATGAACATGGGTGTATGAATTAAGGGGTAATTACATGTTGTATTTTCATTAACTGGAGTGTTTTTATTCCATAATTATTGTAGTGGTTTTTAATAGGGTAATTTTTAATGCATACTATAATTGTGTAGTAAAGACCCTTGATATTAGTCCATAGTATTCCGAAATTAATTACCATGAGAGTAGATTTTCTTGAATAAAAACCCAAAATAAAAAGATATGTGACATATTATATATGAAAATTATAGCAATAATAAAACCTATAATAGATAAAAATATATTATTTGTTTATAAATTCATAAAAAATCAGACTTAGAACACATAAAGCTTAAACAACATATTTTTTCAATAAAATAGTTCTTCGTTATGTGTTGTATTTTCATTCAAATAATAATTTTTTTAATTGAAAATAAATATTTTTTTTATTTTTTTATTTATAATTTCAAATATATCATAATATTATTTTTTGAAATTTTTCTAAAATAGTTTATTTTTTGGTAAATAGTGAAAAATACAGTTTTTACGACCACTCTAAATTGAATAAAATCAAATTTACATAAAATTTAATAAAACCATTTAATTGATTAAATATTTATTTAAGTAGTAAAATTATATATTTTCATTTTTTAAAACTGTGATTTACATTTTACAAACAAGAGTAATATTTTCCAACAAAATAATATATTTTTTACCTTTATTTTTAATTAAATATTTTTTTGGTAAAAAAATTTGGATTTATTAAAATCCACCTTAAAATTATTTTTTTTATAATAAAACAATTCATATCATTAAAAAATGAATAATAAAGTCTATTTTGATAAAATTAATATTTATTACCCATATAAATTTTATATACTAAAATGGATTTCATATTTAGAATAACTATTTCCAAATTAAATAAAAATGTCCATTTTTTATGGATTAAATATAAATTAATTATGCAATGTTTTAGTTTCCACAGAACTTGTATCCACTTTGGAGTATTCCTTATATGTAAAATATGTGATATATTTATATTATGTTTAAGTATTTATAAAAATATATATACTCACCACTTATAAAGGGGCCTCCCATCACTACATCATGAACACTCAATGAATTTAGTTTCCACTGAAATACCTAATCGTTCCCCTTATTTTATAACCCAATTTTCTTTTATTTGAGCCTTTATTTATAAGAGAGGCCTTAAAACATCTTTTTCTATGGAATCCTCCATGGAAAATGAAATGATGTCAATGTGAGTACACTTTTTTTCTTAAATCCTTTTCATTTATATATTAATTTCCAAAATATAATATTTTACTTCTTATAAAATTCAAATAGTAATTTTTATATAATCAATTTTATTATTCCCAGTGAATTACTATTAACCAAGATTCATATTTTTAATTATGAAAAATGAGATCTTTATTCATGTGTTATGAGAACTACCTCCTTTATGAAGCTACAAATTAAAATTTTCCACCACCACCATTTTTCACATATTATAAAATGGAAATTGAAGAACAAATGTGACAAATATAATATAATTATGATTCTAAATAGACAAATTATAATCCACCTCATTCCATCGCAGTATTTAAGTAATCAAAACATTAATCATGATTTTTATGGATGACCAAATCCATGATGTAACATGTCTCATTTTTCATATAGTTTCATTATTATTTAATAAATTAAATTCCCATGAATCAAACTCCTGGAATCTAGTTTAAATAAACACCTTGTTTAAATTATAAAATTAAAATGAACTGAAGCAGCTCAATTTTAACAATCAATAATAATAAAATCATCAATAAATATTGAGTAAACTATATTCAAAGGACCTTTTAGTTCTAGAATTTTAAAATGTAATGAAAAAATTATCTTATAAATCTCAGGTATATCTCATCAAATGAATTTGTTTCACTATATAATAAAATATTTAATCATTAATAAGTCATCAACATCTCTTAAAGAACTTTCCATACAATCTATTCTGTTAAAAAAATAATGTGTAATACATTTATTCATAACATGGGGAAATGGAAACATAAAAAGGTGTTGGATTAAGCACCCAGTAATCATAAGCAAAATATATAACAATCAAAGACCAAAAGTTAGCATAATATATGAGAATAAATTATATAATAGGAATAGATACTTGAAAAAAATCTGTTAATCAAAAGAATCAATGTGAATGGCATATCCATAACTGAAATATCCATAAATAAACACATGGATAACAACTAATATATCATTAGTCATGGAATGATATTTTTGGATATCTAATTCAATTCCCTATGAAAATACATCTTGATATTACCATCTAGTCCCTATGTTTATGAAATATTATTTCTGGGAATTAATAAACCAAAATACCCAATATAGTTTTTCTCATGAGGCATATTGATGCATCAATGATCTATATAACACCAAAAACCACCTGTCACTTCTTTAAGTCCACTTATTTCACCATTTTAGAGATATTAATAAAGATACCATGCATAGTAAACTTTCCTTGAAAAAACATTTATAATGTAATAGAAACATATATAATTTCAATACATTTTCCCCATGTCAACAAACATGATAACATGATCATAAATCATCTATAAGAAGAATTTGGATTGTTAGAAAATGCATAATTAGAAGATAACATTCAGGAACTAAAAAATTCATAACTTATTATGGAATAATAATCAATTCAATGGAATATAAAATAAATGTCATAATTTTTAATGTAAATTTTATGATTAAAAAATAAATCCTATTATAAATTAATGTAGAATAAATCTTACATGAATTGACTAATTCATAACCCAATTCAAAATATTAAACTCAATACACATAAGAACTCTTATAAAAACACAACCATTTATATTTCTATCTTATCAACACTCACATGAAAAATTCACTTTCCTAATAATAATTCTCTAATTTTTTTTCAAATGAATCTTATTTATTAACCAATGAGATTTTGTAGTGATAATAAGATGTTTCCTTGAATTAATTATCTAAGAAATTCATTATCTACAAACATTAAAAAAAGATTAAATAATTCAATGTATAAATTGAATTTTAAACTGATATTAAATATATAATTAATAGATAACAATTACGTTTGGAATTATATTTTTCAAAAAAACTAAATTGTAATATAATTTCATTGTCATTATTTGATATTTTATCCATGAAAATATGCATTTTATCCTTATTTTATTATGAAAATATATATTACATGATAGTTGTTTATGATTCTTTATAGATTTTTTATATTTGGACCTCCCATTATGGGCTCCATATTTTGAGTTATTATCTTGACAATGTTTCTATTGGACATACCTTACTACTTTTCATCCATGTCATCCATTTGTGCCATCATGCAGACAATAGTGATTGGAGTTTGTGTTTTTTGGTTGTGTTTAATCTTCCTTAGTAAAATTCATTATCCGCATCTTTTCCTCAGAAACTACAACTAAAAAATAATTATATATTTATAAAAAGTTTAAATCTATTGTTAAATTTTTATTTATTTTCATTAAATCATATCACAATAAAAATATCATTTCACTAAAATTTTGGTTAAAACATTATCGTTAAATGTTATTGCGGATGATAAAATAATACTATAATAATTATAATAATACCAATAGATAATATATTAGTTTGTAAAAAGGTTTAAAAATTTATTCATATATTAATATCATTACCAACATTATACTTTTGTTGGTATTATTATTAATAAAATTGTCTAATATGAGAATATATACAACATCCACAAATAATATTCTCTTTGAATTCATTTTTAAATGAAACAATCATATTATGATATGTGTTGGTAATATATTTTAGTATAATTATATATATAAATATATAATTCATTATATAAATAATATATATTGCATATAAATTCTATTATATAAAAAACATTTAAAAAGAAATAAATAACTAATTTATCGGAATGTTTCAAATACATCATAGAACATTCATCCCAATAATTCCAACATATTATAAAAATATATACATATACAATCACACCCATAGGGTAAAAAATAAATTGTTGATAATTTTTTTAATTTAAAAAATAGCTAATTGATACCCAATGAACTCTAAAAAACCTTGACTTGAAGAAAATTCTACCCACAACCCAACACCACCACCTGCTCAAAAATAAAAAAAATAACAAACACTAAAAAAATCAGAATGGAAATGAAGAATGCAGTATGAAGAAAGTATCTCAAAATCTCTTTTTTTGTATTTAATAACAAAATATTTTATTAGGTTAAGTGAAAACTCTCTAAACAATCCATCATAAGAAATATTGGAAAAAATGCAACAATAAATAACCAAACAAAGCCTCATACTCAAAACCAGAAAAATATCAACACATAAAACGCAAAATTTACCAAAAATTACTAAAACAAATCATGACATGAAACTTATTAAATATTCCATGATCATTATTCTACATCCTAGTTTTGGATCACCTTGCATACTTTCTATCTCCACCATTTCACTGATCAACATCTACAAGAGTCATCCACAATCTACGGTTGAAGATCCATCTTCTCCCCACAACTTCCCCATATCTGAAGAGAAAATACCCAATAAAAATGGTACAACACATAAGCTCAAAATTGGATTAAAAATTAATCAATCAATTAATGTTTCACCAAGATTATTTCTACACTTTCCCCACCCTATTTGATGCGAGAACGACACCGTTAATGGACCAATACATTGCTAAATCAAATGCAATAGGAAATCTTATGCGGGAGACAGATCTAAGGTGAATCAATAGAGTACCAAACCAATAATATTATCTCTTTGTGAAATACGTGAATCAAATCAAGGATATAAGGTTAAACATTTTATTAATATAGGCACTTGTTTCATTGAAACTTATCACCATAAAATTAGGAGATTAAAAATAAAAAGATGAATAGAAAATAAATAATTTCACTTCAAAAAAGTCACCAATAAGTAATTGTCATTAAATATGGAGATTATTTGACTCAATTATTCATAATAATAAATTAATTATTTCTAAATAAAGGCAAAAACTCAAGGGATTGTAATTATTAAATAGTTAATTTTGTTAGTCACTTATGAAACATAATCTTGGGTTGTAATTTCCACCTAAAATATCTAATGTTGATAGGATCCAATAGTTAATATACTCCATATTTGAGAACCATGAACTACACATTAATAATTAAATCATTGAAAAAAGTGGATCGAGTGTGAATGAAAATTATATTAATGGAATTTGATAAGAATAATATATTTGTAAAATCATCACAAATTATTTTAATTACGAAATATTAATTGAATAGTTTATTCATGGTAACATTTTTTGATTAAAATGAATTTAATGAAGTAAATTGTATTCCTATATAATTGCATATTCAATTTTATATAGTCATTCTAATAATTTTATACAATTTATTAAATTTACACAATCATATCCATGTCCATCATAATAATAAGTAATAAATAGTGATATAAAAATAAATTGTTGCATTAAATGGATACATCTTCACAATTTTGTATATAAAATTATGCATTTAAATAAAAAATAAATAAATAATGATACATGAAAATTTTGAGAAGAATATATAATAAATATAAAAATTACAAATACATAGTTAATGAATTTGAAAAAAATTCTATAAATTTTAAGGAGTGTCTACAAACACAATGACATAAAACACAACCCTAATAGTGTACGATCCATTACCTAGGGAATATTTGAGATAAAGTGTAAGTATATCAATCTCATTTTTATTTGTATATATATAAAAATATATAGTTATATATATATATATTGAAATTTTTTATGAATTCCATTAATCATTATTTAATAAAATGTATTCATGTTATCAGGTAATGAAGAACCCAAAAAATACATATTTTAAATGAAGCTTGAAATATTTTGTCAATGGGAGGATTAATTGTTGATTGATTGTTTCATCAAGATAGAAGAGTTTAGTTCCATCCTTTATGGTGTTGGTGACATCTTATCTCCTCTCAATTTTCAATATTCATAAATTTTATCTGTAAAATTTTCATCCTCACTATAATCAAAATGTTTTAAATGATATCCATTAAAAAATATAAATTATATAATAAACACAAAGAGACATTATTACATTTTCCTTTATCGAAACACACAAATGATGTTCATTTTCGTTTCATTCTCTTTGATCGTATAGTTATACCAAATTGTTTCTTATATTTGGAAAATAATGGGTAAATAGGCTCCTCTTACTAGAAACCAAGACTTATGAAATAATTTTACATCCCACCATAATCATAATTTACATCATGGGAAACATAAATAGTATAGGGATTACATTTGAAACAAATAATTTTAACTATTAAATAGAATAATGAAATCATGTAGAAGATGATATAAATGGAGTTTATATGATAAATTTCATTGAGTAAAGAAGTTTGATTAAATATATGATATTTAGATATGAATAATGTCATAATTATTTATTGTTTCAGACACATAAATTTAATTATGAAAATTGTGAAATTATAATTATATGGAAAATATACAAAAAGTCATTACACTTGGGAAATTTTGTTCTATAAATCAATTGATTGAAGACTATATAAGTGTTGGATTATTTAACATTAAGAATAAATACATAAAACGATATTACAAAATAGAGAAGGAAATTGAAATTAATATTTCTATCACATTAGCTCAAGAAAATAATCATCCACATCCTAAGGCCAATTCCCATCAATTCATATAAATTATCTAAAATGAGGTGAGATATTAATAAAAAAGTATTTATCAATCCATGGTAAAATAATATGTTTACTACACATTAGAGAGTAAATTTTATTATATTAAATAAGGTAAAAACCTAATATATACAATACATTAACAATGTTCAAGTAACCACATGGTCATGTATGTAATTTAATAATCGATAAAAAATATATTATATATTTTCCTTTTAACACCAAATAAATTATTGACTCATAAATTCATTTAAAATTTATCCTCTCATAAATTATTTAGACTCCATGTACATAAAAAAATACCCCAAGGAAAATATTGTTTCTTACTAAATTTTCTAATTTAATAACAATTATAGATTTATAATAAGAAAAAAATATTTCAGATGATATATTGATTATTTCGTTCGAGGGAAATTTTTTAATTTTGTATCATTTTCCTACATAATGCTATTCTCCATAAATTATAGAATTAATATTTTTCAAAACTATTTTTATGTTTCCAATTAGTTTTAAGGAACATCAATTCACCGTTTTAGAACTTTTAGTAATTTGAAATCAAGGCTACTATAATAAATATTAAATTAAACATCATAGTCAAACTGTTGTTTATATAAATAATTACATAAAACTAACCTAAGAATGAACTAGTGGTATGTAATGATTTATAATTATATGTTATAAATTCATATCCACCAATATCCTGTTTAACGTTTTCATTAGCCACACCCTTCAAGAAATGGAACCAGCCTTACTAAGGGAGAATCATTTCTTCATATCTGGAAATATCGAATATATATGTTTTAACAAGGTTATGACATCAATATTCAATAAAAATACCTCCATATGGAATGGAATATTTCTAGACCATAGATCGTCTGAATTATTATTTCCAAAATCATGACTACTAGCTGGATTGAGAACCAAAAATGGTATCTAACGACACACATTATATAAATATGAATACTTTTTTGAAAATTATTTTCAATGATATAAACTAAAAGAGTTGTGTTCGATACAATATCAAATTTTGATTATATCTTCCAATATGTAATACAAAATCATGATTTAAGAAATAGAAATTATAAGTGTAAAAATGCGTAATAAATGTAATGTCTTAGAACCCTCTGGTCCAATCCTTTATGAAAATCTAGTGTTATAGTTGTTCTTGGAGGTCAATATGTCTTTTTTCAAGAGTTTTCCAAAAATACACTTTTTTCAACAGTTTCTCATCTAAAGGTATTTCACCAGACCATGACTCATCAAATGGTAGTTCACCAAATAGTGACATTATGAACAGTGACTCGCCGAATGGTGACTCACCAAATGGTGACTCTTTAAATGGTAGGTCACCAAATGGTGACTTGTGGAATGGTGACTCACCTAATTGTAACTCATAAAATGGTAACTCAATGAATGGTGACCCCCTGAATGGTGAATCTTCGAATGATGACTCGTTGAATGGTGACTCACTGAATGGTGACTCACCGAATGGTGACTCACCTAATGGTCTTTCACCGAATGGTGATTCACCGAATGGTGACTCGCTGAACGGTGACTCGTCGAACAGTGAATTTCCATTGGTATCTCGCACCATTATATTTTTCTTCTAGTTTCTCCCCTATTATGTCTATTTTATTATTGAATGAGGAACCTATCAATGTTTGACCAGTTATTCCATTGTATCTAAGGTATTTATTATATCTTAAATATCATGAAATGGACATCCACATGGTCCAACCACTGTCCAAGATTTAAGTACTCTGAAACTCTCTCCCTAATTTTAGGATATTTCCTTTTCTTAATATGAGGCCCTCTATTAATTGAAGCATTCTATTATATCATGTTGCACCTAGAGCCTCTCTCTCTAGAAGAGTCATATTCATGTGTTGCATCCCCCCCTCCCCCAGTTCGGTGTTTCTATGGAGTCTCTGGCTAGCACCACCCTCCGTTTTGGTGCAAGTAAGGATGGTTGGTCACCTATTGTTCCAAGTAGCTATTTCCATTGTCTCTCCATTGTTTTTGTATCATGTAGGTGGTATATTCATGTCACCTATTTATCATAGAATACACAAATTATTAGGGGTGTTATGACATAATCTATTTGTTACCTTAGTCCTAAATGGGGTATGATGAAGTTGATGATGATCACTTGATTTTATCTGTAATCTTTGATCTATAATGTGAATTGGATGGGTTGTATTCCTCTAAAAATAATGTTCATTGTTGGCCTTTTCTTTCACAGTTATGATGATTTATACTTTTTATTTATTCTATCTTGAAATGAATCTAAACATGAAAACTATTTAATCATGTATACCCAATTAAATTAAAAGGATTCCATGGGATAAAAATTGTTTTCGTATTACCCCTGTTTATCATTGTGGAATTGAATATCCTTTTTTGTATAAATCTAAATACAATCTGTTTATTTTGGTGTGGATGTGTTCTATGTGTATTTTATTTGGTTTCTTTCCTTATGTGGGTTGTATGGTGCTGTTTTTGGTAGCTTGGTTGTGGGTACATGGGTGGACAAAGGGGTTGTATCTATGAGTAAGGTGTGGTATGTGTGTGAAGTGGGGATACAGTGTTGGTATTGGTTTCTATGGGACTTGTGTATGAGGTGATATAGTAGGTGTGATGGGATCTTAGGTTGATAGATTGATTGTTTTTGGAATGGAAGAACTTGTAGAGTAGTGCGACAGTATCTGGGTTGTGTTATGGTTATTGAACAATGTTGTGCAGTGGGACTACAATCTGGTTGTGCTGCTGGATGTTTTGGGTATGTTTGTGGTTGTTAGTTTCTTGGGCAGTGTTGGAATTAAAATATTTGAAATTCTTAATAAAAAGTGATACATGGTTAAATGAAAATGGGGTGGGTTATGTTTTGGTTGTGGCTATTTGTGTGGTTTTTCATGTAGGGGTCATAGAAAAGGTGGTTCTGTGTATGGTTCTTGTTTGTTTAGAAACTCATAGGTTGGGTCGAGTGTTTATATATATATATATATATATAAACTTTTGGTTCCTTGTTATTTCTTTACGAACCCCACCTATGTTGAGAACTATGTGCTGAACACCCCCATTTTTATGGGGGTTTTTTTTCAAACACCCATGTGGAAGGACAGATGGCTATTTATTGGCACCCTACTCCCAATTATAGGAATTTATCACCCAATACTCTTTGAGCATGCTGTAATGGATTGAGGTATCTTAAAAAATCTATGGTATTGGTTATGTGAGAAGTGGTTTGTTTCCCAGGTGTCTTCGAGATGAGTCCCATGTGTTTTCAGGAAACAATCGTTGTGGTTGTTTCCCTGGTGTCTGTGAGCTGGAGGTGATGTGGTTGTGGCCCAGGTGTCTACGGGCATTACATGGTGTGTTTTGTTTACCATGTGTGTCTGGAGAGGTTGTGAAAGTTGGGATTTTGGGAGAGTGGTATCTCTAGGATGTTCGTTGTTAGGGATGAGTAGTTAACAAGTGGTAAGTGGTGTAGGGATTCCTATAATCAATGTTCTTATATTATTATAATTGTTTACTTGAGTTATTTGGTGAGTATTTCGTGGTGAGGATGGGGTGGTTAGCACTTATTTTTAGGTGCTTTTGAGGCTCTATTGTTTTATCATATTGGGATTTTGGTGCATTTTAGTTTGTCTAAAAAAATTATTTATTGGATGTTGAAATAAACGTGGGAGTGGGAACCCAATTCGGTATTACTCAACTCCACTATAAATATAAGAGGAGGATATCTCTTATGTTGGGATAATCACTATTCTTTCATTAATTGAATGAAAGTTGAGAGCCTCTCTCTCCTCCATCTCTATAGAGAGAGATGCTTTGGATCCAAGATGCTCTGATCACGATCTCTCTTCAGCATCGAAGGCATCTCAATGCAGTGTTTTTTGGGACGTCGAAAGCATCGTCGGATCTCCACACTAGCACCAAAATTTTGAAGATCGATGGCCCCACAGGTTTTTGAAGCATGTTTGGATGATCTAGAGTGTTCTTACTTTGGATCCTTCAAGCGACTATCACCATCGACTAGTTATAGTCCACCATAGCTTGTTATTTGAAACAGGTACATTTTCTTTTTAATTGTCTGTTATTTATAATTTATGCCAGATTCTCAGACCTCACTATGGCTTGGATTGTTGATGTCAACAAGTACCGTCGATCCACCGACAAAACATTTAAAATCCTCATCCCACCGGCTTCTGTTGCGGGCCCCGAAACCTAACAGTGGTATCATGGAGATCGCATAAATCTTCTGAGCCAAATAAATTTAATTTTTATAAAATTAAGTATAGGGTTCAAATATGGTCCCAACGATTAAAACAACACTGCTATCTGACGCCAAATGACCAAGTTATGATCTGTTTAAATTTTCAGATTTGATCAGATTTTCCTTTTTCAAAAAGGGTATCATGTTTTATTTATTCTTAATAACCGATCAATTTATATTTGTTCATCATATATAATTAGAATTGTTTAAATTATATATTTTTACTATTTATTAATTTGAATAAATTTTTATTATTATTATAATATTTGTTTTATTATAATAATATAATAATAATAAATTATTATTTTATTATAATGATGTGATTATTATTAATTTAAAATTCTATGTAGGATTTTATCAAAAGAATGTGACTTGACTTATAAAAATATAGAGGTGGAAGAGACTTAAAAATAAGTCTTATAAATTATTTTTAAATAAAAAGGGAAACCGTGTATGGGTTTGGGGCAGATGGAAGGAAGACTTCAATAAAAAAAGGGGGCAGGCAAGTGGAAAAGCAATGGAATTTTTTTTGAAAAAGGGGATCCTCAGTGGACCCCCTGTCGGTCCCTCTCCCTCCCACGTCGGGCACGTTGCACACAAGGTTCTCGCCTGCTCAGGTTGCCTGCACTCCGCCTGGTCTTGCTCCAGGTCGCTTCCAACCTCCATGCGCCACCTCTGCCTTCTTCCCTGGAACATGAAGATGACCTCCTTGCAGCAGTAGCCACAGATCCTCCCCAGAAGTCCTCTCAGCAGTTCGTGGTAGCCTGCAGGAGGTCGCGCTGCCCAACCTCCAAGCACCTCGATCCAGGCCCCCCTCCCTAAGGCGCCACACATGGGGCACCACCCTACCTCCCAGGACAGACACACACCGCACATAGCAACTCCACCAGATAGAGTCGGACACCTCCAACTCTAAGGGGGTGGTCGATTCCTCCAGATCTATAGTTGTTGTGCCTTTTCCTAGCCCGCCAAACTTCACCCAGCAATGTCTACCTCTACGCAGTTGTGGGCCACCTCTACACTGGACCTTCCTGTAGCGACTAGTAGGAGGTAGGACCTCCAGTGCACCCTTCTCCGACCACCTCTGATGCACCTCGCTTCACATTGGACATCTCCCCTTAACCAGGAGGTCGCGCTGCCCAACCTCTGAGCACCTCGCTCCAGGCTACCCTCCCTCAGGACACCACACATGGGGCACCACCCTACCTCCTAGGACAGACACACACCACACACATCGGCTCCACCAAACAATGTCAGGCACCTCCAGCTCCAAGGGGGTGGTCGATTCCTCCATATCTACAGTTGTTGCACCTTTTCCTAGCTTGGAAAACATTACTCAGCAATGTCTACCTCTATGTAGCTGCGTGCCACCTCTGCATTGGACCTTCCTATAGTGACTAGTAGAAGGTCGGACCTCCAGTGAACCCTTCTCCCACCACCTCCACTGCACCTCGCTTCACATTGGACATCTCCCCTTAACCATGTTGTCGCAAACTCCTAAAGCATCTCGTGCCAGCTAGCTAGCCCACCATCGCACACTAGGAACCAATCGAAGCAGACCTCCTCCACAGTAGCACACCTTCGGTCCTGGTCTCCGCTCTCCTCTGGGTAGATTCTGGTCTTCCTAGATAGTCTCCATGGATCGTGGCTCAATTCGGCCCAGTGACACCACACACCTTACCTGGATGACACACAGCATGCGATGTCAAGGTCCGAGAGGTACCTTCATTTGTCTGCATGTATTTCCGTAGAGAAAATTTGGAACTAAAACGGTCCGGGCTGACCTGCCCAACCCAAAACAGGTTTGGGTGGATCAGTCCAGCCTAGTCTGGTCGTTTCATGGCTTGGTAGGGTCCGGCGCAGGTTTCTCTCGAACCGCACTAGCCAAGCAATAACATTTTGGAGACCGATCACTTAAATTAATCAAAATAAATTAATTTAATTCATTTAGTTTTACTATCTAAATTTAATTAATTAAAATTAATTTTGGTTTATTATTTTAATACACAAGAATATAAATTAATTTAATTTTTCAATTAAATTAAATTAATTAATTTGTTTAATTTTGGAATTAAAAATTAAATTAATTTGAGGAATGATGATTAATTAAATTAATTTAATTCTTAAATTAATTTAATTTAATTTAGATAACCCTCGTACTTATTTAATGCATTTTAATTTTATAGTGCATAATTTACCTATCTACTATTCTTGAGCATCGACCCATGTTTGTTGCATTTATTTAAATAATTATTTTAATTGTGTGTGACGATTTTAATTAATTAAATAGATGGTCTATGCATCATCTTTATTTTTGGTTAAAATGTATAAGGACATGAACGCCCAATTTTTACCTGATGTACATTTATCCCACTAGTTCCTCTCACCTGCACATGAGTATTAATATACATTTGATGAAGATGGAAAGTGACGTGGACCCGACCAAGATGAGGTGGTGCACGATGGTGCAAGACGACATGTGGATTCCACCAAGACGACGTGGTACTCCAAGACAAGACGTCGACCCCACCAATACGTGGTGATACTTCAAAAGATCAGCAGACATACATGATAGGAAAAGGTGTATCAAGAGTCAAGCATTCAACTCAGGTATGATGCCCTTAGTTCGTTTAGATGATCATGAATAGTAGGGTAGTGGTTTTCCATTATGGTTTTTTTATTATTTTATGCATTTTAGAATAGTGGGAAAAGACATAAAATCATAGATAATGAAATGCACAAAGAAGCGGTGTATTTTTTTCTATTAATGTTCAGTTGTCAGCGCGACAACATAGATTATCATCTTTAATATAAATGGATTACATTCGTCGAGAGAAACCAGTAAAACCCTCAATGAAAATATTAAGTCATAACTGCCTTATATAATTTAATTTTGAACTAAACCAGGTGTTTTGGTGTCGGTCATGCCATAGTTGAGGGTGATCTTACTACTGGGGAGTTAATATTAGAGTGGTGGTTTGACTTTAATAAAATTTTAGTAATGAAATAGCGATATCTATATTGTTGTAATTTTAAAGGAAAGTGTTGAGTAAATAAAATTATGATTTTTGAAGGTGGGACATCACTCAAGAGATCAAGGAACCGAAAGTTAATGTGTTTGGTCAACCAAAAGCCTACATTGGACCCTCTGAGTAGTGGAATAGCCATAGCTTGTAGGAAATAAGGGAGGTTCAGGGATCCTTTCCACTAGAATTCTCAAGAGTATTCTGATTCTAGTACAGAGGGTTCCTAGAATTTGAAAAATTAGTGGGAGACATTTAGTCATTAAATAAATCAGTAATGTCACATTCGGTAATTGGCATAAAGTACTAATCTACTAAATTTTATTTTTAGAGAATAAAAAGTAATACCATAACCAAAACTGTGATAAATATTGGAAAAATTAAATGTATAAACTAGCCTGAATTTCCAAATTTTAGTATAGGTGCTCGCGCATAATATTACAATATCAGAAATTTATGGTGTTAGAGTCCCAACCTATTAAACCACCTCAGCAAGTGAGGGTGTAAAACTACATACAATATACTCACCAATTGAGCATATGATGGTGGTTTCATAATGAAATCATCAACATCTATTATTAGTTTTGGTCTCTACATCTTGAAATGGATGATGATACATCTATTTTAATCTCTAAGAATTATCCAAGGATAAATAGAAGAAAGATTTGAATTTAGTGATTGCACTCGGATTTGGTAAAGTGAAAGGTTGTTCACAATCTTTCAGTTCATCCCCTTTTCATACCTTTTACACCCACTTAATCATGTTTCATTTAAGGATACAAATGAATGGTATAGAGTAAGCACTTCATTACCATTAAGGTAAAATTCACCAAGTGATAAGAATATTAAAGGTAACACAACCTTTAGTTCTAATGGAGAATATATTGAAATACAAGGTGGAAAGGCATATGGAAAGTTACACCTAAGGCACCTTCATCATGTCCTTCAAAGAAAAGTGGTTGGTTAATTAATAGGATGTTATTTTCATCACATGATGAAATAAATTTTTGGAAGTTTAAAAATGAAATAGACTGAAATACTAGAAGCAAGTACACACTTCACGTTCAGTTAATATTCATCAGATAAAAGTATTGTTTTCACACATACATCTTGGGTATTAAAATACAATATTATTTTCCCATATATGAATTTAAATACAATAATCAAGTATGTAGAGAAACATAACAAAGATTAATGTGTCTTCTCCCAGTAGCTGAGAAAGGGTGATTCCTAAGTCAGTAGTGAGAAACACATAACTCCGAATTTCCATGTAATTGACTCAAACTGAACAAGTTGTTGAGTATAACCAAAAACATTTATCTCATGTGCCCATTTGGAAAAGATGAGACATTATTCGATGTTTTTTAATGAATGTTGTTCGTGGTAACATACTCAACAAGTTGTTCACTACTACATGAATCAAACGCAATACATGATGAATATAAAATATATGACCTACCAGGTTGTGGAAATATAGTTCTCTTACAAGTAATACTAAAAGTGGGCGTCAAAAATATGCCTAGTGTGGTATTTAGGCTTGGCCCAGCTAAACACCTTTGGTATTATTGATATCTTTAGTTTATACAAAGAAAAATTTTATAAATAAAGGTATTCCACAAAGCTTCTGAGGTTAGTTCAAAGGAGAGTCTGAACTATTCCAAGAAAATGTAGAGGTAAAGATACTTCATAAGATTCCTGTAAGATGTTAGGGAATTTAATAGTGAAGTATATTCATGTTTCGAAGATATGATTTGCTTCGAAGCAGGATGCCGAAGAATATGTTGACCATGCAATCGTCGATCATGATAATGTAGTGTGGAGTAATTCCTAAATGCATGTTAACTTATCTACATCAGGACATTGATGTTCATAAAAAGGATCAATGATGAGTTTTACAAATTAACAATGATCAACAAACATGTAGCATAGAGAAATTATTAAATTCATATGTTATACATAAAAGTTATGATGTAAGATGTATCAATGTTACAACCTGCATTGACTTTCATCATATTTCAAGATTTCTTTTTGAAAATAACTATGTAAACCCAAAACAAATACGCCAACTAAAATAAAAATGGATATCATATGAGTCATTGTATGATGAAAATACATTATTTCATAGATCATGTATTAGGATGCAAAAAGTTTGTTAAGATATAAACAAACAATCATCAAACTAAACACATGGTTCATCTAAGTAATTATCCAAACAATTGCTTTGGATATTACATAATACCCTAAGATAGGAAACATGTAGTCAAGAATTAGACTACATTTATATGTAAGGGTGAAAATCTTAATTAGAGATATTGGGAGCTAAATTGACATGGACTTATTAGATGCTCAAGATGCACAAATAGTTGGCATAGAAACAAGTTCCACTAGTACACGTGGAATATACATGTTCCAGTGACACATACTACATAGGAAGGATAAAACCATGGTGATGGTTTTATATTCACCACGGTTGGTGATAAATTATTCATTATGAATAATAAATCCTACAAATAATAAATATATTTTAATGACCTAAGATTTAGAAGATCAACTAAAATTTATTAATGGATTCCATGTATCCAATTTCAAAGTGGATTATAAATTGAATATTGTGGTGGTTATTAAAATGAGAAGATACATAGATGGTACAAGCCTAGTAAAAAAAAGGCTCTATTGGTTATACCAAGCTGGTATGCCTAAATCCATTAGAATTTTACTTGTCATAGATAACTTCTAAGATCATTATATTGGTCAGTGGATGTCAAGATCATTTTTCATGGAAGGTGTCTTTTCGACGCAACCCGAAAGGGATGATGACACCATCAAATGCCAATGAAGTTTGCATGTTATTTAAATCCAGTTATGGAATAATGTAAGCAACAATATCTTCGAGAATTCATTATAAATGAATCGTTTCCCTGTGTCTACCAAAGGATAGTGGGAGAACCAATGTTTTCCAAGTGAAAAATGTTTGGCAACATATGGAAAATAGATATTGGCCATACAGTTAGATAATACCAGTTCAAAATCAATTATCTAATGATTGACTTAAAGTAGAAACCTGAGTTCTAGGGAACATGATCTATTGAGGTAGATCCATATGTTTCTTGGTCCTATTCAATCGTACATATATTGAAATTTTATTGAAAAATACAAGTTGGAAAAATTCATGTTCAGAGTTGTTTCCAATGTCATATGGATTAATCTCTCTAGGTTAATTTGTTCAGAGCATGGGAAGAGATTAATGTTGTGAATTTATATCATATGATTCAGTGATGGTTCAATAAAATATTTCATGTTATGTAAAATAATTGATATAGTCAGGATATACTTTATTATAGGCAGATATCAATTGTATCGAGGAGAATTGTAAGTGATACTTTCATATCTATCATTTTGTACTTCGGAGAGTACAAATGATATGTACCAGGTGTTTGGGGAAGAAGTTATACTAGTAATGGTGGGACACTTACTAGTAATCCTTAGATCAATTTGATCTAGTATCGCATTTAAGAAAGAGAGATGAGTGAGTGAAGATCCTAAAATCTAGTGGTAGCCATACCTACAAATACGTAGTATATTACAGCTTCTAAGGCAGCTATAAATCGTAATGATTTGTTCCAATTCATGGATTCACACCTAGTGAGAAAAATGTCATCATAATTAAAATTATGATATTCTTACTAGATATGTTATCATGTTATTACAATGGAAAAAAGTAATATACTCGTGGATATATTATCTTGAGAAGTTCTACTCAAGGAGATTAGGTCACATAAAGCAGATATGCAACATGGAAAAAACCTGGTAGCCCCAACAGTTAAAGCCATTACTCAGCAGAATCATGATTTTGATCATGTGAGTAGCAAACATGTTATGTTAGCAAGTTGTCTCTAGTGAAAGTCGGAGTGTTGAAATAGTGGGTTCCCTAGACTGAACTATGATGTTATTTTGATTACCATATCATGTATATAGATAGTTATACATGATGCATCTTACCATTATAATATAGTCTTTTTTGTGTCAAAAATTATAACGGTAAATTCCAAAGGTTGATTTTCATGTCAATATGTTATTACAGATCCCATGCTATAATGAGAATCTCGAGATACTATGAAATTAATCATAAATATATGTTCTATAGTCTAGATACATCTCACTGACAGGACACATTAGTTATATGGTATTAGGTTCTAGGGGCTCATAAGCATTGAGGATTCCTTTTATGAATTTCACACTTGGTGATCTCTAGTTGTGAGATCATGAGGATAGACCCACCAATAAGAACACCACATGTTTTGGGTGTCATTGGTTGGTCCTATATATAGAAATGTGCATTTTTCTCTTGACATTAGATCATTACCAATGTATACCATTTGATTTTGTACTTTTATGAATGGAGAAAACCATGGTACCGAAATTGTGGAAAGGTATCTTGTGTTGGGTGTGTCGTTGGTGGTTTGACAATGGTTGAATGGTCAAGAAAGGATTTGTTCTTCCATGTTTAAGAAGTTATATATCTCAGGCTTGGTTGATTCGGATAGTGCTTCCTTCATAAGTCTTTGGAAAATGTAGTAAAAAGTCAAATATATATGGATATATCAAAAAATAATAAATAAATAAAGGACGATGACACAAGCGTGCATCCTGCTATATGAGATATTTAATGACAAAGAGATTATAGTACACAGTTAGTGTTCGTAGGATGGTAGTCATTGCTATGACTATACTTATCTCTTTAGGGTCCATGATGGGTTACTAGACTCCCCTCTTGGTCTATGGATTTTATTCACTACTATCGAGATAAAGGCCAAGAGGGTCACACACAATAGCATATTCAAGAATCTGCCCTATTCAGTTGAATAGGAATATAGACATAGTGGGCCCCGCCATGGGGTCCGACTGTTGTCCAAGTTATCGATCACCAATTATTTAAATATATTAATTATTATTCATGTTATGAATAATTGGTATTGAACTTAGTTCATGTATTTACATGTTTATTAAATACAAGAAAATATTAATCAAATGAATATTATTTTAATATTCAAGGTTCGTTTAATATTAAGCGGGACAATGAATCGAGTTAAATGGATCAGTTTTTATCATGTAATATAATATATATGTATTACAAGTATTTGATATTATAATAAATATTTTTGGCACATTTTAGTTCATCAAAATTATTTATTTAGTGGACGTTGAAATAAATGGGGGCCGAGGAACCCAACCCAGTATTTCTCAAATCCACTATAAATTTAGGTGGAGGATCTCTTTTCTATTAGACTTATAACTATTCATTCATTCATGGAATTAATTTTTAGAGCTTCTCCCTCCTCCAACTCTCTAGAGATAGAAGCTCGTGATCCATGATGCTCAGATCAAGATCTATCTTCAGCATGGAAGGCATCTTGATGTGGTGATCTTCGGGACATCGAAAGAGTCATCAGATCTTCGTGATAGCACTTATAATTCAATTATCGATTCTCCTGCATGTTTTAAAAGTGCGTGTCGATGATCTAGAGGGTTCTTGCTTTGGATTCTTCAAGAAAAGATCGCCATCGACTACTTTCAGTCGACTTAAACTTCAGATTTAAAATGGGTATGTTTTATTTTTAATTTTGTTTTCTTTAAAATTTACGCGAGATCCTTGAACCTCACCAAGGCTCTGATCGTCGGCATCGACAACTAACATCGATCCGCCGATGAAAATTTTAAAGTCAACGACCCACCGGCTTCCACCGCGGTCCGCAAAACCTAACAATATAGGCCCGAGAGTACCAGTTATGACATAGGATTTTATGGAACCCCATGATCTGATGCAATGAATCTGAGCCCACTAAGAAACCATGTTAGGCTACACTAATTTTAGGGTAGATACACTAGGAAAGGTACATGAATTATAATAAATTATGTTCTTGTTTTTCTTGGGAATTTTCATGAATTTAAAATAAATGATGAGTTAAAATGAATCTCAAATGAAACTTTCCATACTATATGGGCTTAGGAGTTCCATTTTTTTCCTTTTTAGCTATGGATCTCAAACATCGACCGCATGTATTTTATGAAATGGAGGCTCAATAGGCTAACTTGGTAGACAGATGGTGGGTTGACCCAATGGGGGGTGATCAGTTTAAGAAGGCCCATCATGCTTTCTAATGATTTACTCTAGGGAAGTAAAAAAGGAATAATTTTAGAAATGGATATGGAGAGTTGTATTTAGAAACTTGAAATCACCTTTACCTTGATCCGATCATCAACAGGGTATTGTATTCCTCTGGTGGTGAGCCAGATTATGGGATAAATGCATCAGTGGTGGATGATTTACCTTTAGGAGAGGAAGAAGACCGATGTTTCATGGGATGAATTCGAGAAGGAGTTCAAAGAGGAATTCAAATCTTCGATGATGAAGGCCAAGAAGAGGCAGGAGCTACTCTCCCTCCAGAAGGGTAGTATGTCAGTGAGGGAACTATGGATCATGTTTAAGGATCTCCTTTGTTTATCTCCTAATCTTTCTCTGGATTAGGGGTCTCAGGATTAATCCTTAGAGGATTCCCTTCGTCCTTCTATTCAGTATCTGGTTACTCCCTTCACCCTACATACATACTTAGTGGTTCAGAAGTAGGATAAGGTAGTGGAAAGGATGCACCCATGAAGAGGTCTATGATGAGAGTTGAGCCTACCATGTTCATAAAAGGGGAAGGTTGTCAGCAGTAGGTCTCTAGTGTCAGGGCCTTCCAGGTTTCAGCCACCCGGTATCCAACACCAATAGTTATAGTTTCGACCTTCTGGTCCTTGTCCTTTTGTTGTGGTCATGGGGCTGAGGTGTTTTTCTTGAGCAGTCCATGGGAACATTAAAAATAAGTGCTAGTTTGATCTCTATATGGTAGAGGTAAGCAGGTTCAGCATCCAACTCAACAGTAGTTTCCAGCCAGGTCATTTTAGTAGCAGGGACAGCAAGCTCCCACTCCACTGATTAGAGATAGGGAATGTAGAGTCTGAACAAAAGGTTATCCTTAGGGACCTTGAATATGTCATGGTTAGGGAGGCGGCTGATAGCCTAGGGTAAGAGAAGCCAGGAATGGTTAGTTGCACACTATTGGGGGAGCGGTTTCACCAGGGCCAGAGATCATTCGAGGTACGATCAATTTACTCAGTACCTATAATTATGATTTGCTTGATTCAAGATCCTAACATGCATTTATTGTACCCAACCAAAACAATGTATTGGGACTGGATATAAAGATACATTCCATGCCCCTATTGTTGATTACACCAGTCGAAGGTTATAATAGCTTTCTTGACATTTTCCATAGATGTAGATTGATGTTGTGACACATCATTATATTGAGAAACTATTTATATTGTACATGAAGTTGTATTATTTCATACTTTGTAACAACTTGTTTTTTAGGTGCATGTTGTTATCAGATGATTCAGGAGTAGAGTTGTGTTTTTAGACATATATGGTTAGCATGTATTTTTCATTGGTGATTGGAGTTTTTAGGTGGTCAGTCAACATGTGAAGCCTCTTCTTTCCATATAGGACAAGATATTAGTGGGATTTATGGATGCTGAGATGGTGGAGTTTCTAGGAGTTTTCAAAGAGTTTATGGATGTTTTCCCTAATGAGGTTGTGACTCTACCCCATTGATATGACGTTGAGTTTGGGATAGACTTACAACCCGGTACTCATCCGATTTTGATCGTTCCTTATGAGATGGAGTCTTATAAGTTGTTGGAGTAGCGAATTTAGAATGATGATTTGATGTAGAATGGATTTATCCAACCCAATGTGTCATCGTGGGGTGCTCTGGTCTTATTTGTGAAGAAGTTTGATGGTGGTGTCAGGCTGTGCATAGACTACTGGAGAATGAATCATGTAATGGTCAAGAACCATTACCCTCTCTTGAGGATATACGATCTTTTCGACTAGATAAGGGGAGGAGTTTGGTTCCCTACGATTTATTGGTGGTCTGGGTATCACCAGTTAAGGGTGAATGAAGGGTGATATCCTGAAGACTGCTTTTAACTGTAGGTATGAGATCTTTGATTTCTTGGTCATATCATTTGGTGTTACTAATGCACCAGTCGAGTTTATGAGGATCATGAACTCTGTCAACTACAAGTTCCTAGTCTTTTTCTTCATCCTATTCATCAAAGACATCCTAATCTACTCAATGTCAGAGGAGGAGCACACTAGGTATCTCCGGACTATCTTGGAGGTCCATCAACGCTACCAGATCTATTGGATGTTTTCCAAGTGTACATTATGGACATGAGGAGTGTACTTCCTTGGATAGTGGTGTCTCGACAGTGGATAATAGTGGATAAATAGAAGATTGAGGCAGTTTTTTCGTGGGAGGAACCCAAGAATGTTGTTCAGGTTCTTAGATTCATTTGTCTAGAAGGCTATTATCAGATATTCGTAACCAAATTCTCCCATGATGAAGCTATATTAAAGGCTCTGACTAGGAAAGACCATACTTTTTTTCAGATTGAGCAGTATCAAAAAACATGTAGCAATCTAAAATGGAATTGTTTTAGTGCTCCAATACACAGGTTTCCAGAGGAAGGGTGATATTTGAGGTGTTCTGTGAAGCTTTCGGTCTAGGCTTGTGATGCATGTTGATGCAGCAGTGAGGAGTGATATCTTATGGGTTTAGGAAGTTGTGTCCCCATGAACACAACTATTACACCCATGATCAGGATCATTCATTGCTCATGTTTTCACTGAAGTCGTAGTGACACTACTTTATTGAGTAAGCATTTTTTGTTTTTACGGATCATAATAGATTAAGGTATATATTTTCTAGAAAGACCTGAACTTTCAGAAGAATAGGTGTATAGAATTTCTCTAGGAATATTACTTAGAGATCTCTAATCCTAAGGGAAGAGAAAATTTGTGGCCGATTCATTGACTAAGAAGTTAGAGAGAGAGGAAGTTCAGAAATCTGCAGATGCATGGATGGGCGATAGAGGAGTTGGCTTCCTTGCACCTAAATGTAGAGATGGATAGTGGTAAAGGATTTTTGTATCATATGGAAGTTCAATTTTATCTGATGTGGTAGGTGGAGTTTTAGTGGGGAGACTCAGAGGCTGAGGTGATGTGTAATCGCATTGACCAGGGTAATGCTTAGGTGGGATGGTCGCAGGATGGTCAGAATCGAATTTTGTTCCATGGGAAGCTATTTCGTTCTATGGAGATGCATTAAAAAGTTCTCTATGAGTTCCATATCTCACCCGTGTAAGTAAACCTTGGAGTTTCCAAGATGTATCAAGGTTTGAGGGAACTGTTTGGTGGCTCAAGGTGAAGTGGGTAGTGGAATAGTTTGTTGAAAAATGCCTAGTTTTTTAGTGGTTGAAGGCTAAGAATCCTATTCTTGGTGGTATGTTACATCCTTTATATGTACGTGAATGGAATTGGGAGGAAATCTCAATGTATTTCTTCAGAGGGCTACCCAAGTCTTAGGGATGATATGATCTTATCTACGTAAAGGTGGACCAGATGACGAACTCATCTCACTTATTTGTAATAAATGAGTAGAACACAATGGATACCTTGGAAAGGAAGTATGTGGATGATGTGGTGTGGATGCATTGGGTTCTAAGATCCATTATATCTGATCAGGATGCATGGTTTACCTCCCATGTCTATAGGGGATTACAACATTCTTCTAGCACTTAGATACGCCTTATTACCGCAGTCCACCCTCAAATGGATGGTCAGGTGGAGTGGAATATCTAGACACTCAAGGATATATTGCGGGTGTGTGTTTTGGACCTAAGAGGATCATGGGTATAACACTTTCCCATGGTATCATTTTCTTACAATAATACCTATCAATATACCATTGTCATGATACCATTTGAATCCTTGTATGGTAGATTGTGTCGTTCACCCTTGTTATAGATAGAGGTTGAAGAGATGGATGTTTTATGTCTATAGGTAGTGAAGACCACGACAGAAAAAGGTTCAGCTCATTCGGGATAGGTTGAAAGAAGTACATGACTGACATAAGTCATATGTCGATCATAGGATAAGGCCCTTAGAGTTCACGTTTGGAGACCATGGGTTCTTGAAGGTTTCCCCTCGACATGGGAAATGGAGTTTTTTTAGGGTAGCATGCTCTATCCATGGTTCATCAGACCTTTTGAGATGTTGGAATGAGTTTTTGAGGTGGAATACCATTTGGTACAACCACCGCAGTTGGAGAGGGTCCATGATGCCTTCCACATTTCCTAGCTTCGTCAGAATCTACATGATGACTGCCACATCATTGACTAGGGAGGGTTGGATATCGAGGACGACATGACTTTTTTGGAATGGCTAGAAGAGAACTAGGTTCATCAAGAGAAGGTACTATGTGGACAGACCATTCCGTTGGTCTGTGTGTTGTGAAGGTATGTTGGTCTTGAGGATGATTAAATGGGAGTGAGAAGCACAAATGCGTGCCCAGTACTCCAATTTGTTTTTATTCTGGATTTTTTTCATTGATTTATGATTTAATGCATGAACCTTGTTTGTTATAATATAATTTTCTTCCCTGTTCTCTAATGAAAAAAAACTCATAACATACGAGAAGGGGAGGACCTGATCCCTAATCAAGATAAACAGTTGCAGATGTGATTAAACTCATGTGGGCTAGTCCGTTCCACCCAAAGTAGATAATATCATGACATGGAGGAAGACATACCCTAATCCATGTGTCCTGAAAGTGTGACCATTGGTGTTTATGTAGTTTTTTGGGGCAGTAAATGTTAGGATAGCTACACTTGGATTTTGAGGTTTCGCTTTAGCTTTCGAACAATAGAGAGTGGTTTTCCCTTGAGAGGTATCTTACAGGTGGTTGTTCGGAACCCTTTTTCTTCTTGGTTTGGTTTTAAATTATCAAGGTAAAGAATATTTTGAGATTGTATAATGTAATGGACCAGACCTGTATGGCCTATTCCTTTGCAAAAGACCAGTTCTAGAGGTATTCTTAGAGGTCACAGTGGCTTGTTTCATGTGTTTTCCAAAAATTTAAATTTTCAAAAATAGCTTAAATAATAGTAGGTTTCCAAATGGTGACTCACTAAATGGTTGTTCTATGAATGGTGACTCACTAAATGGTGACTCATCAAAAAATGACTCACCTAATGGTAGGTTACCAAATGATGACTCGTCAAATAGTGACTCATCAAACGATGACTTGATGAACGGTGAATCACCGAATGATGACTCACCAAATGGTAGGTCACCGAATGGTTAATCGTCTAATGGTGACATGATGAATGGTGACTCACCAAAAGGTGACACATCAAAAGGTGACTCACTGAATGGTGACTCAATAAATGGTGGCTCACCACTGGTAGCTCAAACCATCTGAGTTTTCTTTTAGTTTCTCTCAAATTAATTATTTTTTAATGTAAAATGAGGAACATATCAATGTTTGACCATTTCTTCCACCATCTATGAGGGAATCATTATACCTTAAATATCATGAAATTTCCATGTTTCGTGGTCAAACCATGATCTGAAATTTAAGTACTTTGAAATTGCCTCTTTGATTTTATGATCTGGCCCTTTTTAACCTAATTCCCCCTCTTCCTTTAAACTTTTAATTCCATATTGATGCTTCTAGAAATTAACTCCCCAGAAAAGTTGTGGACCTATACTATTCCCCTCGCACATCGTTAAGTTTTTAGGTGCAGTATCCTGCTTGTGTGAACCTACGTTTTAGTGCAAGGAAGGATTGTTGGCCGCCTGTTATTCCATGTAGGGATTTCCATTTTCACTACTTTTTGTATCATGAGGTGTGGGTATATTCATGTTTCTTATTGATCATAGTGGAAACCAATTATTAATGTTTTTGTGATTTAATCTGCTCATTAACTTTGTCATAAATGGGGTATGTGGAAGATGATGTTGATCACTTGATTTTATCGGTTATCATTGATCTATAAAGTGAATTTCATGGGTTAAATCCCTATGAAAATTATGGCCATTTTTGGTCTTTTCTAGAACACCAAGGATGCTTTATACTTATTGTTGATTCTCTCTTGAAATGACTCGAAACATGAAATCTATTTAATGATGTATATTCGATTAAATGAAATGGATTCCTTAGGATCAAACTCATTTTGTGATCACCACAATTTATCAAAGTACAATTGAAGAAATTATTTTGGCTAAATCTAAATACCATATTTTTTTGGGGTGGTTGGGTGTTGTGTGGGGTTTTTTGGGATTTGTGGATTTTTCGGTTGTATGGTGATGATTTTGGTAGCATGGTTATAATAACCCTACTCTTTAGTACACACATAAACATGATTTATTACATAAACTTTCCATTAATGAAAATCTGAGGATCGATAGGTCTAGTGTCTTGGGAAATTAGAAACATTACAAGACAACATAGAACATAAAACACAACATATTTATTGAAAAATTCTCTTACATGACCACAACATTCCTTCATACATAGCATTGTATCGGATAACCTGAAGACATTAATAAGAAAAGAGTGAGCTATAAAGCCTAGTAAGGGAGTAAAGAAGGCATAACATGAAGACTATAGTAAATGTTAGGAAATATGAATATTAATGGAGTATAATAGAAACATGAACATTAATACATGATATTGCATGATTATCATATCATGGAAATGTGGCAACAACATTTAACATGATATTAGCATGATCCAAGGCTCATTGCACATGGAGAATGAGTAAACCATCATTGTACTGGAATTAACATGAATAATACCTCATCTTACTTGAATTAGCATGAGTAAACCCTAATTTCACATGGCGTATCATGATATAATTCATTAACCAATGCATTGGAGAGCTATTAGGGTGCACCCTTCTTAATCATTTCATTTCATGTATAAGTGTGCCACATGCATCATATAACATAGAATCATTCAACATCATAATTTTTTACACAATTAAAGTATTTATAATTCCAACATATAAGTATCATTAAAAAAGTATATGTTCATAAAGGTGAATACACTTGATAGTGAAATGAGTATGGTATTCACTACACAATGATTTTGGCTTGGAAAAACATGGTTCCATTTCAGCAGCATAAGGACGTGACATAAATATTCATAAAAATTATTGAGGAGAGAGAAAGGTGCATCTCATTATATTTATGTAAAATGGAAAGTATGGGCGTAATATATATATTTTTCCCAGCACATGGAATTTGGAAATAAAAGGCGTAACATAATAATGAGACTTGAAGAAAGAGAAGAAGTGGAATAACTCTTACCAAATTTTGTCTTGGTAAAGGGTATCCATGGGATGAATTAATGAGACATAAAGGGGTATCGCAACATTAAACCATTATTAGGGTGGTATTTGGGAGGTGAAAAATCATATCCCAACCTTTTTAATTGAAAATTAAAGAGTATAACAATATAAATAAACTTGGACAAAATGAGAAAGGATGAAATCCCATACTTGGATGTGTGATCCCAAAGGCTTCAAAACGTCATGAGAGAGGATTATTGGGATATTGGGGCACCATGGTAGGATTATAGATAGATTAGGTAAGAGTTTGGTCAAGATCCAAATGTTTTGAGCGAAGATTAACGGGAGATTGAGTGGGTTTATATAGTAAAGGAGAGAGAATTATTTATTATTTAGGTTTTGGACACTACACATTAAACTGATAAAAACCACAAACCATCACATGGTTGCTACACATGGTTTTTCCAAAGTGGATTAGAAAACAGTATTTGCGAAGGAAAATTTTCTAACATAATAAAAAACTAGGCTTTCTTATGTGGAGGTGAGTCACACTCTCACGAAAATCATTTTAAAAGGTTAAAATAGTTTATAAGTCTTGGAGGGTCCACCAAGGCATTGTAAAATTAATAAAAAAATCTAAAATCACATTATTTTAAATATAATAATATATTTCTTGAAGATAAATTTTACAGTATTTTATTACATCACTATTGGGTCGTTATGATGTCATAAAACACTTTATTTATTTAAATAGAATTTAATTTTTACCTAAAAATTCGATAGTCTCATAAAATTATGAAAACTTCACCGTTAGAGAATTTTGATGTCCTGAATCCAAAAAAATATTCATTTTATCTAAATAATTTTCTAAATATATGAATTTTACTTTTTATAATAAAAACTTTCATTTATCAAAAATTCATGGGTTTTGGAAAAAACAATTTTCAAACCTTAAAAAAATTACAATTATATTAATAACAAAATTATACAATCATTTATATTTCATAAAAATTAATTTAGTAATAACATATTATTAAAATATTTTTTAATTAAAAAATACATCAATTAATCAAAATAGATTTCTTAATTTAATATTTTTAAAAAATTATATTTGTGCTTTAAAAACCATTTAAAATGTAACAATAATAAAATGAATTTATATTATTTATTCAATAAAAATAATAATGCACATTATCATAGATCTAGGGTCTTGTTACATAAACCTTTACAACACCCATATAATACTTAAGGGTAAGGTGTGAGATGGTGAATGACTCTTGGGACGGCTTGGATAACATTGCCCGGGTGGTAATCTCTATTAACATTCACTTCTCATGTACGCAATTCCATTCAAGATTAATGCATTGAATCTTGACTTGGGGTTGGTCAGGATTGAAGCCCAGTGATGATATATCTTTTCTGAGATCTAACAAATGGGCTTCATATGGAGAAATTCTACTGGATGAGGACATCGCTTCTTTTGTATGAGAATATTTGATTTGTTAAAGCCCTATATTTATACTAATAATGTGATCACTGTTTAACTACAATATTAGCAATTGTAAATATTCTAAATGGTATTTTAAAATCTAAAGACATAAAAATATGTAAGTGCATATGTTTTATATAACCATTTCACATAATAAGACATTTAATTAAATCAAGATGAATTTTCATTAATAAAATTTTGGGCCATTACAATCATCCCCCCTTAAGATATTTCACCCTAAAATCTTCATTTTCCCACACTCAAATAGATGAGGGTAACTCTGCTTCATCGCTTCCTCAAATTCCCACGTTTCTTCTTCAAACTTTTGTTTTTTCCACATCCCCTTAATGACGGGAATTGCCTTATATTGTAGAACCTTTTCATAACTATCTAAGATCTTCAACGGATTATCATTATAGGATAGGTCATTCTCCAATGGTACCACCTCTGGAATGAGTACATGTGATGGGTCTGGTATGTACTTCCTCAAGAGCGATACATGGAATAAATCATGTAGTTGAGATAGGTTTGGAAGGAGTTCTAGTGGATAGGCCATTACTCTAATGTGATCAAGTATCTCAATAGGGTAGATGTACATTGGAATAAGCTTTCCCTTCTTCCCAAATCTCATAACTCTATTCTGCAGTGATATGCATAGGAATACCATATCTCCAAAATCAAGCTCTAGGTCTCGTCAATGATTATCAATATAGATCTTTTTTCGACTCTGAGAAGATTTAATGTGATGATGGATGGTCTTATCCTTCTCCACCATTTCATTGACCATTTCTAACCCTAAGAGTTTTCTCTCCCCAACTTCATCCCAATATGCCACTGTTTTTCACCTCTTCCCATAATGGGCATTTTAAAGAGACATTTGGATGCTTGAGTGGAATCTGTTATTGTAAGAAAACACAAATAGAGGAATATATTGATTCCATCCTCCTTTGAAGTCTATTAAGAATTCTATCAACATGTCCTCAAGTGTTTGGATAGTCCACTGATATTTTCCATCAGTTTGAGAATGATAAGTCGTACTATTTTTTTGATCAGTATTTAGAGCTTCTTGAAGACTCTTCCAGAACATAGAGGTGAATCGTGGATCTCTATCGGATAGAATAGATAGTGTAACTCCATGCAGCCTTAATACTTCTCTGATGTATATCTGTTCCATTTGATCCAATGAGAAATCCTCTCAAATTACAATGATGTTTTTATTCCTTGTAAGATGATCCACAATAACCCAAATAGAATTGTTTCATTTGGATGTCGTTGAAATTCTGGTGACAAAGTCCATGGTGATGTTCTCCAATTTTCATGTTGTTATGGCTAATGGTTTCATTGTCCCCTTATACTTCTGCCTCTCATCATTCACCATCTAACATACCAGACACTTTGATGTATACTCATCGATCTACATCTTCATGTTATCCCATTAATAATGATTCCAATACATTTAAATACATCTGTCTATTTCTTGGGTGAGTGGTAGAATTCGAACTATGTGTATTACCCAAAAGTTCATTCTTTAACTCTATATTTGATGGAAGAAATATTCTTGACCAAAATCTCACAATTTCTTCTTCATTAACATTTAACACCGAGTATTTACCTTTTTTCAAAAGTTTCCACATTCTTCTGAATTCCCACATCATCCTTTTGGTCATCCTTTAAACATTCTAAAAGATACAGTTGAGAAATAATTTGTGAAAGGATTGATGATGTTCCATTATTTATTATTCTCATGTCTATCTTCATTAATTCTAAGAAGATTGGATCCTTTTCAATTCTCATCAAAGAAAGATTTTTTGGATACTTTTTACATAGAGCATCTGCCACCTTGTTCACTTTCCTGAGGTGGTAATAGATTTAGAAGTCATAGACTTTGATCATCTCTAACCATCCTCTCAGACACATGTTCAACTCTTTCTATGTGAATATATAAATGAGGCTTTTGTGATCTGTGTATATTTCACACTTCTCCCAAAAGAGTTAATGTTTCCAAATTTTTAAAGAGAAGATTACTACATCCAACTCCAGATCATGTGGTAGATAGTTTTTCTCATGAACATTCAATTTAATTGAAGTATATGTAATGAATTTTTCATTTTTCATCAACACACATCTCAAAAACTTCTTAGAAGCATCACTAAATACCAAAAAAGATCTCCACTTGTGTGTACTGTGAGCACATGTGTAGTGATATGCCTACTTTTAAACTACTTGAAGTGGTCTGCACGTTCATCACTATAAGAAAACTTGACTACCTTCTGAGTTATCTTATTAAGAGGGTTTTACAATTTTTATAAATTTCTCACAATTCGGCGATAATTTCCAACTATAACTAGAAATCTACAGATATTTGTCACTGATGTTGGCCTCATCCATCCCTTGATTTCATTTTTCTTAGAGGGATCCAAAGATATCTCATTGCATGTGATGATATGAACAATGAATGAGACTTCCTTCGACCAGAACTCACACTTTCTATACTTTTCATAGAGATTATCATTTTTCAAGGTCTCTAGTACATATCTTAGATGCTCGTCATGATCCTCCTTGGTTTTAGAGTATATTAGAATGTTTTTTATATATAGTACCAAAAAAATTTCAAGGTAATATCTAAAGACTCTATTCACTATGTCCATAAAGATACCTAGAGAATTAGTGAGTCTGATAGCCATTACTATGAATTTATTGTGCCTTTAACTTATACAAAAAGCTTTTGTAGGTATATCCTCCTCTTTCACCCTTAATTGGTAATATCCTGACCACAGATCTACCTTGGAGAAGTATTGGGATCCATGTAAATGACCGAACAAGTCATCAATTAGTGGTTGATGGTACTTGTTCTTTATCATTTTTTTTGAGCTCACGATAATCTATTTAGAGGAACATTGACCCATCCTTATTCTTGAGGAAGAGAACTGGTGCACCCCATGGGGAAGCACATGGGAATATAAACAATTTATCCAGATTCTCTGGTAGTTGTTTTTTAGCTCCTCATGCCCCATAATATCCATTCTATAAGTATTCTTGGATATTTTCAATGCCCTGTTCATAAGATAAATCAAGAATTCAACATCTCTTCTTGGAGGAAGACTTGGAAATTTCTCGAGAAACACTTCATCGAATTCCCCCACAATAGGCGTGTCTTCCAGGATGGTTGCTTCTTTATACTCAATCATCTGAGCAATATATGAATTCTCATAAGTCAGTAATATCCACCCTTGAGATGGTGATAATAAAGAAAATTTAGCCTCCTCCTTGCACTTGTCCAAAATTGGTGGGTGATTCTCTATATGGAGAGTGATTTTCCTCTCACAGCAATTTATATTGGCTTTATATAGGGAAAAAATACATTCCATGAATTTCATGAAATTATATAGGAGGGAGTATGATGAGGTTCACTGGGATGTTCAATCCAGAAATTGTGATAGAAGAAAAGTTATATTCATGGGATTCAATAATTTTCCCACTTTCTGTTCTAATATACATCTCTACTTCCATGATTTGTGGTGTTGGTGGGATTATTCTACTAAATGTTCAGCATCTAAAATAATGTGTAGAACCAGAATCAAAAAGAATTTTTTTTCTATTCTTGAATGAATAACTAGCATACCTATCACCACTTCCTTGTCGAAGTTCTCTTCTGTAGTAGTTATGGAAAAATCTCACCATTTCTATCTTGGAGGTTGTTGGTTGCCTCATAAATCCCTTGGCTTAGGGAACTAGTTTTCAATGTGCCCTGTTTCATTGAAGTTTAAGCGGTGTACAACATGTTGAGGGAGGAACAGAGCATTCTTCTCTTCCATCACAACAGCAGATTTTTATTGTTGAAAATTAGTTTATGGGTTCCCTTCTCTTCCACACCTAAAGCATTTCCTCACCCCCTTTAATAAATTTCTCGGTTCTTCTTTCTGCACCTTTGGCATGTGGGGTGCTGTAATTTCGTAGCACCATTTAATTTATCCATTGGAAAACCAGAATTAGAGTCCACTTTTCTCTTATTATCCCTATGATACCCCTGAGATTCACTGATCTTCATTTCTACTTTGAGGGGACATCAGAAAATTTCCTCATAGCTATCGAGGTCCTGGATAACCACAGCTTTCTGGTGGTTAGGTTTTAGCCCACCAAAGAAGTGGTTAGCCTTACATTCGAGGGTAACAAGAAATTAGGAGGTGTATTATGTAGGCCTTGTGATGTTTACCTTGTAATCTCTGATGGATTCTTTGTCTTTTTTTCTTGAGGTAAGGAATGTACCGTTCCATTATAAGTTAGAGGGTGCACAGAAAATATTTATCAAAAAACATTTTCTTGAAATCCTTTCATTCCAACGCCTCGATCTCTTCATCAGGCTTCATATTTTTTTTTATCAATTTCTACAATTATTTATCTTCACCCTACATATGATAAGTATCTATAATAACCTTATCTTGTTTAGAACATTTAAGGATAGAGAATATCATTTAAACAGAGTTGATACATTGTTGAGTAATTGAGGGATCTAATGATCCATTAAAAGTAGGTGGCCTTTGTCACCTAAAGCTCTCGATTGTGGCTTATTCATTCTTTGGGGGGGGGGGGGTTTAACATTAATCTTAACCTATATTTCTATTCAAAACATGAGTTAACGGAGAGACTATCATGAAACAGTTTGTGATTCCCTCTCTAATTGGATTGGGAATCTCATTTGAACAGACATCACATTGATCTTCGCATCAGTTCTTAGCGCGAGTCCTCCTATTACCAGCCATTGGGTGGAATAAAAGGAATGTTAGGGGTAACACATAAATAAGAATCTAATGACAAAAATTAATAACTTAAAAATCACATTGATTACCTTAACTTATGAATTTATAGGATTCAATATATGTTATCCATGATCTACATCCCAAGATATATTCTTAGGGGAATTTTTTTATTCCCTTAATAATGGTTCATACTAAGATTATTAATTTACCAAAGCATATCCCCTAAGAGTTTGATAACCGAGAGTTCATTACGGACCATTTTTGTGAACTAGTTCCCATTTGATTCTATCACAAAGCAGTGTTTTTGGGTTTTACCCCTAGATACATCCGTGCTAGAGCCACCTCCACTTGTTCGTATTCTAATAGGGATGTATTGGATTGATAAACCACATACTATATAATCACAAAAATTTAGTGATGTTCTTATTATACTTAGCCTTATACCTAATGAATTCTCTTGGTTTTTCTAATCCTAATCCCAAAAATAACTAAACATATCCTTTCATACCAACTATAACAACCATGCGCTTTATTACACACACAAACATGATTTATTACATAAACATTCACTTGGGATAACTTTGAGGAATGAAAGGTTTGGTGTCTTGGAAAATTAGTAATATTAAATAACAACTTAGATCATAAAACACAACATATTTATTGAAAACTTCTTTTACATGTTCAAAACATTCCTTCGTACTTAGCATTTCATGGGATAACCTGAGGAAATGAATAATAAAAGGGTGAGCTATAAAGCCCAATAAGGGAGTAAAAAAGGAATAACATGAATAATATAGTACAGGTTAGAAATAGGGATATCAATGGGGTACAAGTGAAGCATGAACATAAAGGTATGATATAGCATGATTAATATGACATTGAAATGTGGAAACAAAATTTAACATGATATTAAAATGATCTTAGGCTCATTGCACAAGGAACATGAGTAAACCCTCATTTCAAATGAATTAGAATGATTAAACCCTAACTTAATTTGAATTGGAATGAGTAAATCCTCATTGCACATGGCGTATCATGAAACTCTTCTTTACCCAATGCATTGGAATGTTATCAGGGTCCACCCTTCTTAATTATTTCATTTCATGCATAAGTGTGCCACGTGGATCATATAACATGGAATCATTCAACCTCATAAGATATTACCCAATTAAATAATATGTAATAAATACATGTAAGTACCATTAAAATAATATATGTCCATAAAGTTGAATATCCTGGATAGAAAAATCGGTATGGCATTGACTACATAATGATTTTGGCTGGTAAAATAATGGTGCCATTTCGACAGCATAATGGGGTGACATTAAAATTCATAAAAATGGTCAATGAGAGAGAATGGGGTATCTCATAATATTTATATGAAATATAATTTAAGGGGGTAATATATATTCATGTCATAGAACATAGAATGTGTAAATAAAATGAGTAACATAATACAAAAGCATAATGAAAGATGAGAAATGGAATAACTCTTATGAAATTTTGGCATGGTAATAGGTGTAAATAAGAGGGATTAATGAGAAAGAAATAGGTCTCCCAACATTAAAACATAATGAGGTAATTATGGGAATGTGATAAATTATACCCTAATATTTTTTTGAAAATAAAATGGTATATCAAATAAATAAACTTGGGCAAAAATGAGAAAGGAAGAAATCTCTTACTTGGAAGTGTGATCCCAAAGGCTTTGGAGGGGCTTGGGAGAGGCTTATTGGGAGCTTGGTGTGACTTTTTATGATTCTATAGAGAGGAGGAAAAAGTTTGTTCTAGATCTAAAGGTTTTTAGTGATGAAAAATGGGATATTGTGTGGGTTTATATAGGAAAGGAGAATGAATTCTTTTTTAATTAGGTTTTGGACACTACACATTAAACTAATCAAAACCACAAACCATACCATGGTTTCATCCTATGGTTTTTTCCAAACTGGAGTGAAAAATATATTTTATAATTAAAATTTCCAAGCATAATTATAAAATTGGATTTTTTATGTGGAGATGAGTCACACTCTCAAGGAAATCATTTTACAAAGTGAAAATAGATTATAAGTCTTAGAGGGTCCACTAAGGCATTGTAAAATTAATAAAACAAATCTAAAACCACATTCTTTTAAAGGTAAAACATATATTGTGGAAATACACCTTTTATATTATTTTATTACATAACATTTTGGTCATAGGATGTCCTAAAATACATAAAATATTTTAAAGGTATTTAATTTTTACCTAAAAATTAGATTGTCTAAAAAAATTACGAAAAATTCAGTGTTAGACAATTTCGACGTACTGAATCTAAAAATAATATGCATTTAATCTAAATATTTTTTTTAAATATTTTTATTTATTATTTTTTAAAATAAAAACCATAATTTATTGAAAACTCATGGGTTTTGACAAAACAATCATTGAAACCTTAATATAAATTACAACTGTATTCATAAAAAATTATATGGCACATATATTTAATAAAAAGTAATTTAGTATTAATATTTTATTAAAATATTATTTAACTAAAAAATCCCTTAATTCATTAAAATAAGTTTCTTAATTGAATATTAGCTAAAAATATTATTTGTGCTTTAAAAACCATTTACAAAGTAAAAATAATAAAATGAATGTATATTTTTTATTCGATACAAAAAATAATGAAAAAAATCATAGTGATAGACTCTTGGTACATAACCCATTATAACACACTCATAAGACCAAAGGGTAAGGTGTACGATGGTGAAACACTCTTGGAGAATCTTTTATAACATCGCTTAGGTGGTAATCTATATTAACTTCAACATATCCCATTGGTGGTTCCATTCAAGCTTAACATGTTGAAGCTTAGTTTAGGCTTGGTCAAGAATGAATCCCATTAAAGCTACCACCTTTCCAATATCTGTCAAATGGGCTTCATATAGAGAAATTCTATTGGATGAGGCCATCACTTCTTTTTTCTGAAAAAACTGTATTTGTTAAATCCCTATATTTATACTAATCATGTGATCACTATTCAATGGCTATATTAGCAATAATAAAAATTATTAACGGTATTTTAAATTCCAAAAAAATTCAAACAATGAAGTGAATATGTTTTATATAAATATTTTACAAAATATTACATTTAATTAGATGAAGATAAATTTTCATTAATAAAAGATTGGGTCGATACAATGGTTGTGGGTACAAGGGTGGACAGAGGGGTTGGCTATGTGAGTATAGTGTGGTATGTGTGTGTAGTGGGGTTGCTGTGTTGGAATTGGTTGTTGTGGGCCTTCTGTATGAGTTGGTTCATAAAGTGTGATGGGATATCACATTTATATATTTATTTTTTGTGTAATATATGAACTCGTAGTGCAATGGGACTGCATCTAGGTTGTGTTATGGTTGTTAAATAATGTCATGAAGTGGGACTACAATGTGGTTGTGCTACTGGATGTGTTGGTTATGAATGTGGTTTTTATTTTCCCAAGTAGTGTTAGAATGAAAATTAGTAAACTTATTAATAAATTTTGATAAGTGGTTAAATGATAAATGGATGGTTTATGTTTTGGTTGTGGAAGTTTTTGTGGATGTGTATGTAGGGGTCGCAGAAAAGGTGGTTATGTGTGGGTTGGAATTTTGTTTGGAAACCCATAGGATGGGCTGAGTTCATGTTTGTTTATATAAATAAACTTGTAGTTCCTTTTGATTTCTATACTCACCCCACCCATGATGATAATTGTGTGACTAACACCACCATTGTTATGGGGGAGGAAGTTTTTTCCAAAATTCTAGTGGGAGGATAGATGGATAGTAATGGGATATCCAACTCCAACTTCAAAGAATTTATCACCCTAGACTTTTTGGGTAGTTTGTAATGGCTTGAAGATTATTATAAGATCAATGTAATTGGTTGTGTGAGAGGTTGTTTGTTTCCTAGGTGTCATCGGGATGTGGCTTAAGTTCTTTCGGGCGAGACAAATTATGGTTGTGGACCAAGTGTCTGCAGGAAAAATGTGATGTAGTTGTGGCCCAAGTGTCTGTGGGTAGGATGTGATGTGTCTTGTTTCTCAAGTGTGTATGGGTTGGTTGCGATAGTGGGTCTTGTTGAAGAGTGGTAGCGTCAGAACATTCTACATTAGGGATGATCATTTTACTAAATGGAAGTGGTTCGAGGTACCCTATAATCAATGGGCTTATATTATTAAATTACTCAGCTTGAGTTATTTGGTGAGCATGCCTTGGTGAGGATGGGTGGTTACTATTCCATGTTAGGTGCTTTTGAGGTTCTTTTATTTTCTCATATGGGAATTTGTATTTTCTCCCACTTTTTCACGATTGACTTATTTTTCCTTACTGAGTACACTTGTATGATCACACAACACATATAAAAATATCTTTTTAGGTTTCTAGAAGGACATCAAGGACCATGTTAGACCTTATTATCTCATGTGTTAGGATAGTTTCTATGTTGCTGGTTAGACTTATTTTTGGTACTTTAATTCATAGTTTTTGTTGAACTGTGTGTAATTTTTTTTAAACATGCATTGGATGGTTTTTAGTTTCTTCTTCTTATAAAATGTTTGGATTTTTTTTGGAATTAAAAACTTATATTCTGAGGAGGATTTCAAAAAAATGGGTAATGCCTCCAATATTATGTGAATTTTTACCTTCCCATTATGTTATTTTCCACCCTAGGGCCTATTGGAGGTGGGAATCGGGGTTCATTATCTCCCCTTCATCTTGATGAAGGCAGGTCATGAAAATAAACATGGAAATTTTAGGTGTACCTGTGTGAAAACTAAATTAAATTTTTTTATTAAGATTACCAGACAATTGATAAAAACGTTCAATTTAAGGGTAATTTAACATGGAAATAAAAAAATTGTTTATAGGTAAAATAATACATTAAAATACAATGAATACATTAAAAGGAAAACATTTACAATAAAGGTGAAATTACCTATCATGAATAATTCTAAAAAAATCAATGACATGATTTTATAATAACATAGAACCAACCAATTAAAAGGATAAATTAGTTGTAGTTAACATTTAGAGAGTCGATACATAACAAACACAAAATAAGACAATTTACAATATAAGAAAATTTTTCTGGTAAGTATAAATGTGAATCAAAGATATAAAGAACATTAAGACACAAAAATCAGATGTGTTGGAGGGATTTTGGGAAGGATGTCATTTCCAGTGATGTGATGAAATTTAGATAATGACGGTATATGTAATATAGGAATGTGGGTTCATGGGACACTAAACGGAACAATATGAACCCTTAACTAACAAATTAGAGCATGTAAGGCCCTAATGTGTTTGTATTTCATGCAACCAAAATAGTGAAAATGAGTTTTTCCATTCACAGAATATTTGTAAAGGGATAGTACGAGTACCCTCAATAAAGATATGGGTCATGGAGTTAGCTGGTTAGAACATTGTGACTATATAAATAGTACTTCCAGTCTCATGTTGGTTGAGGACTAATAAAAAACACATCTCGAATTATATAAAAACCCTAAAAACAGAAAAAATTAAGAAAACATAGAAATAACTTTTGTTTCTAGGTTGTATGCTCAATGATGAAGTAAAATGAAAGCTTGAGAAACCTAAATATTTCATATCAAAGTACCTCAAACAAAAAACAAAGGATAATATTAACAATCATTCACAAATCATAAACATGAAAAAGAAATATCATTTTTATAATCATTCACAAAGCACTAATAAATATTTATAATTTTAATTATAAATAAATATTTTTGTAAATATTTTAATAAATATTTGTATATGGTTATAAATATAATTATATCATTATATACATTAATATATTAATATTTATATATTTAATAAATATATATAAATATAAATATAAATATATTACCTATTTTTATTATTTAAATTTATTTATTATAATTTTATCATTATTTAAATATATAACTGATTAATTATATAATTATATATTTATAACATTACAAATACTTTTTAAAATAAATATATATTTATATATAATTACAAATAGATAATTTTATAATCATAGTAAATAAACATATATACCTATATATATATTTGTAAATATATTTACATTTATTTACTTATAATTATATATATATTTATATCATTATATAAATTTACATAATTATATATACATGGAATAAATATATATAAATATAGTAAATATATTCACTATTTAAATATATTTATTATTATTCTATAATTATAAATATATCATTATCATTATATATATCAATATTCTTATGTATATATATATATTTAATTAATAAATATAAATATAAATATAAATATAGTAAATATAGTAAATATTTAAATATATTTATTATGATTTAATAATTATTAAAGTATATAATTATTTATTTAAAATTATAGAAATAATTTTAAAAAACAATATTTATTTGTTTATATTTATAAATATATGATATTATAAAAATAGAAAATATACAAAAAAGGTTGAGAGAAAGCCCCTTTATTAAAAAGAGACAAAACGAGAAGCCCCTTTTGAACAAGGTTAAAGGAGAACCCATTACAAACCTGATGGTCCAGTGGCACATAGCCTAAATGTTTAGAGGCTCAAGAGCCCAATGGAACAAAACTCATTAAAATCTCTTCGAATAGAGGCCCAAAATATCCAAAGACACAAAGACCCAATTACAAAGTCACATCAGAATCTCAAGGACTAGAAGATGATCATTGGTACAACATCTTCCTCTTACCAACAAAATGGGGAATAGCCTCCATCCGAAGATCGTGACACCCACCATGAATCCAACCACCAAGACTCGCATCTACGATGCCCCCCATAGGATCATGTCACCAACAATTATCACACACCAAAACAAAATTCCCCCCTTTGAGGCACATCTAGAGCCAAAAGCGACAAGACATAGCCTCCCTCCAATTGAAAATGTTAGTCACACTACAAATCAGATCACCCCCGTAAAGGTTCATTTTTCGATGTCTGCCTCTCACCAGATTTGGCCTCCCTACTACTTAAAATGCTTATCATGCTCTAGATAGAGCAACCCTTGTGAAGGCGAAAAAACACCATTTGTATCGCTTCAGATATGGTAGCCCTCATACTGAGAAGACCAATATCCACCAACAACGCCTGATCAGAACACCCTAACTTTGATTCAGAGGTGATGGCACCGATGAGTCTGAGATCTGAAACCCTACAGAGAGTAGAGGGCTCTCGGCAAAATCCAAGAACATCCATCCTCACAATCATTATAGTATAATAAAATATACATTTATAAAAATATTTAATTATAAATATTCATTTTAAAAAATATTTTTAACATTATTAATAAATATATTATCTTAAATTCATAAATTCTAAAAATGAGTGAAATTGAATAATTTAAAATATGTAAATAATTAATGTATATAAAAAATAGATATGTTTTATTAATTATACAAATTATTAAACAAATAAAATATGGATATATATCAAAATAAAGTTTAATACATATTTATAATATTAAAACATAGTAAATAAATATGTATAAATAAATATTAAAAAAATATTAAATTCAAAAAAATAAATAATATTAAAAATGAATAAATAATACAAACAAAAATAATATTAAAATAAATAAATGAAATTAATGGATTAAAACATAATTTAATCATTATATTATGTTAATAAATTTTATTATAAAATGAATATTAGAATTTGAATAAATTACATAAATATTAGGCTTATGTGTTTCTATATAATATTTCATTAATTATGTAAAATTTGTTTACGTGAAATTAATGTTCATATATTTATACACACGATCTTGATATATGATAAATTGAATAATTAAATTATATAACATATTGTCTTTATTAATGAAATACCACAACGGTGTGAACCATGGTTTGTATCCCATGGTGCCAAAATTTATTGAAAAAAAAGTGAAAACAACGTGGAATGAGGATATGGAAAATGTAAACAATAGAAAACCACATTCATAATAAAAAAATAAACAACCACCTTGAAGACATGAAAATAACCCTTATATGGGATCATCCACCACCCCTCTCTATTTTATGTCGACCCCTAATCCATGATTTGGGTTGTTTCCAATTCTCATCATCTAGTTGGGGTTAATAATTTTCATATTATGGGGTAGGATCTTCATGGGACTACAGATCTTATTTTCTAGTCGAAAATGAGCCCTCTGATAATAATGTTCCTTCCAATCATATAGCTCCATGAGTGTTTTCAAATTCCTCAAGGAAACCCTCTTTAAAAAAAAATTTGGTCATCTCATTCAAAAAATAACTTGGATTGACGCACCATCAGTATATGAATTTCAAAAAACATTATAAGACTATTATCCTAGGCTTTCAAAAAAACAAATTATTTAATAGTATAATTACATTTACTATATAGTGTAATTTCATACTTTAATATTGTAAAATTATGCACCCATATGTAATATAAATAACTAAAGTGTATCTAAACATGTGTAAAAATATGCATATGGGCATTGTTTCCCTAACTGATGAATATGCATACAGTTGAAAAATATGAATATGGGTGTACACATATAGGGATAATTACATCTTATATGTTCACTAACAAGAATTTTTCTCATAATTTAATTAATGTATTGATTTTATATATGTTTAATTGTTATGTCAACTATAATTTTGTGTAAAATACCAATGATTTTAGTCAATACTTTTCTTAAATTAAATACCATGTGAGTCTCTTTTCATGCATGAAACACCAAACTAAAATTATCTGTGTCATATTTGATATTAAAATTTTAATAAAAATAAAAAATGTATTTGTTAAAAAGGCAGTACTTACTTAGAAATTCATCTAAAACAGTATTAATAACACTTAATGACTAAACCATAAATTCTTTCAATAAAATATTCCTTCAATATATGTTGTATTTTCATTTTAAAAAAAATATAAATTTTTTAATTTGAAATACATAAAAATATTATAATTTATGAATTTATATTGTCAAAATTATCATTGTAATAATTTTTTTAATTTCTCTAAAATAGTTTATTTTTATGTAAATAGTGATTAATTCAGTTTTTACCAAAACTGTAAATTGTATGAAATTATCTATATATAATAAACCCATAGAAGTTCATAAAACCATTTAATTGATAAAATATTTATTAAAATATTAAAAAAAATATTTCTAATTTATAAAATCTATGGTTAACATTTTATAAATATAAATAATATTTTCCAATAAAAGATATAGTTTTTAGTATTTCATTTTAATTAAAGATTAAATCGATAAAATTTGTTTTTGGATTGATTTAAAACCCTCATAAAATTTATTTGTTCTTTAATATACCAACTCATATCATGAATATAAAATTAATTGATACTTTTATTCTACAAATATATTTTAATATTAATAATACACTTTTCAAAATGAGATTTTTGTGTTACATTCACTAATGTTATAATTAGTTTTTATTACCCATATAATTTTTATATAATAAAATTGATTTCATATATATGTTTCTTTTTTTAAAATTAAATAATAAGGTCTATTTTTGTAGGCATTAAAGTTAAATTACATAGGTAAAAAATTATCTACGATGGCAAAACAAAAAATGGTAAAAGTAAAAATTCTAAGATTAAAGGACATAAAAAATGTTCAAAATGTGTTAAATTTGATGGTGGAGGGATTATAGAACCCACATATCTCAAAAAAATAGTACCCTTTTTGGATTCTTTATGTAATTTGAAATATGTTCTCCCTTTATATTCAGTTAAAATATTTACAAAAAATCCATCCTCACCAATTATAAAGGGGCCCCTCACCATCCTTTTAAAAACACTTAATAAATTTGGTTTCCACTTGAAACTCTACAAATTACCCTTTATTAAAAATTGAAAATCATTTTTCTTTGATCCTCTATTTAGACGATAGATCTTAAAAATCTATTTCTGAGGAATCCTTCATGTGAAACACAATAACTACAACATGAGTACTTTATTCATTAAGATATTTTCCACTATATCCCACTATACAAAATCTAATATTTTAAATACCATAAAATGAAGAACAATATTTTTTTATACTAAATTTTATTATTCTTCCTGAATCAATATTAACCACCTTTCCCCCTTTCTATTAAGAAAACAGAAATCATGATTTCTAGGTTGTGAGTATTATCTCCTTCAGGAAGAAACAACTTCCTTTTTTTCACCATCATTATATTTTTAATATTATAAAATTAAAATTGTGAATTAAATGTGACATAATAAATATAATTGTTATTATATAGAGACAAATTATAATCCTCATTCTTTCTCTATCATTATTCATGTAATGAAAAAGTTAACCATGATTTGTGTGTATTATCTTCTCCATGATGTATTATAACTCATTTTTCATTTAGTTTATTTCTTATTTATTAAATTAATTCCCCAGAACTATAATTTTGGAATCTATTTGGAATAAACACATTTTTTACATACCATTACTAAAATTAAATAATGATACACAATTTTAACATACGATAATAAAAATATCGCCAACATATATTGAGTCACAAAAATTCAAAGAACCTTTTGGGTTTAGAATTTTATAGAGTTAGGAAGACCTTTTAACTAATAAATATCATGTACATCTCACCAAATGGAAATTTTTCACTATAAAAGAAACTATTTAATCTATAATAAGTCATCAACATCTCCTAAAAAGTCTCTATATAAGTTATTCTATTAAACATATCATGTTTAGTATATTTGTTATAGTATTAGGAAATGTAAACATAAGAAGGGGTAAGATAAAATTCTATGTAAGGGTAAACATAAAATATAACAATAAAATATCACAAGTGAGGAGATGATGAGAATAGAAATATAGCACGAATTATTAATACAAATAATTCTATTAATCAAAAGAAACTATGATCATGAAATATCCATAGTTGAAATATCAAAAAATAAACAGATGTATATAAATTGTTGGTTTGTTAGTGATAGATTGAATATTGTTAGAGAGGTAATTACATCCCTAAATCTAAGGCATCATGATATTTTACATCATCATCTTACCATTAAGGCCCAATATTGGTGAAATATTATCTTATGGTAAGGCATACACTATAACTCCAAAGCTAGGTTGTCTCATGAGTCCTATCAATGCATTGATGAGTTATATAATTCCAAGTATCACCTATCACTTAATTAAGTACAATGTATTGACCATTTTAAATATATTAACAACAATATCATGCATAATAAACAATCATTAAAAAGCATATATATTATAATAACAACATACAAATCGTCAATACTTTTCCCATGTTAATTAAGGGGATAACATTATCATAACCCATCTATGGAAATAAGGTGGACGGTTAAATAACACATATTGAGAAGATAACATTACATAAATAAAAGAATCATTATAACATATGGATTAATAATCAATTCAATTATATTGAAAATAAATATCTTAAGTTTTATATAATAACGTATTATTAGAAAATTTTTAATATAAACCAATGTAGAATAAATATTACATGAAATTATTGATTCATAACACAATTGAAAATATTATAATCAATCCACCTAAAAACACATATAAAAAACACATTCATTCAATTTCTCATCCTACAAATACTCTCATGAAATTTTTTATTTATTTATAATAATTCTATAAATTTATTTTGTATAAACCTTATTTATTAACTTATAATAATTTACCAAGAGTAGATGTTGTTTTTCTGGGCTTAATTATCTATCACATTATTCATTTGTTAATGTTAACAAAATAATGAAAAAATTAAATGTATAAATTTAATAGTAGACTAATATTATATATAAAATTATTTTATAAATATAAATTTGAGAATATATTTTATTTATATATTAAATTGTAAAATTATTTCCATTTATTTTGATATTTTTCTCCATAAAATATGTAAGTTGTCAGTTACTTTATTATTAAAATTATCATTATATGATAGTTGTTTAGGATTATTGATAGTTTTTTTATATATTTGGGAATTCCTCTATGGACTCTAGATTGAGATGTTCCCTACCCATGCTTCTATTGGATTTGCTTTACTATTTGTCCATCCATACGATCCGTGTGTGCCATCATTGTGAAACAAGTTTTAGGCATTTTTGTTTTTAATTGTGTCTATTATCCCATATTAAAATTCATAATGAATATGTTTTCCTCAATTACAACCATTAAAAAATAATAATGTTTTTCCAAAATTGGTATATCTGTTGGTAAAATTATATTTTCTGTTTCTAAAAAAATTTACCAAAAAATTTGTCATATAACTAACACTTTTCAGAAAAAATTTTCACAAAATGTTATTCCAATAGACAAAATACATCTATTACAATTATAATAATAACAATATATAATATATCAATTGGTAAAAAAATTTATAAATAGATCCATATGTTAATATAATTACCAACATTATATTTCTATAGGTATTATTATTAAAAAATATCTTATATGTCACCATAAACAATTTCCATATATAATAAAATCTTAGAATTAATTTTTAAATGACACACTCATATTATGAAATGTTTTGATATGTTTTTTAATATATGTATTTAGAAATATATAAATATACATAATATTCTGAATATAATTATTATATTCCATATATAAATTATTAGCAGTAAAAAAAATTAAAACAAGAACTAAATAACTAATTTATCTAATCATTTCAAATATATCTTAAACAGCCATATCAATAATTACAATATATTATAAAAAATATATATAATCATGCCCCAAGGGAGAAACTAGATACCTGACACTTTTTTGGTGTTTATAATTTATAAAATAGCTAACTGATACCTTATGAAACCTTAAAACCTCTTTTAGAATAAAATAATACTCACTATCCATCACCATCACTTGCTCAAAAATAAATAATACACAACTCAAATAATTCATTTAGAATGGAAAAAATAATTTAATACGAATAATATCTCTCAATATCTGCCTTTTTGGATATTCAAATAATTTTGTTTCGGTTATGTGAGAACCCTCCAAACAATCCATACAAAGAAAATGGGAAAACCAAATGCGAAAATAATAATAAAACAAAACATCAACATAAAAACAATCGAGGGATCAATAAAAAAAATATAATTCACCAAAAAATGATAAAACACTAGATGATGAGAAACTTAATTAAGCATCCATGATCACTTTTCAAAATCATAGATGTAGCATACCTAAACTACATTGAATATTCTCTTATTCACTAATCACTATCTATTGTATTTAGTCACAATCTACTGTTGAAGATACATATTATCCCCATAACTACACAATCTCTAGAGTGACAATATAACCTAAAAAATGTTAAACAAGAAAGATCAAAATTGGATAAAATAATCCCATGTCAAGGAATGTTCCACTAAAATGATTTCACCATAGTCACTACCTCATTTGATGCAATCACCACACCCATAATAGAAGAGGACACCTCAAAATCAAAGAGAATATGGAAAATGATACGGGAGTCAGATCTAGGATGAACCACTGGAAGAAAAAACCAATAGTTGTAGCTCCATGGGAAATCCATGACTCAAATCATGGATAAACTATTCAAAATTTTATAAAGTTAAAACCACTTTCTTTGATGATTAGGATCATAAAAGTAAAAGATTATAAATAAAAATAGGAACAAAAAAAACATTTTCACTTGAAAATAGTCACCAACGTGTAATTTTCATTGAATGTATATATTATTCAAATCATTCATTCAAAATAAGAAATTAATTATTCCTCAATGGTTGGAATAACTCAAGGTATCGTAATGATTAAATGGTGATTTATGTTAGAAACATATAAAACATAAACCGGGGTTGTAATTTCTCCCTAACATTTCCAATGTTGATATGATCAAATATTTGATATTTTCCATGTACAAGAAACTTGAAATACTCATTAAAAAAACATCATTGAAAATAGTGGATTGAGCATTGATGGAAATGAAGTTAAATAAATGAGAAATTAATAATAATTTAGTTAAACCATTAAAATTATTTTAATTATAAAATGTTAATTCAATAGTTTATTCACTGTAACATTTATTATTTGAACATAATTTAATGAATTAAATTGAATAAAAATATGATTGTAAAATAAATTTTATAAAATAATATCAAAAATTTTATATAATGGAGTAAATTTACACATTCACATTCATATCCATAAGAGTAATAAGTAATATGTAATAATATACAAATAAAGAGTTTCATTATATTAATATATCTTTATAGTTGAATATAAAAACTGAAAATTTGAAGAAAAAAGAAGTAAAACTGATAATGATATATTTTAATAATTATATTCAATAAATTTAAAATTATAGATACATTGTGGATGAATTTTTTAAAATTTCATAAAAATTTTGAATTATTTGGTGTTGATAATGTAGAAGTCTGTCAAAGTGGGTATGATTGGGCACACACAATAGGATGTGGATACTAGGGGATCTAAGAAACTAGTGGAAGGAAATTTTATCACAAAACATACAACATAAATTATATTGGCATCTCATGTCGAGGTAGACTAGTTATGTGATGTGATGAAATAGATAGACCTGAGAAAATTATAAAAGGTGGAGGTGGCATAAGTAGGTTTGTGTATCACTGAGACCTAAAAAAATATTTATCATTTGATAAATGAATATATATATATATATATATATATATATATATATAAAGAGACAATTTTTTCAATATAAAAATTTATACTCACATAGGTGATCAAAAAATCGATTCTTATATCAAAAATACATTACTTGTTCTATGAAATCAATTTCCTTTTAATCTCATAATAATGATAAATAGCCAGAGAATAAAATAACATGCATTAAATTTCACATACATTGAAATAATGTCCAATAAATTAAGAACAAGAATTGAAATTACTGACATTATATAGTCAACTATATACGTGTTTATAAATATTCTATAGATAAAAATATATTTAATATATATAGGATTATAAGTATATAGTATATATAAATGTTTATTTTAAATTATAAAAGTATTCATAATTTAAAAAGGTATACAAAAATTCTAAAATTATATAAATTATTGATCAACATCTATTAATTTCATTAATATATAAAGGCCATGATTAATATTTATAATAATATTTATTAATACTTATTAATATTGATTAATTTTTAAAAATTTGTAATGATATTGATTAATCCTGATAAATATTGATAAATTAAGAAAATTATAAAACTATAATATCAAAATTTATAAAAATTAAAATATTTAGAACATAATAAATCACATAAAAATTAGTATAAAAATGTGTGTGGTCATCTTATTTTTTTATATTTTTAGTTTCTAAATAATATTTAATTTAAAAATTATTATTCATGATGTTTGAGAGAACCCTATGAGATATTGGGGTTTATTATACAAATACATATCCAAAATATTTCCAATATAGTGTTTGTATAAGTTAATGTCAATTTGAGGTCATTTGTTATGGTTTTGATAGTTCCACACATGTTATATTATTTTAAAACACTAAAAGTAATTTCAAGAAGGTTTGAGAACACCGTATATAATATTGATATATCATATACTCATGCATTCGAAAAATCACTCCAAGATATTTTTCCTATGATATGACATCAATACCATATTTTTTCTTTGATTTTGACCATTACATGCATGTTTCATTATTTTAAAACATTAAAAAATGTGATTTGAGTCATCCTTGGTAAATAATAACACAGATTGATGAACTTTCAGTTCGTAAAATTCAAAAACAAATATATTACCTTTTTTACTATTATTTCATAATATTAAGAGGAACTTTTATTGGGTATAACCCCCTATAACATATTTTTAAAGACTACCAATTCCTCAAGAACAGTTAATTAATTTAATCCTAACACACTACATGTAATAATGACATGTTGTATACATACATAGTTCTAAAATATTTCTATGATATGTTTCCTATTATTTCATTTAAATATGTTGTTTATTTTGTTTTTCATGGTTATAAATATATTTTTGTGTTTTAAAACTCTAAAAAGTGTTTTCAGTTGTACTGGTAAAAAAATCATAATTATGTAGTTTTTGATAATAAATTTATTATCATTTTATTATGATTTCATGGAATATGAATGACTTTTTCATGGTTTTGACATAGTGACACGCATTTTTAAGGGTTTTCAATTCTTTAAGAACTACTTATTTAGTTAGTCTGATAAAAAATCACTTTTTATTGACATGTTTTCTGGTCAAACTCATGAAAATTAATTCAAATATAGTTTTCCAATGACTTTATGTGAATCCAATGTTATTTTATATGGATTAAATATTTACACAGAATTTTTAGTGTTGTAAATCATTAAAATAGAATTTACAAGTATCATGTGAAATGGATAACTATAATTGATGCATCATCAATTTTAATATTTCTAAAATAAACCTATTATTTTCTTACTATAATTTCATTGAAATAAAATTTATTTTTATTCCTATTTTAACCATGAAATATTTCTTAAAGGGATAAAAAATCGTTAATAATAGCATATTCAGAATGTATGAGCACACCATGCATCAGATTGATATGTTTTTCACTTTTTCTGATAAAAAATAAATCATATATAGTTTTCATATGATTCCAAATCAATTTGAGGTAGTTTTCTATGGTCTTGATCATTATATGCATGATTTATTATTTAATAACACTAAAAATTCATTTTATGTGATCCAAGGAATCTAAAAACATATATTGGTTTATCATTATTTCCTATATATAAAAAATTTATAAGATTTTTTCTAATTAATTTTCAACAATTGGAGGTTGTTTTTTACTACATGACGCGTATTTTTAAATATTTTTTACAAATTTATTATTCATTCTGAACAAGTAAACCACATGTTAGATTGATTTTTCATCATCTTTCAATCATAAAAAATCATTTAAAGATATATTTCTCAGTATTTCACATATATCTGATTTTTTTAATATGGTTTTTATTGTTACAGACACAAACACCAAAAATATATTTCAACCATTCTAGGAAAAAATCATATTGATTCTTTATTAGTTCATATATTTTAAAAATTTTTCTATAGTTGTTATCATGTGATTTCAATGTAATATGATGTTTTCTTCATGTTTTAAACAACCTAACATATGTTTTCAAAGACTTCTAATTCTTTAAGAAATTTTTATTTTGTTGGTTTGAGAACATTTCACGTCAGATTGGTGTTTCTTCAACTCATACATGTCAAAAATAATTCAATGACTATTTTTATACTATTTTATTTTAATATGAGGTAGTTTTTTCTATTTTTGACTATCAAAAAAAAATTCGACTTCTAAATAACTAAAAATGTGTTTTTAAAACATTGGGAAAACAAAAACATAAGTTGATGTGTTATCATATATTACATTTCCGAATTCATTATAAAATTGTTATTCTATGATTTCATGATAATAAATGGTCATTTTAAGGTTTTGAAACCTATATGAACATTTTTTAAATTCAATCAATTCTTCAAAAACTATTTATTTAGTAAATCGGAGCACACCACACATTAGATTGATATGTTGTCTACTAGTACATGTAAAAAATAATTCAAAGAAAATTTTCCTATTATTTAATATAATTTAAATGTTTTTATATGTTTTTGATCATTACACATGCGTTTTACTATTTTAAAACACTAACAATTGTTTTTCAGTCATCCTAATCAAATAATATATTTGATTAATGTGTCCCCATTTCATAAATTTCAAAAATATTTCTACAGTTGTTGACCTATGATTTAACATTAATCTATATTTTTATTCATACTATAATTTCATATAGTATATAGTGTAGCTTCATAATTTCAAAATATAAGAATATTTTTACATTTGTAATTTAAATAATTGAAGTGTATTCATATAGGTTTAAAAATATGCATATAGTTTTTATTTCACTAATTGATGAATATGCACACATGTGAAAAAATATAAATATGGGTGTATTCATACAAGGGTAACTACATAAACGATTTTAAAGATTAGAGTTTTTTTAATACTATTATTAATGTAGTTTTTTAATATTCTTAAGTGTTATGCATAATATATTGTGTGCTAAAGACCCATGATTTTAGTCGGTACTTTTCCTAGATAAAATACCATGTTAGTATCTTTCCTTGCACGCAAAAACAAATTAAAGTGATCGATTACATATTAGATATGAATACTATAACAAGAATAAAATCTAAATTTGATAAGAAAATAGTAATCCTTCATAAATGCATACAAAATAGGATTAAGAACACTTAAAGCATAAACAATACATTTTTTGAATAAAATAAGTATTCAAATTATGTTGTATTTTCAATTAAAAAATAAATATTTATATTTTTGAAATTTAAATAGTTAAGAATATAATCATTTTTGACTTTTTAATGTAAAAATTATCATAGAATGAATTTTTATAATTTTTCTAAAATAGTTGATTTTAAGGTAAGCAGTGAAAAATAAAATTTGTAACAAATATCTAAATTATATGACATTCTATTTACATGGGAAAGTTATAGTAGTTGGAAAAACATTTTAATTTAATAAATATTTAATTAAGGATTGAAAATATATATTTTGATTCTATAAAACCTATGTTTTACATTTTAGAAACATAAGTAATAACTTCAAATAAAAAACTATTTTTTTATATCCTTTTATTTAAATGTTATATAGGTAAAATTATATATTGAATTGATTTAAAAGATAAAAATAATTTATTTTATTCATAATAAATAAATTAATATCATTAAAATAAAAATAATTGATAAATTTATTCTACACAAGAATTTTATACTTAAAAAATACACATTTTCTATAAACTTTTTTTAACGAGTTACATGAAAAATATACTATAATTAGTTTTTATTATCCATATAAATTTTGTATGATAAAATTGATTTCAACTTTTTAATTATTATGTACAAATTATTTAATAATAGAAATATCTTAGTCATAATAGGCAAATTACAAAGGTAAAAAAGTATTTACCGCGGTAATACAAAAAAATTTAAAAGTTAAAATTCAAATATTAATGGACATGAAAAAGTTTAAAACAAGTGTTCAATTGGATGGACAATGGATTATAGAACCACTATTTATCCCATAAAATTATTATCTATTTTGGACCATTCCTTACATTTGAAATATGTAATCTTTTTATATTAAGTTAAACTATTTACAAAAATTTCATCCCCACCACTTATAAAAGTGAAAATTGACCACCCCTTCAAGACAACTCAAAGAATTTAGTTTTTTCTAGAAACACAAACCATTAAATTTAGTTTATAATCGATGTTAATTTTCTTTAAACCTTTATTTAGAATATATGTCTTAAAACTACTATTTCTAAGGGATTCTCTAAGGAAAATGCAACAATTTCAAAATGAGTACACTTTTTCCTCAAATTCATTTCAAATCTATATTAATTTTTAAATTTTAATATTTTAATTCCTATACAATGACAGTGGTATTTTTGTGTGATAAATTTTATAATTCTTGGTGAATTACTATTAACCACTTTTCATATTTTTTATTAATAAAAATATTTTACATTCCTACATTGTATAGACTACCTTCTTCATAAAGAAATAACTTATGTTTTTTCACCATTGCCACTTTTCAAATATTATGAAATTGAAATTAGGGAATTAAAGTGACATATATAATATAATTACTATTATGAAGGCACAAATTATATTCCACCTTCTTTCCCTCTCAATCAGCAAGTAATAAAAACATTAACCCAGAGTTGTGTGGACTACCACCTCCATGACGTAACAAATCTCATTTTTCATATAGATTTTTTCTTATTTATGAAATTTAATCCAATTGAATCACACTTATGGATTCAGGATTAAATAAAAATATTCTATACATATCATAATTGAAATGAACCAAAGCGACCTAATTTTAATAGTATATAATAACAATAATATTTAGAAATATTGAGTTACATATATTCAAATGACCTTTTAGGTTTAGAATTTTGGAGAGTTAGGGAAAAAATTAATTAAAAAACTTTGGTATACCTCATAAAATGGAAAAAAATCACTATTTAATAAACTATTTAATCCATGATAAATCAACAACATCACCTGAAAATGTATTTATACAATGTATTCTATTTAACAGGTCATGTGTATTTCATTTATTCATAACCTGGGGAAATGGAAACATAATAAGGGGTTAGGAAAAACACTCAATATGGTTAAACATAATAGATAATATCCAAATATCAAAAGTGAGCATTAGATGAGAATAAATTATATAATGGGAATAGATAATAAAAATACTTCCATTAATAAAAAACTATGATCCTAACATATCCACAGTTGAAATATCAATAAATAAACACAAGGATGACACTAACCGTTCCAATTGCGACGGATTGAATATTAATGGATATCCAATTAAATTCATTATTCCAAGACATCATGATATTCGACATCATGATCTTACCATCAAAGAATTATGTTTAGGAAATTTTGTATTTTAGGATGATGTGCACCAAAATAACCAAAATATTTTGTATCACAATACCTATCAATGCATCAATTATATATATAACAATAAGTCCCACCTATTATTTCTTTAAGTCCAATGCATTCTCCATATGAAATATATAAATAAAAATAACATGCATAATAAACAATTCCTTCAAAAAAAATATATTATAATTATAGTATACAAAACATCAATAATTTCCCCCCATGTCAATAAAAGGGATAACATGATCATAACTCATCTTCTGAAAGAAGGTGGATGGATAAATAATACATAATAATAAATTAAAATTGAGAAAATAAAATAATTATCACTAATTATGGGATAATAATAAATTAAATGGTATAAAAAATATATTTCATAATTTTTACATTAAAATTTATTATTCAAAAAAATCCTATTATTAATAAAGTATAATAAATCATGCATGAAATGATTGATTAATAATAAAATTTACAATATTTAACTCAATATACTTGAAAAATCCTATAAAAATATAACCATTCAATTTGAAATGCTCTCAATACTATCATGAAAAATTTACTTTCTTAAAAAATTGATCTAAATTTATTTTGAATAAAACTTATTTATTGTCCTATGAACTTTTACTAAGAGAAGAAGATGTTTTCCTTACTTAATTTTCTGCCACATTCTTCAACTAAAAACATTAATAATAAAATGATATAAATAAATTTATTAATTGAATTGTAATATGATATTATATATAAAATTAATGAATTTTTACGAATTTCCTAATTCTGATTTTTTTACATAGTAAATTATAAAATTATTTTCATTTTATGAATTGATATTTGTATCCATGAAAATATTTGTTCTTTTAATTATATTTTTATTAAAATATACATTATATGCATATTTTTAATGATTCTTAAAAGAATTATTTATATTTAGGCCACCCTCTATGGGATTTATTTTCAACTTGTTCTGTATCCCATGATTCTATTAGACTAGAATTTTTTCTTATTCATCCATGTGATTTTTGTGTGACATCTTGGTGACACTGGTGGTTGGGGTTTATGTTTTTTTTGTTTTTTTATTCACTGTTAGTAAAACTCAATATCTGTATGTTCTCCTAGGAAACCACAAATTCAATATAAATATCATTTTTCTAGAAGGTTTATATTTTTTTGTAAACTGTTTTTCCAAAAAAATTTCCCATTCAATAAAACATACTAAAAACTCTTCTGCTAAATGTTATTGAGACAAAAATATAGCTCTATTACAATTACAATAATATTAAAAAACAATATACCAGTAAGTAAAATTATTTTTTAATAGATTGATATGTAAATTTCTAGCATTATACTTCTTTTTGTATTATTATTAATAAAATTATTTTATATGTAACTATAAATAATTTCTACAAATAATATACTCATAGATTTTATTTTTAAATGAAAAAATGATATTATGATATGTGTTTTTCAATTTTATTCATATATATCTATATAAAATATTACAAATATAATTACTATATATTAAATATTAATTGTTTTCAATAAAAAACAATAAAAAATAAATAAATAACTAATTTATCTCAAAATTTCAAATGTATCATAAAACATTCATCCCAACAATTATAATATATTATAATAAATTATATATAAAATCATGTCCCACGGGTGACAACTCACCACACAATAATTTTTTTTTTCTGTTTTTAATTTATAAAATAGATAAATAAAAAACATATTCTAGAAGAAACTACCAATCACAATCCATCACCATCACCTAATCCAGAATATAAAATAAATAATAGAATAATAAATTTAGAATGAAAATGAAGAATATATTATAAATCAAGTATCTCAAAATATATCTTTTTTTCAAATAAATTATCATTTTAAGGTTAAGCAAAAAAGCTATGAACATTTCATTCTATGAAATATGGGAAAACCAAATACAATAAAGAATAACCAAATAAAATCTCAAACATAAAACCAATAAGATATCAACAAAACAAACATAGAGTTTACCAAAAAAAATACTAAAAAACAAGAGGACATCAATCTTATTGACTTGTCTATGATAACTATTCCACATCCCAACCATATTATATCTAACCTTCATTTCATATCCTCTTACACACTGATCAATATCTATAGAAGTCGTCCATATGAAATAGTTTAATAGCCATATTATCCCCAAAAATACACTATCTCTAAAGAGACTATATCTTCTAAAAAGGTACAATATAGAACCTCTAAACTGGAAAAAATCATCCACATTCAATGAATTTTTCACCTGAATGATTTAGCCACTATCACCACGCCATCTAATATAGTAAATGTACTGATAAAATACCACAACACCTCTAATTCAAAGACAAAAAGACAACTGAAATGGGAGCTGGATCCAGGATGAAGCACTAGAAAATAAAACCAATAGTTGTAGCTCTATGGGAAATCCCATACTCAAATCAAGGACATAATATTTAATGTTTTTATATGGTAATATAATGTTTCTTTGAAAATTATCCCTAGACAAGTAATGGATTGAATATAAAAATAGGTATAACAAATAATATTTTCACAAGAAAATAGTCATTGACATTTAATTGTCATTAAATGGAGAGATTCTTCAAATTATTTATTTATAAGAAGAATTTAAGTGTGTCTCATAAATTGGAAAAACACAAGGTCTTCTAATGATTAAATTGTGATTTATTTTAGTCACTAATGAAACCAAAATTTGGGTTGTAATTTCACCCCAAAAATTCAAATGTTGATAGGATCTAACTATTTATATAAACCATGTATGAGAAACTTTAACTACACATTAACAACAACAAAATTAAAAATAATACATTGAGTGTGAATGAAAATGAAATAAAAAAAATTATAAGAAAAATAATTCAGTTAAATCATTACAACTGATTTGAATTATGAAATATGAATTGAATTTCTTATTTAGTATAACATTTTTTCTTCAAAATTCCTTTAATGAAATAAATTTTTTACCTAGATGATTGGAAATTCAATTTTATAAAATCATATAAATAATTTTATATAATTGAGTAAATTTAGATAATCATATTCATATATATTATAGTAACAGGTATAATATAATGATATATAAGAAAAAGGTTGCATTAAATGAATACATCTTCTGAGTTGCATATATAAAATATAAATTTGAAGAAAAAATGAAATAAAAACTAATAAAGAATGATTTTAAGAATCTTATAAAATAAATATATAAATAAAAACACACAGTGAAATCATATTATTTTATTTTTAAAAAATTAAGGAGTGTATACAAACACAATGACATAACTATAAACATTTATCAAATTATTTCAAAACTTAATATTGATGAGTATTTGGTAAAAAAAGAATCAATAAATATAAAATAGAATTTCAAAAAATTGAAAATTTTTAAAAATAAAAGAAATCATATATGGTGTATAATACATTACCTAGGGAAAATTTTAGAGCTAGAGAAAGTATATTAATATCATCTTCTATCATTATATATATAATCTATTTTAATTCCATTAAATAGATTGTATTCAAATATATTCATGTTATTATAAAATTTTTAACTCTAAAAAAACTCTATCTTATGAATCCAATTATCTTTGGTCAATGTGAGGATTAGATATTGATAGATCCCTTGATCGAGACTGAGCGATTTAGATCTACCCTTTATGGTGTTACTGAGGTCTGGTATCAACTCAGTTGTCAATATTTTTGAAATTTCTCCATAAATGTTCATGATAATTTTAATAAAAATGTGTAAAATAACAAAACAAATTATTTATAAATTATATAATAAACCCAAAGTGATAGTATTACATGTTTTTTAATAGTAATGATTCATTGATGCTAATTTTTGGGACAATATCCTTGAACAAATATTCCTGCCAAATTTCTTATCAATATGGGATAATGAAGGATAAATCAATTCGACTTTCTAAAAACCAATCCATATTAAATGATTTTGCATCTCAACATAATTCTCATTTAAATCATTGGAAACATAAAAATAATCTAGAATAAATTTAAATAGAAACTAATTTCTACTAATAAATAAAATAATAAAATATTATAGAAGGTAACAAATATAATTTGAAAGATAAAGTGATTTGAGTAATAAATTTAGTGTAAATATATGATATTATTAAACAAATAATATTATACTACATAGTTGTTGTAGACACATAAATTGAATTATGATAATAGTGGAAGATTATTCCTAAGAAAAATTTGTTAAAATTCATTATCCTTGGAATTATTTTTATATTAGTGTCTTTAAGACTATTACACAATAGGTTTCCTTAAAAGTAATAATAAATACATACAAATATATCCCATAATGGATAATAAAATTTTCATTAACATGAATGTTACATTGTCTCACAAAATAGATAATTCAAATCTCAAGGACAATTCCCTTGGTTGTATATAAATTATGTAAAATAATATGAGATATTAATGATAAAGTATTTACAAATCCAAGTTAAAATAAAATGGTTACTACACATTTGGGAGACAATTTCATTATATAACCTAATGTAATAACATCATACAAACATTAGAACATTAATGTTCAAGGAACCACCTATGGATGTATGTAATTTAATAATAGAGAAGAAATATATATATAAATATATATATATATATATTAACTATAAAACAATTATTGTATAATCAATGAATTTAAAAATTATCTAATCAAAAAAATTCTGAATTCATGTATATAAATCAAACCCCAAGGATAGAAGTTTTTCTAATTAAATTCCATAATTTAATATAAATTATATTATTATTATAAGAAATAATATATTAAAGATTTATTTTGACTCTTTACTTATAGAGAATATTTTTAATTTTGTATCGTATTCCTTAATAATGTTCTACTCCATCAATTTGAAAATTATTATTTTTGAAAACTATAGTTGAGTTACCTTTTTTGATTGTTGATAATTTTATAGTTTTAGTGCTTTTGGTAATTTTGAATCAAGACTACTAACCTAAATACTAATATAAATATCATAATAAAACTGTACATAATATAAATAATTTTAAAAAACTATCCTACATCAGAACCAATGACGAGGAATTATTGATAAGTAGATGTAATAAACTCATATCCACTAATATCATTTTTAAATTTCATACTAGTCACAACTTTCATGAAACTGATTCCATCCATACTAATGTAAAATAATGTCATGACATATGGAAATATGAAATATAGATTCATTTATAAAGATATCAAAATCAATATTCCTTAAAAATACCTCCAGAAGGAATGGTTAATTTTGGACCATAGCTATTCGGAAATAATATGACCCAAATCTTGATTACCAACTTTCCTAAGATCCAAAATTTTAGATGACATCACACATTATATAAAACTAAATACATTTGTGAATATTATTTTAAATGATGTAAAGAAAATGGGTAAATTTTGATATAATATATAATTTTTACGATTTTTAATATATAATAAAAAATCTTGATGTAAGATATGGAAATTATAAGTATAAAAAACCATAATAAATGTGAGCATTGTAATTTTACATGTTTTGATGACTGAATTAAAGTTTTATTTAATATTACCTACTGATTGATAAAAATTTCCAGTTTGAGATTTAGTTAATCCTAAAATAATATACAATAATTAAAATGACCGAAATTATATTAATTAATAATAAAAGTATTATGATATGTATAGGTTGGGATATTGTTTCCCTTTATCCTTATGTTCATTGTTTGTATTCCAATAGTTGAAGTCATAGAAATTATCCTACTTTGGTAATCAAATGGTTAGTTATTAGATAATGGATAGATAATATTAAATAAAAGTAGGTCAACAAAAAGAATATTTACCAAACAAACCAAGAGTATGTAAAATTGATTCCGAAAATTGATTTAAATTATTTGATCATATATTTATTTTATATATTTAATCCACCTAAACAACGTCCAATATTTTTTTTGTTATGGTTAAAGAGCTATAAATACCTAAATTACATTATTTAGAGTTATTTAATACATATATTTTAATGATATACTAAAAAACTAAAATATATTATAATAATATGACTAAATACTTATCAAACTATACTATTGGGGGTTATTTTTTGAAACATTTACATTCTCCTATAAGATGTTTCTTCCTTCCAACTATTTTTATAGTTGGAATATTGTAAATAAAATATATCTATTATATGTTAAGGGTATAATGATAATATTTGGTAAAATTGACAGAAAGTATAAATAATAAATTAAAATAAGAGTTTTAATTGATTGGTAAATTAAAAACTATTTAAATTAGTAAATTGGTGGGAAGAAATAGAATAAATAAATTTTCTAAAAAAAAGAAAAAATAAAAAACAACTCTACCTGAAAAATGGAGTATCAAAGAAACGTATTTATATTGAATGAAAATCAGTACTGGTGATCATAAGCTTTAAATTTTAGATAATTAATACAGTATCAAATAGTGGGTAAAACATAAAACCAAACATTATCAAAGAAATATCTATATGAACAGTTGAAACTATTATAAAATGATATTGAAATCATAAAACCACATACTTAAAATAATATTTAATTATAAATAGATGAATCTTTATTATAAATATGATAATAAATATGGAAATATAGGTAAGGAAACCTAAATACCGAAAACATGGAAATAAAATAGTTAGTTATAGGTTAAATAATACATGAAAATAAATTGAATACATTAAAAGGAAGACATGCATAAAAGATATAAAAAACATAAAGACATAAAAAATAGATACATTGGAGGTATTTAAGGAAGGATGTGGGTTCAAGTGATGTAATAAAATTTAGAAAAGGAAAGAAACTATATTCTGATAATGTGGCTTCATTTGATGCTAAATTGAACAACATGAAGCCATCCATGGAAAATTTGAGCATATAATACACTAATTTGTGTGTAATTCATGAAATAAAATATAGTCAAAACAATTTTTTCAATCCTTTAGTAGGTGTAAAGGGATATTGTGGGTACACTCAATATAGATATGGGTCACGTATTTGGATTCTCTAATCACCAAGACCTTATCAATATCACATTCAGTCTCATGGTTAATGTGGATTGACAAGGAAGACATCTTGAATTATATAGAAACATTAATAAATAAGAAAAAATTAAAAAAAACATAGAAATACCTTATATATCTATGTAGTACGCTCAATACTGAAGTTAAATGAAAACATGAAGGACCTAAATATATCATAAAACAGTTCATGAAACAAAAAACCAATGATAATATAAATCACCATTCATAAATAATAATCATGATGAAGAAATATAATTTTAATAAGGCATGTAAAAAAAAAACAAAAACAAAATAATACAAAACATGATAGTGTTTATTCTCATCATGAATTGACTATCAAAATTATTAAAAATTTGAATCATTGGTAATTTTTATATTTTTATAATTCTATGCATGATAAATAACTAGCCTAAAATCAAAGAAAAATAATAAAAAACTAAAATAATGTGTATTTGAAATTGTTAAAAAATTTAAAACAAAACACTTACTCAATCACCTATAAAACCATGTCACAGATGGATCCTATTTCTGTAATCAACATGTAAAATTATTATTATTTATTGATAAAAAATGAGGCCTCAAAATCAAATATTAATATTAACATAAACTAGAGATATCAGATGTGTGGTTTCATAAATATGTAAATTCTGAAAATTAAAATTGATTTATTAGGGAACCCTGTCTTTTTACTATTAAAGTATCATTTATGTTAATGTAATTAAAAAATAATTTTTTTATTATTAATGAAAATTATAAATACACATTCATAATTAAGTATAATTGAAGATCCTATTTCAGAATAATTTTTTATTGAAGAATTAATAAGTGGTTATGTCATAATCAGAATATCAAAATTTCTATAAACAATTGTTATACCAGCTTGGATTAAAAATAATATCAAACTTAATAAACATTCAAGATATAAGATTAGGTATTTTGAAGCTAACTATAATTTTTGTGTGGGAGAATATATTATCTATAGACACTTGGAAGGAAATCTAAAAATATAAAAAAACCCAAAAATAATGGTTGTACTAAGAATGATTTATTCATATATTGGAATGTGTTTCCACATTCATATATAAGGTTGTGTTACCACTTTTTATAGCCCAATTATATCACTAAAAACACAATTATTTGATCCCAAAATACAAAGGCTCACACCAATGTAGTTTGGAATTAATAATGTGAAATCATGATGAATGTTATAACACAATGTCAACTGATTTGTGAATAAAATGTATGGTGAAATGAAATTTAAAAATTTTGATATTGATAATATGTATTGATAAGAAAAAAATATTGCACATTTTAAAATGTCGATAAATTATAAACAATTAACATACCGAGCATTGAATAGAAATTTTTCTCTAGTTCCATCAATGGAAGATAATAACAATACCAATATTGAAGAAAAAATGTAAATTGAATGACAAATGTAAACAATTACTTCACAAAACAATGTAAATATAAATAAAACATGGATTGAAAAAGGATGGTGAGGAAGGACATTAAAAATGAATGATTTTAATTTAGTAAATATCATGTAAATCTTCTTGACACAACACCTTCAGAATATTTATTAATTTCATAATTAGGAAACACAAATAAAAATGATAAGTGATGTGAAAAATGGATGAAAAATTATTTCAAATTTTTTTTACTACATTTCATGGGGAATTAAAGAAGCTATGTCATAAAAAATTGTGCCTAAAAATTCAAACATTATAACAATTTTCTGTGTTATAAAAAATTGACTATATATCCTGTTAAGAAAAAAATGTATACTAAATAGGAAATAATTAATACCAACCAGAATATAAAACAATGTTTTAGAAGATCTATCTATCATAAAGGAATCTTATAAATCTATACCAAATATAATTAGTAACCAAAATAACATATAAAACATGAAATCTTGGGGGAGTCATTTCAGTGAAAACCCTCCAAATTAGGGATAAGTACACATCTATTAAACATGGGGTAGTAGTGGGTTACACAGTGTGAGGGAATGGATTAATGTTGGTTATGTGAAGAGATTTTGTGCATGGATAAGGTTGAGCTAGGGAACCAAGGATAGTTCAATCACTCAGGGAAGACAATATAATCTTATATTGATGAGTGTGGTCAAGAAATAAGGATTATTTATAAAACCTTAGATGGAAATTTCCAATGGGGGTTATTATGGGAGAATGCCAGTGAGGAACTTAAAGGGGGGTTCATGTGATGATATCTTCGGTGGATGAAGACCATGACCATGGATGGGGTTCTTGTAATGAATTCAATGAGGAACACCAGTTGGGAATAGTGTGACGGTTCCTTTGAGGATGTCTACAAGGAACACTAATGGAGAACTCATAGGTAGGGTTCATGTAATGGGGTTGTGGGGGAATGTAGTGGAGGGGGTGGGGTGGTGGGGGTGTGTGAGGGTATGGGGTGGTGGTGAGGTGGGGGGGCACACATTTTCGTATTTTTTCATATATATAAATATAATAAAATATTAATAGATTTATATATAAATAAAAAAATTGTTTATAACTATTAGGTTTATATATATATATTATAAATAAATAATTATTATATAAATAAATTCTAATTTATCATATATTTTTATTATAAAAATGATATTTTTGTAATGGGAAATATATATATTTATATATTTAATTTTTTGAAAAATATTTGATATTATTGAATAATTTTTTTCGGAAAGGAGTTATAATATTAAAATATTTGTTGGTAGTAATAATTAATTAATAAAATTCCTTAATTGGTAAATCAATTGTTTTTATTATTATGATAAGGAAACATGTTTCTATGTTATTTTTGGATAATTAGGTAATGAACTACTAAGGTAAATATATATATTCATTAGTAAAAAATTGTTAGAAGCTATAGTAAATATCAATATAATTTAATATCCGCCAGAATAAATGTTTTTTTATAGATAGATATATTATATTTTGGCAACTTACTATTAGTAAAGGTCTCTTTTTTAGTTCATTATTATCCTTACCTATTTCCATCTTGTATTTCAAATATTTTTCACTCTATCTTCTTGAAAATCCTTCATCTATCACATGACCATACACATATCTCTCTTCCTGTCACACCCCAAATTATGCATCACTTTGGTTATAGTGTGATGATTCCCTCTTCCTTTATATGAATAGGAACACCTCTTTAGTGGATTAGTTTTCATTTTATACTTCTATGATTTGAGATAATAGAGAGTGATAGTTAGAGAGGTTGCACCATTGAGAGGAGATATTATTCAAAGCTCGGTCGACATTGCATACCACTCTTCATATTGTGGTATATTTTTTTCACTATAGAGTGTGATCCTTCATATATATAAAGATGATGATGGCCTTGTTTCATAAGGATTCTACATGTACAGTACGTCTTATTATTTCTAGTTCTTCTCATTCTGGTTTTTGGTGTAGGCTTTGTTTTGTAAGCTTGATCTTTTTTATTGTTTTATTTTTATATTTTAATATTATCTATATTCAAGTTACATGTGTGCATGATTGAATTTTTCCATTTTTATTATATATGAAACATTTTTATTTTTATTTCAACAAAATTCCTTACTTATTTTCACTAGTGTATACCATTCTTGGACTACCTAGGATAAATTAAGATTACATCCTTGGTAACAATATGGCCACGAAATGAAACTTCTTGAAGCCATAAATAACACTTACTAAATGGTTCATTAGTTCATCAAAATTTCATTAATATCAACACAAAATGATTATACCTTATTTATAATGACATATATGGAATGTATTCCTTCTTTACTATAAATTGATGATGACCTGAATGAAGGTCTATATTTGAAAAATATTGAGATCCATGGATTTTATTGAATAATTCATTAATGAGAGGAAGATGATACATTTTCATTATCATTATATAATTAATTTTACTATAATCAAAACTAAGCCTCATAGATATATATTTATTCTTAATGAAGGAAACATGGTATCTCCATGGTAGAACGATAGGGTGAATAAATCACATATCACACAACTATTCCATTTTTTTCATTAACTCCAACAATTACACAGTGGTCATTTTATAGGGGGTATTTGATATTGGTCTTACATTAAGGATTAAATAAATGGAAAATTTATCTTCATGCTCTAATGGATATCTAAGAAAATCCTTAAGAATACATAAATCTATCCTTGTATAGTAGAAATATCCTCAATTTTAAGATTACATTATTTAGCCAAATATTGTTTTCCCTTCTTTCCTATGAATATGTTTCATAAGAGCCACTAGGGATATATATTTACATGGATAAGATTATGAATTATCCACTCTAATGATAATTAATTCTATATCTTTATCAAAAATCATAATTTATTTCTCCTTCTAATAAATATTTGAATCATGGTTTGAAATCAAATCCTTACCAAGTATTATATAAAATTAAATAATAGGTGTGATAATAACCTTTACAAATAGGAAACCATTATTTGTCATAATGGGGAGTTAATAAATCATTATTACCATGGCGAGACATCCAATGTGAGTTTTTAATGACAACTCCATTAATAAGGTGGTAGGGAAATATCTAATTTTATTAGAAAAATTGGAAGATATAAAAAAGTGATAAGATCCCGAATAAAATAATGTATTGGATAAATTTGAAGCTATGAATATTGTTCCTTCCACCACATCATTGGGTACTTCCATCTCATTTTTAATGATCATATAATATTGGCCTCCCCCTTGACCTCTTTTGTGGTAGATTCAAATGATTCTTGGAAAATTATTTTGAATAATAACCCATATATGTTCATTTGATCCATTTTATTGCAATGGTATATTTCTCCCCTAACATTCATGATTCAGATGACCTTTATCAGTACACTTATAATAAACTCCCATGCCCTTCAAGGTTTTACATGGATGTTTCTTCCCACCATTTTTACATAATGGGAATTACTTAATTGTCATATTATTATTTGAAACATTTCATTTTACTTGGTGTTTAGATGACCTATTATTCTCTTGATATCGTTTTAATATATAGGATCTAGATAATTCAATATCGTTTATGATTTCACATAAAACAATCTCATAATATTATTAAATTTTTTAAAGACCGACGCTCCATAGAGACTTGGATTAATACATTCTATTAAATAGTCAATCTCTCATTCATTAATTCATATGTAATTTATAACTAAATATCTACTCTTGTAAATGTATCCTCATACTTCTTAACACTTTCTTCTTCCTTCTTCTTTAAGCTATGTTACTTTACCATCATTTCATTTTATTGATCACTAGGGAAATATTTTTCATTTAAATATTCATTAAAATATTTCTAATCCATGTGTTCTATTTTCACTTCATCCTTTAGTATAATTGATTAATGACCACCATTGATTAGGAACACCTCTGACACAATACATTAAAATTGTAACCTCTTCCTTTTCATCACCTCCCATGGAAAAAATATCTTCTCAAGGTAGATAATGTATTTATTGGAGTATACTATATATTTAGTCCCAATAAATGATGGGGGATTATTTTATTTGAACCAATTGATCATAAAATTATTACACTATTAAAAAATATCTTTTTATATTCAGAAAAGGTTGTTTTTTATAACCTGATTAAGCTTCCCTAATATAGCCATGATCTACTCAGTTACAATAATATCTATATTAGCATCCTCAATTGGTAAATATCTACATTGATCAAGATTATTTATACCATTATTTCTTCTATGTTTAATTTCTAAACAATTTCATACACTGAATTATCTTATAAAATAATGAATTTTAAATAATGATGTGTAATTATAAATCTAGTGTAACACTTAACATAAACAAAAAATTTATACATTTTTAATTTCACAATATTAAACATGGATTCTTTAGGGATATTTTCTGTTTTCAAATACAGCATAATAGTTTTTAAATAAAATGTGATTTTGTCAAATAACATCCCCATGTGTATCAAATCGGGTGTATATTAAGGGTAAAATCTCCATGCACTAGAATGATGGACAAGATATACCCGACCAAATTTTTTTGGGTTGTTACCCCTAGTTTCATCTGTGTTGAAACCATGTTCACATTTAGTATCTAGTCGGGGAAGTATTTCTTAGAAAAAACATATAATCTCTTCTTTACCAATATATTAGAATGTTATTTTATAATTATCCTTAAATTATTCCATAGGGGTATGTTTCCCAACCTGTGATTTATTTAATCTAGTTCCCAAGAATTCGAATATAATGTATCTGATACCAAAATTAATGACCTCAACTATAGTAACCCAGATTTAGTGTAAAATTTATTAATATGGAATCTATAAAATGTGTGATATCCCATAGAACTGATCAGTTTAGATGTTTTTGACAACTATATACATAAATAATACCCATTATACATTGGGAATAGAAAATAAAGAATATTACTGGAAGACATTCATCATCCTTGAATGCTTTCAAATAATTTTTCTTCATATCCTATGAAAAGGGGGAAAATAAGGGTAAACTCAAATGATCATTAATGGTTATTTATGGAGGAGTATATCATGAAATAATAAGGCATAATCAATATTGAAAGGTAAATAACTGAACATTCATTTTATTTAATCAATAAATTGAGAACAAAATGCATCCATGTATAATATCAATGTAATATTCACATTGATAATATTAACTAATTTCTTTATAAATGAAATTATTAATATTAGACATCATGATATAAGAAAATATGATATTTATACTATCATGACCTTTTATATGAAATTTTAAAACTATGTATTAAAACCCATTTAATTTATTAGATATATTTTTACAATGATAACTACCAATGTATGATGAGGATATAATATTTTAAGACCAAAAAATCACTACATTTTCAAAGAATTACTGATATATAAAAGAATTTATTAAATTTATGAAAAATATTCCTTTTTAAAAAATATATGTATTGCGTAAAGAATACGTTTTTATCAATATTTACAAAGTTAATCAAATAAGATTCAATGTAAATACTATATGTAAGAATTGTATACAGTTTATGAAAAAATCATATACATGATACCAGTAATACGAAAATTTAAGATATATTTAATATCTAATTAAAAATTATGATAGAAAATCTATTTTTTCTAGAAAAATTTTGCAATCAAAAAATTAATCTATTGATGATAGGTGACCATCTATTCATTAGAAATACAGGTTATTTCAATAAAATCATGTCCTTTGGAATGATAAAGGAAATGGATGTGAAATATTAAAATAATATTTCATAAAAGTGGTTTAATTATTAAAAATTGAAAACACATTAAAGAATCCACATTTCAAAAAAAAATTATGATGATATAGAAGTCATTTATCTCCCTATATATTAAAAAAGAACATTCCTTTTGAATTTAATTGGAAAACCCCCCTTATAAAAAATTATATAAATGTTTCATTTAAAACATTATTAAAATTATATGATAACATAACATTTAAATAATAAATTATATGAGTAAATAAAATGACATTTTTAAAACAATTTTTGAGGTCAAGGATATTAATGATCAAATATGTTATATTTAACGAGAAATAAAATTGGTTTTTATTTTTAATATTTATTTACTTGAATAAATTACCAAATAGAGAAAAAGATTTAATAAAATATATAAACTCCTTAAATTTATATTGGATATGAAAAATATTGATGCTTATATAGGATAAATGATAGTATTCCTTCAATGAGAATAAAATATATCCTAAAGGAAAGTGAGTTTATAAAATAGATTCTTACTTATTTGGTAACATTCAAATTGTTACCCCTTGAATGAATATTCATGAATTGAAACATTAAAATTCTTGAACAAATATTTATTCATGTTAAATACATAAATGGTTCTGAATATAAATCATTGAAAATAAAATATGTTCAAAATAACAAATATGACTCAATAGAATGAAAATTGTGATAAAATCCATTGCCTCATACTTCCCTTTGGTTGAACATGATCTAACCCACTTCATAATGGTTTTAAGAATTTTATTAATTTATAATATAACCATATTTATGTTTATAATATCATATATTTTTTTCTTATAAAATCTCACCACACATCTGTTAAATAATATTTTAATATTATTATTGTTTTGGGTGTTAATTTCCATGTTATCTCATTCGTGTTTTATCAAGAAATAACTCATTTTTTAACATAAAATATAGATAAATCATATACATAATTTTATTAATGTTTTAAATATAATATTTATTAATGACATATGTATTTATAACCATTCATGAAAGTTTTACATGGGAAATGAATTATATTGTTTTGTGAAGATGGTAGGACGTACATGCGCATGATTGATAATATCATTCACTTGTTGAGTGAAAGGATAAAAAATTAGATAATGTATTAAATTTATATAATTTAATTAATTTTATATTTATCACTGGAATTCATTATTTATTTTATTATGACTATCCATGAGGTTCGGTGATGGATGAAAAATTACATCAGTTCATGAGGAAGGAGTCCTACTTACACAAGTGTGATGGTTAGGCCTCCCATTTTATGTGAAAGAGATGGATAATTATTATTCCATAAATTGAATATAATATAAATATATTTTATATGTTTTTTATTATATTTTAATTTTTAATACATAATTGAAGGTGATAAAGGAATAAATAAAAAGAAGGATCTTTGTTAAGATGATTACATTATATTAGTGAAACCACCTTGGGATCGATTATTCATGACCCTAGTCATGGTATTTTGGGAATTAATGAACCATTATAATGTGGATAAGTATTTTTTAGACATATTTTTATAGGTTTTTTTTGATGAAAAGGGATTTATATGTGTGAATAAGAGAGGGGATGGATTTCCATTCTATTATTGAGGAGGAAACGCATGGAATTTTTTAAAATAAAAAATCATACCCACATTTTTCACAAACCAAAAGGATCCAAAATGGATCATTGTTTAACCATGCATATTATAAGGTAGAAATAGTATCATCCAATAATAATTAAACATGTAGGTAGTTCATCTTCACACTTATTTTCTTAGTTTAAACCCAAGTAACTTCGTTTTAACCATAACAGTAGTAATTAATTTTTAGTATTTTTACTATTCTTTAAGAAAGAAATTACATTGACCATATTATGTAATATGTGTTCGGTTCAATAGTAAATATACCTTGAGAGGGGTGTGAATCAGGGTGTGACAAATTAAAACAACTTCACCTTTGATTTAGTTTGGTTGTTAGACAAAACCCTCTTCTCTCTCTCCGTCCTGTTGTAGAGTATGAATGAATCTTAAAGCATGCAAATGATAGAGAAATTTTACTTGGTTCACCATCACTGGGCTACGTCCAAAGAGCATACACCAGTGATGTGTCGATGTACCAAATCCACTATAAGAACACTTCTATTTACAAGTTTGAAGTGGAATCATTGTCCCTCCTGGTTTAGAACTATTCACAAATTGAGAACACACTGCTCTTTCAAATGAAGTGTGCTCACTGCTTCTTCAGAAGATCCACTCACAGTTTACAGACATGTAGGTCTCTACATTATCACTAACGAATGAATACTCCTCTTTATTTAGATTCTCTATTGAATTCTAAATTTCATCCACTGATGAATACCCATTTTCCATTAATCGCTAGGCAACACACTTTGGAAATACCTTCGTAAATCACCCTACTTCGTGAAGCTCCCAATTTCTCGAAGCACAAACAAGCCTTCGAAAAGTTTCTACCTCTTCATGAAGCACACACCTTCATAGAGCTCACGTCCTCATGGAGAACACTACATCACAGAGCTCAGAACTTCACAAATCGACTAAGCAAAGAGAATATCCCAGAGATCAGACCTTCACAGAGTTCATACCTTCACAGATCTCATGGCCTCAATCCTTAGGAAAGCTTTTTCCATCGCAAAGATACTTCCTTCACGAAGATCACTTAGCTAATAAGGAACACACCTCTTTCACGGAGCTAGAATAGCTGCCACGAAGCACCTATATTTCTCTAAGGACACTATCTTCATGAACCACCTTTGTGATTTGAGAGCCAAAAAATTATCTAAGAAAAATCTATGATTCTCTCAAGGGGGTTGAGGTCAATTTATAGGCAATTGCACTGACCCTCGAACCTTCTGCGCGAATTCAGTGCCACATAATCCCAAATCGCGAAGCTCTTAAATTTACATTGAAATTCTCTCTATATCGCAAAGCACCACGACAATTTTCATATCACGGAGCTCATCATAATCACAGATCATTCTGTCAATTCCTTCGTGCCTTCACCGTGAAGAACCACTCACAAATCCCTTCGCCGCCGCAATGCTCTTCAACTCTATCATTCGAGAAGCTCATCGTAATCACGAAGAACACCATCAACATTATTCATGTATTTGTGAAATCCATATAAAGAATCTCATCTTTGTGAAACTCATGTCTTTTCCATATTTTGATGATATCTTCAAGGAAATCCATATTTTGCGATGCTCACCAAACTCCAAATTTTGGACACCAAAAATTTGACTAACACTAGAAAAAAATTCCACCTTTTATTTGTTCTTTTGTACCAAATCATGATCTTCTATTCCTTTTTCATGGTTCTTTGTCAGCGGGGATTATCAACAACATCTCTAGAACTCGTCAAATCACCATGGAAACATGCACTATCAACAAACACAACCAACCCAAAAATGTTGCAATGTTACCTTGAGGGATTTTTTCCCAATAATATTACATAGGATAATTCAAAATATTTAATCCATTTACCCAATTCAATTCACATAAGTGGGAAATTTTAATTTAAGGATATACCCAAAATACATGTCGAAAAACAATTATTCAAAAAATGCATAACCTTATGCATAAGTTTATCTTTTATTAACTATATGGATAGTAATAATAATTATATTTTTTAAAAATAATATATATATATACATAACATATACATTTAATTTAAATATTTTATCATTAAATATTACTTTACTTATTTAAAATTGATAGACATTTTTAATTATTTAACAAAAATTTACTTCTGAAAAAAAAACTTGTTTTCAAAAAAATAGATCTTTTTCACCTCTAAATGTTCATCTATTTTTTTAAATAAAATTGATAGTTAATAAATTATTTAATAAAATATAATATAATAAATTATTATAAATAAAATTAGTTATATTTAAAGAATATATTTATTTATTCATAAAATTTTATATCTAATAGAATATTTTAGAAATTTATTCTATAATAATTTTGAACAAGTACGTTCAAAATTAAGATTTATCCTATTAAATATGAATTTTTGTAACATGAAATATTCTAATATTTATTGTATTATAGTTTTATTAAAATATAACATTCACTTACTATGAAATAGGCTTGGTGTTTGGTGTATCAAAATATACCAAAGAGATTAAGTTTATCAATAAGGAAATATATCTAAAAGTCTCGGGGTGTCGTACCAAGGGATTAAGAGAACATAGGGTGTTTGATTTTATATTTAGAAACCAAAAATCCTAATATCTTGAAACGTAAACATCAAATCATCCTTCATGATGTATGAATATAACCAAAACTACTCGAACATAAAACCTATAGAGCTAAACAATTAGTGTGGCAACAAAACCTGGTATAAAAATTGACTAACCAAACCCAACATGAACAAAATAAATGAAATGAAACTATTCCAAGTACCACCCAATAAATATTCACACTCTATATCTAATTTTAAATCCAAATTTTCTAATATTATTTTCTATTGAAAAAAAATAACATCCTTTTTCTTATATCTTAGTAAATGATATATTCAAACTCACCAAAGTTCCCAAGCAAGGGATGTGTATAAACTCTATAGTCAATCAAAAATTACTCCCCAACACATTCCATAAAAATAATAACAAATTATAATAGTTTTTATAAAAAAATTGGGAAAATTCAAACATTTTATTTAATTCAACAACCAAATTCAAGTGATAAAATCCATAAACACCTTATTTCAATCCATTCACAGTTGGCATAACCTTTCCCATGTTTACACAAACAAACCCATACATATATACAAAATCATAAACTCAAGATTTTTGTTACTATCATTGGTGGTAATCCATGATCATAACCCATCAAATCTTAATCCTAGTACTTTTAATGAAACTCGTCCACATTGATCACATGCCATCCCATTTTGAAAATTCATTTCAAAAAATGTTACATAAAAATTTATTTATTTAAAAATAATTTCAAAAAAACATTTCAAGAATAAAATACATTTTCATAATTTTGTTGTCATTATTTTAAAATAATAAACAAAGAGAGTTTTAAAAAATCCATGCAATATTCCCCATTTATAAATTAGAAAGAAAAAGGTGTTTCTGGCATGCACGTCATAATGTGTAAAAATTTAAAAATGTATAAACCTAAAAACATCTATATAAGTGTCAAGTAAGTATGGACCATAGAGAAAATATGAGTAGATACTAAGAATATCCTCTTAAAGGAATGTTCAGGTAGATAATCTTAAATTGTGATTAACAACTAAAAATTATAAAAAGTACATAACTATTTAAAATTCATTATTTAAATTATCTAAAACTATCTAAGTGAAGTGAACTAATAAATGAAAGTAACTAGTAGAGATGGAAGTGTCTGGGTTTTGAAATCTTTTCTGGTGTATTCAATTAAAATTACATAATTCACACATATTCATATTTTTTTATACAATTATCCCCAATTACAACTTTATTTAAAATACTATTATGTATTATTATATTATATTAGGTAATAATCTAATTTTCAGCACAAATCATTCGTCATTTCTTTCTCTCAATGGATAAATATTTTTTTGTCATTGTAGCACTGAATCACATGGTGAAATACCAAAACACATTTCTCACAATGCTGAATTATCTAGATATTCCAGGTTCGATCTCATTACATCACTGATTAAGTATCACTCGTGAAAGTTTGAATTATATTACCCATAAAATATTAATTTTTCAATTAATGTATCTATTTACTCATAATTCAATCGCATGCTATTTACGATTCTCTCATGATTGTAATAGACTTATGACCAAATAAATTCTTTGATTAATCCAAACTCATGATTATTTATTAGGTATCACACGAACGGGCACCAAATTATGTGTGCATACTTCAAATTATAATTAATTCAAATGAATATATAATTATGTAAATAAAAATAAATGTTATGAAATTATACGAAATGCAATAAAATATTGAAATAAAATAAGTAATGCATACAATTTAATGTACATCAACACTCTGAAAAAATGGAATTATCCTGCCTTTGTGACAACACAACACATAAAAAAATAAATAAAATATATCACCATGCTCGTGTTGTCTCTATGGTAACTACAAGCCACCACAGATGATCACCTGAAAATAACCATCACTCCACTAATTGCAGCAATGTTGAAACTAAACATTGTGCCATCAAAAAAATTATTGTGTCAGTACTCACTCTTTTTGCGCAGTTCACTCCCCATACATTTATCTTCGAATGAAAACAGAACACTCTTTTCATGATGATGTCATGTGAAACACACAAAACACTACTTGTGCACCCGGAATAGATAACATAATTCCACTAGTCTGGTGTGTGGTGAATGAGAGGGATGAGGCTGGCTGTGATGGTTCATAGGTAGGAGTACAATGCGCTACTCGATGTGCAGTGGCTGAGAGAGTATATCTGGGTGGTGTTGTTATGCTTCAGTGAAGAGGGATATGGAAAGGTCAGTTAGTTAACCACTATGGAGGAGTCATCTGTGGTGGTGCACAACGTTGTGGGATACTGAGACAAATGGTGGGGGGACCCTAGGTAGAAGGGAGATGGGGGCGTGAAGAGGGCAGGGGTTGGAAGGGAGGGGGTGGGGAGACACGGGGTGTAGGGGGGATAGTGAAGGAGTAATATGAATGGGGTGGGGAAACATGGGATGTGGGAGTGATATGGGAAGGGGAAGGGGCAGTAAAGAGGGGTGATATAGGTGGGGTGTTTTTCTTTTTTTTAGTAGAGGAGAGTGATTTTAAAGATGATGTTCCTATAATTGAAAGGAAAATTAAATAAATAAAAATTGAAAACCAATTAAAGAGTGTTAAAAACAACCTACATTTAAGTAAATCAAAAACAAGAAAAGAAATTAAAGAAAGTTAAAAATGTTATAGTATTAGTAACTGTTATATTAAAATAAATTTAATAATATTAATAACATGTGTACCTAAATAATACACTAATAAATATTATGATGATAATTAAAGATAAAAATATAGTTGTTAGAAAATATTAGAAACATGAATATACACATAATTTGATATATTAATAATAATACATTAAATAAAATAAAATTATAATCTATACTAAATATAATAATACTACTATTAGTCTAATTTAAAAATAGTAAAAACTAATTATAATATTACTAATAATTTAAATAACACTAAATTGTAATTAATATATAGTATAAAAATAACAAATTAAAAAAATCATTTAAAATTTAATAAACTATTAATAAATATAATATTAATTATGCTACTAAAAAATACTAAAAGTTTTAGATAATAAATATTAATAACTGATAAAATTAATGTAATATAATAGTAATAATAATTTAGTAAAATTAAAGAGATATAATTACATATATAATTAAATAAACTAGGGTTACATGTTGCATTAAATTAATAATTATACATCGTTAAAAAATAATAATAAAATATAAAATTAAAATGGACTAATAAAATACTAAATTACTATAATTTGTATATAGATTAACTGGATATATATAAAATTTAAAAATACAACAAAACTCTAAAAAATCAACATATTCTAAAAGTGGTTAGAAAAATAATTAAAACTAAATTAACAAATTAGAAAAAATATATAACAATAAATGCACATCATTTTCTTCCATGGAATAAAAAATTATTTCCATGTAAAATACAATAAAAAATTTCAAATAACCTAACCCATCAAGTCCTACAGTAGTGGATATAAGAGAGAATCTATCTACCTCTAAATAGATGGGGAAATGATAAATGACACTTATAACTTCTAGATCTGAGTTTATAACACCTTTCTTTCAATAGATTCAATAATATATCATCAATATTAATGTAACAACACAAAGATATATCCATAAATGACTAGATATATGGTTCTGAGAGATGAGAGAAAATAGGATCTAAGAATAATAATGATGAACGATATAGAACAATCACTTACAAATGATTTTGAATCATTATTTCAGTTTGATTCATCCAATAGTTGCTTCCAAATGGAAGGCTTTTGTCTCTCAAGACTAAATAGGGAGAGGAGTTAGAGAACATATAAGTTTAGGGGACTAATGTGGATTCATTACATTAATCTTAATTTAAACCACAAATTTCAGGTCATTAACCATACATCACACAGTTAGGTTACATAGTTTCTCAAATAGTGCACCAACCATGCATGTGGTACAAGACATGATTCATAGAATCACACACCTAGGCTACATAGTTTTTCAAATTTTTCTACAAACTTGTGGTGGTACTATCTCAAGACCAAATGATCACATAGTTTCCCTTGGTCACATGCATTGTTTGGTCAAACTATCCACCAATCGTATGCCTACCCAGTGACCCGCAAAACATGTTCATAGTATCCTGGAAGTGGTTTATGGTTTTATTAACCATGATTAAACCATTATCTTCTAGGAAAACATCCAAAACATGTAAAAACCTTCCAAAAACACCCAAAACATAACCCCATCCATATATATGCTTCATACATATAAAATAAGAAGTATTGCATGAAATTTTGGGTGGTGTACCTATAGTTCTATACTTTTGGTTCATTATAAGTTGTACTTCTGATTACTATACTCCCATATAAATTTCTAGTAATGTAATGAATCTCATCCTTTACTCCTTATGAAACAATCATTGATCCTTAAGTAAATTTTTATACCACATAAGTGAATCCAATCCTATAGAATGTCTCATAAAGTTTCCCAATGGAAATAAGATTTCTTCTTATGGCCAGATATTTGGAGAATTTTCAATTATTTCAATATTCCTCCTTTATTTATTAAGATGTTCTCATATTCTTTTGATGAACATCCAAGGATTCACCATCTATAATATTGAATTTCCAAAATTTCCTAGACAGATAGTATTGCATGCATATTTGATATCTAGATTAATGAAATGAATAAATAGATTCAATCACCCATTTTTTACTAATATATTAAAAGTCAGTAGATTTCTAGTTGATATAATCTGACCTATCAAATAATGAGGTCTTTCTTGTATCCCCCTTTGACTTTTGTAGTCCTTATTTATATATCCTTGTTTCCCAAATTTATAGAAAGTTAGACTAGGATCATTAGACATTCCATGGATCTTATCCCATTTCATTTATTGATAGTTTTCTATCGATGTATTCTTAAAATAAGCCTAACTATAATTAGTTGACCCACCCAATCCATTGGTATTATGGTTTCTTCTGATTAGTATCTAAAAATAACCCTACCTTAGTTCATTATTCAAGAATATATTTTGAATATAATCATATACCATAGAGATTTTTTGACTGGAGGTAAAAACTTCTCTAACCATTGAATCCCATCTCTCCATAAGTGAAGATAATCATATAAATACCTCTAAATTGTTATTAAAAGATACCTTTACTTATTGGATCTACAAAAAATAATGTTGAAGTCATTTACATGATCTTCTAATGGAATTCCATCCAACAACATCAATCCATACAATTCTCATAGCATGAAATACTTATTCAGGCCCGTCAATTATTTTACAAGTCATCCAATGACTTTAGAACATACTCATTAGTATTTTTCTCTTGAATGTTGAATACACAATTCATTAAAAGAAACATTCTTACCAGTTACAATGAATTCTTATAAAATTATACCCATTTATATAGTGTCTTATTAATCTCAATTAATAGAACTTATAAGTCCTTATTAATCATAAATTTTTCAACCAATATTATCTAGAATCCAAAATACATTCCATCAAATTTCCCAATTTAGATCTTCCCTTTATTTAATTATATTCTAGAACATCAACCAATGTGTTAAACCAAGATCTTTAGAACCATCCGTTAGATACCACTTTTTGGGTAAAGGATGAGCAATGGTCACATGAAAATAATATAACTTGTACCATCGATATAAAACCTGAATTATGTTTGATAAATCCACTGAATGATTACATAAAAGTCATCATAGTAGAAAATAGAATCTATTGAAACCCTATTCACCCTTTAATGAGTGTACCAAAAGTAGGAAGTAATTGTACCCTACCAACCACATGATTCCAACATTTCACACATTCTAGTAGAAAAAATATATGAAAAAATACAAGAAAAGGTAAAATATAAAACTGAAGTAAATTAAGCAGTAAATGAACAGAATAGATTAAAAATAATTTCGAATTTTTCCTTACATGCATGGGACAAACCACTTAGTCATCATAGTATTTCCAGAAGTATTAAATAATTAAATTAATATTAAAATAAATTTTTTTAATAATTAATTGTATGGTTATTAATAGTCTACAAACATTTTATGTAATATGCATGAGTCAATTTCGCTATACACACGCACTTCCAATATTTGTCAATACTATTCAGGGTGGGTCCCCATATCATTTTATAAGAAAATATCCTAGTATTCTTGGTCATAAAATTTTCCATAATTTATAGAGAAGTATCTAAATTAAATATTAATATTGATTTCTTGTAATGATTTTATCTAAACTATATATCTCATTAATAACTTATATATTAATCCTTCTATAGAAATCCTACTAGAAGGTTTTTGAACATTATCGGACCCCATTAATTTCATTGAAATATATAAAATTTTGATGACCCTACTATGAATGTAGATATAAACTATTATTTCTAACACATCTTATTGATCCATATTCCATAAATCAAATTTTTGGTGAATTTAAATCAGATTCTTGAACCTATGATTTTAGAACTTATAATTCTCAATCTATTGATGCTCAAACATGGAATCATATCCCAAAATAGTTAATGTTCACACTCCCTTTTTCAAAAAAAAATTATTAAAAGGTTAAAGGGAAATAAAATCCTTAATGAAAAATAATGAAAAATACATTAAAGGAACCAAGTCACAAAGGCTGAGCAATGAGAGCCACCTTTGTTGTCAAGAATCTCACCCATGTATATGAACCATGAGAATCAAATGAGATAAGATGATCATAGAGGCTCTACCTATATGAACTAGAATGAGAGAACATTTTTTGTGTGAGGTTACTGGGTGATACACCGTCATGATAGACTTGTGAAAATAAACTCCTTCAAATAGGATCTCAATTTTTCCTATAAATAGTACCGCTGAGCTCCTCGTTTGACATGACTAAAAGATAGAGACCAATAAAAGATATGCTCACCAAATTTTCTAGCCCAAGTCCTCCAAACACATATATATTTCCTCAAACATACAATATACAGAGCAATTATTAGGAATAATGGATAGTGGTCCATTAAAGTATATAATAACTAGATCCTTGATAGGATACACCCTCTCCCATGGTCAAAAATACTAGGCTGAATGACCATTCCACAGTATGAATCTTGAGCAGCATTCATCCAAATACAACTGGAGAGACTCTTGGATCCTTGACATATTCCTTACATAATTTTTTCCCTAGGTTTTCCATCAATGAAATGAATCGTCAGGTCTCCGAGGTCAACCCTTTGTGAGACATCATTATATCACCCAGTCCCTACATACACAATTAACATTCATCTTTATTGTGCCTTTCCTATGTGATCCACATTTAGATCACCTATTACCCACTATTATGATCCACCCATTGATCCCACTTTCATACCACTAATTATAGGAATACTATTTCCTTTGATCCGTCATCTGAGGGGGGGAAATCCTAGGCCTCCCATAGATACTCAAAACATGTATTATTAGACCATTGGTCACATCAATGTGTCCTCTAGATTATAAATTCATATGGAAATAAATGTCCCACATTTATCATACCTAATCGGTGGGATATTATAAGTGTTATAGATTATAAATTCCCGTGGTAACAAGAATATAATCCTTAAGTATAATGACAAGACCTCGAGTTTGGAAACAATAGAGGAGATAGGAACATAAAATCCATTTCTCTCTCTATGACACCCCTAAATGACTCTGTCCTCATATTCCAATAGATGAGGACTAAATACCACAAAAAGGAATCCATCATATAGTAAGCCCCTAGTCTTTCATGCGGGGTACACCCCCTCCTTCCATATCCTCACCCCTATCCTCTAGCAGACGAAGAAGATTGTGTGGTTTGTTAGATCTTCCAATTACTCTTGTTTCTCACATAGAGCATGAATCATGTAGGTTAAAAGGTTAGTGGTGGTCTCTACACCATATGATCAATTACCAGTCTCAGAAGAGAGTCCTTTTTTGGATAAACCTATTGACTCCCCATAGGATCTCATATTTGGTGTAAGCTATAAAACCATCTTACCACCTCAAAGTCCATATTCCTTAAAAGAAAAACCTTTAGAGGGATAGATAACCAATGAAGTTGTAATGGTAGTCCAATATATGTGTAATCCATGAGAATATGAACTACATGGTCTTCAATTCTTATTCAAATGGGATATGTAGTACAATTTTTAATGTTCAAACCCAACATTCTATACTTACCCAAATCATCCATGGGCTATATCCACAACAGTTTCATATCCAATTTAGAGGGCTATATTAATTTTAGAAAATCTTTATCACCATAATTATTGGACTACACGCCTTGTATGATCATTCCCCCACCTAGGATGCCGAATCCCTTTGCTATCCCACGATCCACTTCGACATATTTCCTACACCATTTTTTTCTAGGAGTTTAATTCCACAAGGTCTCCACCACATGATGTTAAACTTTATGGGTTGTTTTCATCACATGAACATAAAATGTATGAAGTATCCTATTAAATTCCACCAAACTACATGGGTTATGATACCAATTGAAAGAGTAAGTAGGAATAAAATCTAATGGTTCTGATCCTAACATCACAGGACTCTAGTATTCCTAGATGATGATAAATTCCTATGTTCCCTATAGTGTGTCTTAAAACTAGCATCATGATAGTAACAAACTTAATAATCTCTAATCCATACATATAAAAAGGGAACCATTGATAGACATCCCCAGATATATATAGATGTCTCCATCAATGAAGAACCTCATATACATATAGATGATTATAAATACAAAATATCCTAATAAAAGATTTTTAATATAAGGGTGACTCATTCTATGTTTAGGATTTAATAAAGAATTCAAGAATATGACTTAAATTAATAACAGAGTCTTGGATTCAGCAATAATTCCACCCAAAAATGTTTGATGAGACCAAATTCAGATCCTCTCAACCAATGTGAGTCATTAAGAATTATGGGTTATATCTCCTAATGACCTCATTCTATTGGAAAAAAAGTTCATGAAATATATAAAATAAGGGAATGTTGGGTGTTTCCATTTCCATGAATAAAATAGATTGGATACCACCCAAAGAGGATTTGGAAATATATGTATAATATGATGGGTGTGCCACCACAACCAAAACATGAAATTCAAGCCCCCATGTGGTCTTCAAGAATAAAAAAAATGGTAAAAATATATGTGAATCCTTAACCAAAATGACTATATATCCCACATCACTAGCCCCTCTGGCACTCTAACTATATGAAAGAGGGAAAATAGGAATTAAAAAAATTGATTACGTTTGTGTTTATTTATTAATATGCAACATCAATGGTGTTTTATTGTTTTTGTTTGTTATATATACTAATGTAGTTTTAATAATAACTTTTTTTCAATCCAATGACGTCATCTTATCTGACATATACATAAAAATCAGTTGTTACCTATGATGGGTCCTCTCTTAACCAGAGAACACCATCGTTAACCCATCATCATCAAACCATGTTTCGAACTCGCTGATTTGAGAGTATCACATCATTGGCAATGTCCCAACACTAAAAGATTCTCAAGAATCCCTCCTGTAGATAAATCCCCACTAAATATCAACTCAACGATGGTTGTTGGTCCAGAAGAAGACAATTCTAGTTTTTATTTCAAACCATTTCAATATCCTTTCCCCCAAATAGAGTAATAGATTCCACCCTTATCTTAGTGAGGATGAAAATTAGGTAACGAAGGGAATCGTCCCAACAACACAGGGGTCCTACCAAGGGTGTCTATCTAGAAACCTCCACAATCAATTTCTTGTGGAATAAAGTCCTAAACATGATGAGGACACCACTCTATAGTCTCAATCTTAGAAAATTCAAACCCTAGAACCTAGAAAAACTCGTTGAGGGAATAAAAAAACTATAGATATGACTACATCCCTATTCCCATAAAATAATTCTCATAAAAAAACATGGTGGTAGCCTTCGAGTATATTTAAATTCCTTCACATACCTCACAAACATGTCAACATAGTTTGGTAGTAATCAAAAGAAACTATGGACAAAATAAGATAGAAACCAACAGGAAGAAAAAAACAACTTCTCATGTATATTAAAGAAACTAGTATGATCTAGAAGCACTTAGAGAAACTAATCTAAATATCCTAGTAGAGAACTAGGGGAAGACCCATATCTCTTCCACCAAACATGAAGACGATTGGTATATACTGATAAGAAATAAACGATAGTAATAGTTCTATGTCCCTAACGAATACATGGTATGGGAATATATCCTCTTTATGAACACACAAATCACTCAACATATCTTAGAAATGGTGAAGGGGTATATAAAAATTATTTCCCACATCCCACATGCCTAAAATGATTTAATAATGGTAGTGGAAATGGTTGAAGTGTGGATGCACAACTCCATCAGTAAAATTTCGGTGACTCATCAACGTAATGCGAGTGTCACTCTAGAACAGATGCATATCATTACTTTTATCTAAGTGGGTGATCATAAAATTATAAAATAAATGGAAAAATGGATTAGGCCTCTGTCCTTGTTCCAAACTGAGGTTCTTAGTCCATCCAAGTGTCTAGTTTTGGGTTGGAATATATCCCTACCAAAATTCTTGAAATCTGTTAGAAAATTTTGGAAATAGCACAGGAGAACAAAATATATTCCATGATACATGAAGGTCACTATCCATAGAAATTATCCTCATTAAACCACAATATTTCCTCAAAAAAATTTCCATAACCATAGGTATTTTTACAATGAAGAGAATTTTTATGATCTCGATCTTCTCAATGATGGTTTTCTTGAAGCTGTAAGATGTTTATATATAGGGGATTAGTATCCTACTCATTTGTTAAAAAATTAAAGAGATTGTGGTTACAATAATGAAGGTCCTCCCCCATATTTTCTACTAGTATTTATTGAGGTCCTCCTTAAAAATATTACTATGAAGGATTAATTCATGTCCATAATTTGACCGATGATGTCAACTCATCTCTTGATGAGTGTTGTGGTAACCCTCCTTGTGGATAAAAGATCAAAAAACATAGAGGCACTCCATTTTATATCATCTTCTCTACTCTTCATCACCAAGATAAATATTTAATGAACTATAATTGAATTAGAAATACAATCCATGATGGTAGTTTTCCACATGAAGGAATCTTCTATGAAGTTACACCCCATAGTGATTATTTATTTCTTCAAGAATTTCCTCCCCCTGTCGAATCAACAATGAAAAATCCCTCTCATCATGAGGAACTTTGAAAAGTGATTCCAATCATGCTAGACAGGTCTTCATTTACAAGTGAAATTTTTTTCCAAAAATAAGACATCCTATGTAAATATTCATTCTCCAAACAACCCACGGATCGCTTGGCTTCAAATATGATAGAAGATATACCTTTCAACCCCACTTTTTACAACAATGAAACTGGGAAATTTCAGATTTGGAGAAAATAAGTATACATTTATATGGTCTAATAATATTAGAGTACATTAATTATGAGAAGGGAACTGGGTAAGGATATTATACTCATCAGGTTTTGGCCCTTACCCAGATCCAAATTTGACGTTCAATAGGTTCTGTCAGATTAATGCATGAATGAAATATTTTTGAAACTTTGTTTAATTATTCATATACATAAATTAATTTTCATGACATATGAAGTCTATAAGGACCATGTTAATGTGTTAGAATAACTTTATCACCAAATTTAATTTTTGGCCCTCTTGTAGAACGATGCCCAGAAATTGGGTAAACAGTGGAAGGATCATTATATTGCATGTATCAATGCATTTCATGAAATACATCAGCTGATAATCAATGCACCACTCGGGTTCTGTATTAGTGGATGGGTAGAACATGGATATTTCTATTTCACTAAACTCAATTATTAGAAAAATACACTAGAAGTGATATCATGTAATATTTTTTTCATTGAGTCGGTTCTCAAATATGAGCCCCAATCACTGAAGATAGTGCGCTAAGTAATAATCAAACCATAAAAGTATTAAAGGGGTTAAGCCTAATGAGAATGAGTTATTAAAGGAATCCTACACCAGGCATATGATAATATTGAATAAGATTCTCTCTTAAGGGAAGCTAATCATCAAACACCACTCACACCCTCATAAGTAAGCAGCTCATATATAGACCATATATCACACCTATATCACGATCAAACATGGATGAATAATATCAATATTGTCACAATAGTAGTATAAACCACCATGATATAAGATTGTCTTATCCAGTGTGTTTGGGAACTTTTTTTAACAAAAAACCCTCTTCAAGGCAAAAAAAAATCAGCCTGAGGCATGAAAATAGCAGAACAGGAGAAGCCCCAGCCCATAGGCTGGGGAAAGTTTTACCTCAACCTCCTCTCCAGAGCAAATTAATCTTTTCTTATTTATGAGGAACCCTAAAAAATTGATCCATCCAAATTTATCCCATCTCACGACCAGGTTCCCTCCTCAAGAGTTTATACGATGAAGTTGTGTGATAGTTCTCTTCAAGTAAATCTTTTCCAAGTATCATCAAGGTAATATTGGATGGGAGGGAACAAGATCTGAAATAATAACAAAAAAAGTGATTTATAATGAGTATAAATACTCCTAGAAATCATAATGTCTTTGGTGCACATCCTAGGTCAAATCATCCCTCCTATCATTCTACTACCAGTACAATAAATAATATTCATTATCTCTCAGTGAAAATCATTGGAATTACACCTTTAGATTCCTAAGATGTTGATGTTGAGGATGAATAGAGTGAATAAGAATTCTATATTCATAACATTATCTACACTAAAATAACAGATAATGTTTTCATACCATGAATCAAAATTTCCCCAAAAACATGGGGGTTTCCTTAAATATAACACCACCACCCCCTTGATGACATTACACTAATGAAAAGGTTATGGGCATGATTATATTCCTTCATTTTTTGGAAAGATTAAAATCAATCATGATATAAGATGGGTTTGTGTGGTATGAGTTGAAAATTATAGAGATCAAGAAGATAAATTTATAAGTACTCTGAGGAAATGTTCCCACATGGTATGTCCTTTATGGAGATCTCTATCTCTCCCTCCCAGCTAATACCCCAAAACATGATTGGATCATCATATCAATGATAGTATAGAGAGAAATTTTTTTCAACTTTAGGATCATATAACCTATTTTTTTGTTCTAATTGTAGAAGGGTATCAAGATTTCCTTCCATTAGGTAAAAATTCAAAACTGAGCCAAGAAAACCATCAATGGTTAACCCAAGATGGGTGTCAACTGTGGGTATAGGAAGAACCGGTACATCAGTCCCTACATATTGTAGTCCTTGTTCAATTTTAAGTGTAAAAAACATCACATAGTGTATTATTTATAATATTGAATCATTGGTAGCCCAAATGGAAGCTATATAGGGACGACACACACACGCTATTAAAAAAAGTATTACCTTTAATGAGTGGATGAAACCCTTCCTCAAAAAACATTGTATGTCCTATATTTTCAATATTTAATTACATGGGGTACCCGGAGAAACATATAACTCATTTAATGTCTCATTTTGATCCCATGGCTGGAACCCCTATAGAAAATGAAATGATAAAAATTTGGTTCTTTGAAAAAACATTATAGGAGCCAGCCTTTGTATGGTATACTGGTTTACTGGCTCGATTAATCATGGGATGGGAAAATCTACATTGATAGTTTTTTATTCAATTTAGCTCAATGATATAGAAGAAACAAATATCCAGGCACTCAATCTAAAAATAGTTAATGATTGGGCAGGTTTTAGATTCAATTTCTAGGTGGAAGGGGTTTAGTTACTCCATAAACCTATATCTCCCCCAAAAATATTTGTTATCCCTTCATATAGATAATATTTTTGATGTGTTGAAAACACCACTTATTCCTATAAAATACATAGTCATGTTTTTGTATCTTTCCAATGTTTCTTAAAGATTTAAATATTCCATATAGATAACCATGTGGAAGTTTGGATTAATTCTATCACCTTAAGGGAAGTGAACATGAAAAATAAAAGGTTGATTCCATCACGCTTAAGTTATCTCCTACACAAGCTTTGACTCCAAATCCTACACTAGATCATGTGGAGCCCATCTCGAGCAACCTAAAAAATTTCTTAATCATTAGAATGAGTGAAATGAACAAAGGAAAAATTATTTCATGGATGAGAGGAATAAATTTTATTCCTTAAGAGATGAGAAATTCCATATATACTCCATAGATGATTTTTAATATAACATAGTCATATTTCCAAATCCCATGTGGACCGATCTTATTATTCATGATTTTATTCTAAATTATTTACCATCACACTAAACATTGGGGAACATTTTCTATGAATTCCATGTTTTCAAAGAAATCATGAAAAAATGGTGGACTTTGGGAGAGTTAATTTTGGAAACCACAAGCATAAGTGACATATATAAATGCAACTACCATAGAGGAATAAGGAGAGTGATGAGAAGTCATTATAAAAGGTTCACATATGTTTAATGATTGGATTTATAAGATGATAATCAGTCAATATCAGGATATCTTCAAGGCATAGTTGAATCAAACCAATGTTCCCTTATTTTCTCCTTTTTCAGCATGACCAACCTATTCGGCACTGCAATCATCCATGAACTAGTCCTCCAAAAATTGGTGAAATTAGAGAATAAATAAAATTATAGGGATGAAGAGACTATAAAACGTCTAGAACTACCCATGACTCCCTCCTATTTCATAACTCCAACCCAGGGGACATAGGCACCATCCCACCAAACGGTACCACATGGTTTGTCACGACATATGAATTCCCGACCATATAATAAATTAATATTTTGTTTAATTAATGAAATCATCTAATGGATCCCTTATATGATGATTATTGTGGACATGAACCCGATTTACAAACACCAAATTTGGGAACTAATGAATAGGTCACCATAGGTGAGTGTTTAGGGGATGATATAGTGGTGACATAACTCAGTATTTTCAGCCACATCCTTTCTTAAACTATCTATGATGTTGAAAGTCATCAGAGAGACCTTCATAATTCATGAAAAGAGAATAAAACTTCCCCTATATATTCCAAGGGTTTACCTACAACGATTATACTAGAAGATTCAATAGAGGTGGTCTAATTTTCTAATTAACCTCGGTTAGTAGGGAGACTTGTTCTTCCTAACCCACCACTGACAGGATCACCTTGAACTTATATTCCAAGTCCTGATCTTCTTGTTTCATGTAATTTATCCCCTACGAACCCTATAAAAGTGACTCCTCATGTTAAAAGATTATATATTAACCCATAAATATGAAATTTTAGAGAAATTGGCCCTAGTTTTGGCCAGGTTGTCAATTATGGATGCTCCAATTCTGTCAAAAGGCCCTTTGGAAGCACTAATAAGGGCTTCGATAATACCATAGGAGTTTAAATTTTTGGTTGATTATACTATAGTATATCATGTATAGATCAATATTGTAGAATTATTCTTGATTATATCTTTCATGGATCAAGATAAAAATTCCTTTATACAAGAAAAAATCAGACCACTGTATGAGTCGGGTAGGATAAATGATATTAATATCCAAATTAATTTCATTGATAATGGATCAGGATTCAACCTCATTTCAATATGAAATCATAATCTACTAAGATATAGTGAGTAAAACATGCCCCCTTCCACTTTAATAGTATAGTTTTATGAAAAAATAAATAAAAATTACCTTGGTAGAATCAATCTGAGAGCATAGTTTGGGGACCTCATATCCAACTTGGAATTTTTGGTTGTTCAGAATGATATGACCTTTAATGTTTTTCTTGGAAGGCCATGGTTTTATAAATATGGTGTAATGATCTCATCATACCAAAAATACCTCAAGTACTGCATTAATGAGAAAATTGGGGTGTTTCATAGTGATAAAGCTATATTGAAATACTATTAATCATGGTAAATTGATAATGGATTATACTAGAAGGAAGGAAAATAACTAATGAATGATAGTGTTTCTTGGGTCAATGTCCCAAATGGTCTAGAAATAACTGTATCCAATCCTTTCAAATATATCAGTGGAGAATATGTATTTCCCATCAATTATATCATATATATGAGTCCAAAATTGGGTGTATATTCAATAAAATTCATGATATCAGTAACTATGATTGTGCCCAAAAACATGGAAAAGGTTATCAAACCTTCAAATGGTGGAAAAGGCTTATATAAAAATTCCATCATTCTATCCCCTAAGCTTCAATAGATCCCAATGTCGTTATCCGAGTAAACAAATCTACCATGTCACTATTATATAGTGGAGATAATCCTTATCTTTCTCTGACCCGCCCTATGGACTTTAATAGAAACAACACGTCATCAGTCGGGTCTCAGGATCGCTTACTTACCCTAAGAATGAGATGAAAGAGAAAGATGAAGAGTAAGAGGAGAAAAAACTCATTGAATCCTCTCTAATATTGAATTAAGATTCCTTTACCACTATTAATTAACACATAAAAATAAAATATGGTTCAGAGGAAGACCCACAACCGTATTTGATTAGCACAATCATGTATTCTAAAGAACAATAGGTATATACCACCTTTATGAATAATCATTGGGATGTGTTTTCCTAAAAATACATGTAAATTATAGACCCTGATCATGAGGTGGCCACTCACTACCTGGGCATGTTAGAAAACCACAGGGGTTACAAATGGAATCCATATAAATGCACCCAAATCATGTCACCCAAATTAAAGCTGAAGCTGATAAGATTATCAAGTCCATTTTCATTCTAGATGTCCAATATCCCAAATGGATTAATAATATAGTCCCTAAAATTAATAATAATGGAAAAATTAATATTTTTCATCAACTACATAGATATCAAATGGTATTGTCCAAAAAGATGATTTTTGTTGTTATGATTACAGAACTAGTAATTGATTCCATAACTGAGTATTAGTCACTTTCCCTCATAGATTAATATTTAGTGTACAACCAAATCCAGATGGAAATAGAATATATAGAACACATCGCTTATAGATCACCCCAATTTTAATATTTCCATTGGATAATTCCTTTTTACTTGAAAAATTTTTGAACCAACATACCCTGCATCACATCTTCAATCCCTTTTTGAGTATGTATGTTGAGTACTATATCAATGATCTAGTGTTTAAATCATGAAAATTATCTTAAGATATTTCTAATCATTATTCCATATTTAATAAAATATGGATTCATATAATGATAATTAACCCCTTGAATTTTTTTCAAAGTTACCTTGAGAATGTTTCTAGGATTTGTGATGTTATATCATGGAATCAAAGTATATCCCAAGAAGGTAAAAGATATCCTCAATATGTCACATCCTCAAATCATCAAATAGTTAAGAGAATTACAATGACAACATTCCTACATACAATACTTAATATAAAACCTCATAGGAATGTTTTTTCCCTTCATGAGGATGATGAAAAGGGTGGTCACATAAAAGAGGAATGGTGGCTGTCAGGAAGAAATTGATAGTATCAAGAAATATCTTTTTACAGTACAAGTTTCGATGCTTCTTATTGAGAGGAAGACACTCATTTTATATATTAATTCCTTAAAATGATCACTAGGTTCTTACCTTGTACAATTGAATGAAACTAAGAATTAAAACAACCTATGTAATCTTACTTTCACTATGATTGACATCAAGAATCATTATTCAGATGTAGAGAAGAGCCAACTGGTTCTAATATTTATAGTTCCGAAACTTAGACACTACATATAACACCACGAGATCCATTTGGTCTCTCATATATACTAGATCAAATACATACTTATCATTCCTACATTAACTGGACATTTGGCATGGTGAGTGGTTATCTTGTAGCCGTTTGACATTTAGTTTGTGCCTCAGAAAGCAGTAAAATGACAAAAATTATAAAATTTACCCTTTGAAAATCCATCTGAAGAGGAAATATCATTGAATACTAAATTTTATAAAAAATATATCTTCTCTATTCGGGAAGACCCTCACATATGGGAGATGTATTTTTATGGCCCACCTAGAAGCCTATCAAGGAATAGTGGGGAAGACCCCAAGCTCAATAAAGTCATGTTGGGAGTTGTGATCATCTTCCTATTAAATTTAATCTAACCTCAATATTTATTATTATTATAAAGATTCAAGAATAATGAGGTAGAGTATTAGGATCTCATAGTAGGGCTATAACTAGGACATCAAATTATATTGGACCACTTGAAGGTTAAAGAAAACTTAGAGCTTGTAATAAAGTAGATCAATGTTAATTATTCCACTTGACAGGAAGAGTTAATCCCTATACTTGACTGTGTATGAGGATTAGTGTAAGAATTACCCTCAATTCCGACATTAAATCATGTCCCATGATAACAAAATATTCAAGTAGCTTCATTGGAAAGTGCATATAAAACTTTTGTGAATCCAAATTGAGAAGAATCAGTCATCATTATTGAACAAATTTAAATGGTCATGCCTTTTGTTTGTGTTCATGTAGAATAAATCAATGAGGTTAATTACATACCTAAACCAGAAGGTCCTAAAACCAGTTGGATAATGACAATTGTGGACTACCTTTTAAACTAAGTACTCCAATAAAAAAATATTGAAAAGATAAAACCCGATGATGATAAATTAATTTTACTCTTTAAGAAAACCAAAATGTCAAGAAATATTTCTATAAAAGCAGCTTAATGGAGTCCTTCTTAGGTAAATTGTTAGAGAGGAGACTATTTGTTTCATGAAATAAGTTTACACAGGGGCATGTGGTTCCCACCAGTCAGGGTTCATAATTTCCCATCAAATCTACGTCCATGGATACTTATAGCCTTCAATGGTACATGATTGCACAAAATTAACTACAATGTTTCTTTCCTTCCAAGTGCATGACATCTTCATCTATCAACCCCTAGATTTTTTATACACTGTCAAATAATCCTATACATTTTTCATATGGGGGATGGATATTTTAGGGACGTATCCTCTAGATATGACCAAAAAAATCCAATACATCCTCAATGGTAATGACTTCTCCCCCAAATGGGATGAATAAATACCCCTAAATGAATTCAGGACCAAATGCATTTTCATATTTATAAAATATAATATAATTACAAGATTCAGTATCCCTAATATAATACTAATATAAAAGAGAACTAATTTCGATTCCTCCAAGTTGGAGAAGCTTTTTTAGGAGTCTAATATCAAATCCAACCATTCATCTTGTTATTATACAACAACTCAAGGATAGATATATCCCCTCAATAATACATTATAAAATATGCTCCAAAATATGTTGGATTATATAAAAATTATTTTCATGAAAATATCCATCATTACTTGTGGTCATACCAAACTAAAACATGTACCTCTATACCAGGGATCCCATATTCCCTGGCATTTTTGATTGAGTCTGTCCTCCCATGGATGTAAAATTACCATTTATTATTATTTCCAAATGTGATTAGCTATCTGAATATGAGAAATCCTAAAATGTTTGGATTATTTGGATAAAAATTATGAGAAAAAATAACTTCATACCTTGTATCACTTGGAAATCCACCAAAATCAAATAATAGAGGATTTTAACAAGAATTTTCTCCTATACTCATTCCTCGTAGAAGAACTGGTATTTCTTCTCACAACCTTGATGAAACTTACGAAGAAACCTCTAACACTTGAGACCAAGTGGGAGGAACCATATTCCATATACAAGACCCTCTCTAATAAAATTTATTACTTGATCATGATGGATGTGGATCTTGTTATGACCCCTAACAGTGCACAGTTTCTCAAGAAATACTTTGTGTAATAATAAATTGGTCTTCATTGAATGACCTTAAAAGAAAGGTAATATGGTCCTATTAAAACAACTTAAAACTACAAGACACTATAGTCTAATTTGTAAGACTCTATATTACATATCCTAACATCCTGGTCACATTACATTAAACTATATGACAATGGACATACTGTATAATGAAAAACTGCATGGTTCAAACCCTTTTTCACAACATAAAACTACATAGCATTTTGAACCATGTTTGAGTGGATCACAATCCTTGGTGTTGGTCTCCAGGCACACCACCATTAAGAACAATGTGTCTCTTGATTTTCATCTCAATGGGATATGTAGTGATTCCTAGACCTTATATCATGGGTCTACCACAATGTATAGGAAATTATCCCTCTCTCATATACATATAAAAATATATGCATGGGACTTCACACACCATGACCAATGTCGGTCCAAATGATTCATTTGTGCTCAAACACATTACTTACACACATCAAATGTTTTTTGTTCAGAAAATTCATATCTCCATAATCTTTCTATAACCCACATTAATGTAATGTCTAATATAGATGAATAATTTTATTTGATTATAAATTGATACACCCCGGTCTTTCTTTGCATATGTCACCACCAAAAATCATGTCAACCAGAGGAACCTTTCACCCTTAAGAGAAAACTCTTCTATCACCATACAACTCAAACTATCTTGTTGAAAACAACTTTTCTAACATGCTCCATGGTCACTCCTTGCCTAATTTACCTGAATCAAATATCTTGATCTAATAACCCCCACGATCATGGTTTAAAATTTCCCTCATCACATAATAAGAGTGTCGGAACATCCTTGTCCCAATAATTCCAATGTTACTCATCATTTCATTATTGATGGTTCTAGTCATATGACATAAATCTGCAATACACTATTCATACTAATCATATGATGTTAAATTTCATGGTTATATTCCCGCTATTTTAATGTTGTGATTCTCCTAGAACTATGTATGACTTTATTTTCCCCCTTTAAGATATGTAGTGATGCCTAGATCCCATATCATGGTTTAGCCAACACATGATTAAAATGACCCTGTCCATTTTTTAATCTTCTTTTTTTGGTGAAAAAAACATTTGACACTCCTAATTTCATGCACCAAGCATAGATCATGTAGGCTTTAGAGTCTTGGTAAGGGCTTCACCATATGATCGAGGCATATTAGTTCATGTTCAGTTTAATATGGTCCTAGATTTAAGATCTTAAAATCCTCACCAAACATTTTTAATGAATCACATTAAATTTCATTTTTGAAATATCTTGCATGATGTAAACCTATACATTTTTATGGCCCTCACATGAAAGGAATATTATCCCTAGTGTTGGTCTCCCATCACAACTCTATCTAGATAAGTATATCTGCATTGATTCTCATTCAAAGGAGATATACATTGACTCCCTAATCCTATATCTTGGTCTAGTCTAAATATAAAAATTTCCTTATTCTCTTGTTTATTATCCAGATCCACATGGGAGAGTCCAATGCATGTTCTCACCCCTTAATGAATCTGAATTAGAAACAGTTCCCCTTATCTACATATGGGATATACCAATTTTGTTAATTTTTATTATAATAAATATGTGTGTCTCAATTCTCATTCTATTTTGATATGTACTGATGCTTATATTCTACATCCAAGTCCAACCTCAATGTGATAAAACGCATCCTCCCTATACAAGATTGATTAGTGTGGGTAATCTATAAAATAAATACATGTAGCTTGATTCTCCAATTAATGAGATACATAGAGACACCTAGATCATATTACCTATAATAGCCTCAATTTACAAATAAAAAATGTACCTTCCCCTTTTTGTGCGTCTGACATGTGGAAGGAACATTATCTCCATTATGGTTTGATTTTATCATAAAATTTTCCTTTCATACTTAGGTTCCTTCCTTAAAGAAATAAAACTTTTCATCTGGGAAATACAGATCTTTATAATCTTTCCTCAACCATTTGTAATAGAATTTCTATTACAAAATGACACCATTATTTTGAAAATTCATTGATACGTCCCAGTCTAGATTTCTATAAGTTTCTCTCAAAAGTCCTATCAACTAGAGGCATAATTTTCCTTAGGATAAACCAATTATATCTCTATATGCCCCGAAAATATCATAATGGAAACTATTTTAAAAAAATTATTCTTGATCACTCCCAACATATTTGTCTCATATTATCATTCATATCTAAAATACCTTGGATTGGGGCTTAAACCATTCCCTCTTCATTCATAATAAAATATGGAAAATTCTTGGTCATATCAACATGAATTGGAATGTTACTACTATTTCCATCAAAGAAAAAAATATGTTAAATTGTGGCCCTCAATGTCCTTATCATAAGACAATAAAATAAATAGTTCACATCCTAGTTAAAAATCATTAAACTATAGGATGTTTCAATGTTTATCTAGGAGTATCCTTTCCTTCTAGCGTTGTTCATTCACCACACCACCCTGAAAGACTGCATGTGGCTTGATTCTCATTTCATCAAGATACACAGTGACACTCGAATCCCTCATCCAAGACCCCAAACATATTTCAAGAGAAAATCATATCCTCATATTAATGTCATATCAATATGGATACATGGTTACCAAGAACCACAAATGGATTGATTCTCAACATAATGAGATACAAATGGAATCCTAGATCCTCCATTATAGTTCAAACCACTAAATCATACCATGTCTATGTTTTCCTTCATTTATGGACATAACCTTAACCAATGTGGGAAGTTATAAATTTATTCTAAGTCCCCTTCATTCCATGATCATGGTAAAAGTGAAATTCCATCACATTTTCATAAAAATAATATTTGTGTGGGAGCGGTCTCTAATCCATGTAAAGTGCTGACCCCGATTCTCCCTTCATTCTCAAAAAAATTTCTTCCCAAAACCACCCTCCATGGTCATTAGAAATATAAATCCATATAAAATCTATAGCCATAAATAATTGAATTTTAATTACAATTTGACTATGCATGATACCCCCTAATCTCTTTTTGAATAATTCTCCCCCAAAATGCATGTCATCCAAAGGAAATTGTATCCTTAAGAGAAACCACTTCTGTATTCGTACTCTCTGAAAACATCATGATAAAAAATTATTTTCAAACATACTCTATGGTCATCCACTATGGAAATTCCACAAAATGTGTTTCAGATCTAGAAATAAAAAAAACCAAACATAAAATATCACTTTTGGTACCTAAATAATTTCATAACATTCTCGGCAATATTACCACATTATAGTAGTTACTAACATAACTCACAGTTAAAGATATTCAACCTAAACCATGAATTTCATTAGTCAATTTTAGAATAATCTAAACTGATAATGAAAATGTGTGTAGTACTCAATAATTCAGAATCCCTCAAAGGGAACCAAGGGTATGATTCGAGTTTCATCCCACTAGATGTGAATCCCACTTGGTTTAAGAAAAAATTGAGTAATTGAAATTATAAAATTGGCATAAAACATGTTAGGTTGAAATACCCACAATGGGTGGACTATGTAAAAACCATGTCCTAGTCTCAAATTATTCTTTATGTAAAACTTATCAAAAAATTAGAGTGCTGAGGAATAAAACTCAAAAGTTCTAAGGATCCACTAAGTAACTCTAACAATAGTAAAAATATTCTCAATAAGAAAAATACATTGTAAAAAATTAGTGCAGCCTCCAAATCCAATCATTATTATATAACACATTGACACAACAATATTCAATTAAATGAGTATATTTCAGTGTTATATTATAGTTATAATGAGGACAATAACAAATAAAAAGGCGAGAAAAGAACAAAAATATTTTATTCTCGTCTATTAAAATTTGGATTACCTTCTACATGATAGATTCTCTCTTCCAATTGCTACAAGTGTTATTGGATATAGGATCTAATCTGTTAGAGAAATTCTTGAGACATATATATAGTTTACTAAAGACCATCTATTTGTGTGGGGATGAACTCCTCTGTGTAATAACGTTTCTCCTTCTCTACAGCAACCAATTCTCTTTTTTTTCAAAAAGATTTTCATGTATTAGTGGAATTATAAAATTTAATCTTCTATAGAATATAATTCATCTTTAAGGCAAACCATATAGATATATTTTTCATCAATTCATCATTTAATCTCCTCCACATTTTTGGCATGGCTATTCCTTTCTTAGGATATATAAAATTTAAGACCTTCAATCTAACTGACTAGATGTGCCTCATCCTGAAGTGATCTTTTCTCCACTTCCCATTTTTGGATGATCAAATTCATAACCTAATGGATCATGAGGTATTAAAATAAACCATAATATAAAATTTAAAACAACTTTAGAAGATGGAAATTTCTAGATGGAAGATCTTCAATAGGGGCCTCCAAAACTAACTTACATATGAATCTCTAAACGAAACATTTTGTGGAATGAAAGGAATCATATGCCTTAGATATTATCGTGGTGTTTCTTTTAAGGGGAGATATATAATCTAGGATTAGTAAATTCATGAGTCACTCTGATATACTCTCCCTAAAGTTGTATCAGCTTCACCTTCTATAGTTGTCTGAATGGTTCAAGTGACTTCTCCCTCAGGCTCAGACACTAAAGACAATGGATGTGGATAAAAGATAGGACACATCATTAACATTATAGGATAATAAATTTCAATCTTATGGGGATAATCAGATTAGTTAATAATATTCACACATTGTTAGATCATATACTGGGAGTGATTCCTCCCTGACACAATAGATATCAGTGTTTTGAGTAAAGATATCCTGATGAGGAACATCCACCTAAGCTTGGTCAAAACCCAAGATGAAAAATGCTTGAGAATGTCCCATTTCAGGGTCATCAGCTATATCTCCCTCATTAATAGGACTATTATGGACCATGACACCCTAATATTGAATGGTATTAGTAATTCTTTCTATGGAAAAAAGTTATGAAAAGAGTGGACTTTGGTTTAATACATCAAACATAAGAAGTTCATTTGGGTTTGAAATCACAAAATAATTAAACTCATGTCCATCCAATTCCTTATTAAAATCATAAAACTCTTTTAAGGAGTCATGAAAATTAAAATCAGGAAAAATGGATTCCATTATGAATATTTAATTAAATGCTGCTTCAAGTCTCATAGCATCCTCTCTTGTAGGGATATCTAAGACATTTGGGTCATAACTCAAATTGGATCCACCATCAACTCTATCCTCCAACATCTCAACATATATTATCATTTATAGCACTTTATAATCAAGATCACAAACAATGCCTTCATCAGATGGTATGGGATACCCGTAAACCCTTTATAGGATAGTGACAAGGCCACCAGAAGTTGACATAGTGTCCTCCATTATATGTGACAGATCTGAAATATAATAAGGAAGAGAGGTTTTTAATTGGAACATGATACCTTGTAATTAAATCATGAAATTTCCAAAAACCTCATACCTATCTATAGTAATAGGTATAGACACATCATCATCTCATATAACTTCTCCTATCAAATGGATGGATTCAAAATCATGAGTCTGTGTATCATATTGAATGTCCCTCTTAGTCCTTGAAGGATCAGTTTTGGACCCATTGAGGGATGAAAATGAAGTAGATCCTATAAAAGGATGTCATGGTAAAATTAGTAAGTCAGGTGATTCAAGGTATAAAATGATATTGGGGAGACATATTGTTGGGTATAAGCCGAGAAACTATCTTTTCCCTCTTTTTCTCTTCACCAATGATGGAGATGGTCCCTCATTGATCTTCTCAAATTCTAGATTTGGAGGTGGTAGTTGAGAATTATCTCCCACTATCTCTTAATCCATCATCCCCTAGACAATGGTGAGATATGATGATATAGGAAATACACCTCAATCCCGATGAGGGTGCTGGTCAGCCCATATTTCAATGACTTGGGAATAGTCCTTATTACCCCCTTTTCCCCTCCTAACTAAAGTTGAGATACCAAATAAATAAATGATAATGGATGAGGGAGGGTAATAATAAGGGAGAAGATAGAGATATGTTGCTAACATTTATGTAGTTATCCCACTCATTAATTTCTTGATCATCCACCCCTCAGTAGCACTTACATTTATCATATCTTCCACTCACATTATCACTGGAGTCCAATATTAGGTGGAATATATCAACATCTCCAACTCACAGAAATTCTTCCCCACCTTAGTTGGATTTGTTTCAAATTGATGATTAGGAGGTGCTCAAATATCCCCAACTTGCAGGATATTTTTTTAAACATGAATGAATATCCATAAACCTTGAATGTCATGGGTTATTCCCTACTAGACTCAAACCACCTTAGGTCACATATAGTCAAATATTTTTGCAGAAATTTGTGAAGAGAACCCATTATCTTTTCACTTTGAAAAAATCCTAAATCCCTCATCCTCAATGGTGGATTGGGTATTTAAATCCCAAATCCCCTACCGTTGTTGATGAATAGATCACCATGTATTAGGCTTTATCAAGTAAATATTTTTGGTTTTGACTCATAGATTATCCTAAGACAAGGGATATAAAAGAGCCTCATCACTATCACCTTCAGAGTGAATCTGCTTCCCTTTCAGCATTATTTGGGTGAAGTTATATATGCATTAATTCAAGGGATTTCTATCCCTAGTTATTCTGATGGGTTAATTCAAGGAAGGTATCTAAATTAATTCTTTACATGCATCCTCAATCGTGATCACCAAATGTTTTCTATTCACTATTGGATTGTTTCTCAAATTTAACATTAGTATGAGGAGAGATAGGGTTCTATTGTATACATTTCAAAAGATGTAAAAATCAGTAGGGGACATAAGCATATCATATAATTTCACCATTTAATCTTGTCACCAATACAAAATATTTGAAGGAAAGCATGTAATATCTGAGCTCATAAGTATTGGGGTTGTTATCCAAGGTCATTCTGGTAGGTGGATCATCATATAATAATAAGTTAAAGTCATTAAACATTCTCAGAGGCTTTGAGGCTACCACATGATTCATGGAAAAGGGTTTAATACCAAAGAAAGATTAAGAAAAAGGAAAAAATCGAGACTTTGAAATGTTAATCCCACTCAGAACCTCATAGGAGCTAAAATGTACTATTATCTTCTTCGGTAGTACTTGGGAGTTCCCCAAAAATCAGAAGGGGGCCTTCCTCATATAAACATACAATAAGCACTGATGGGTCTTCATCAAATAAGGGGATTCCAACACTATATATTCTCATTCTACCTACATGGATTCCATAAAAAATGTCCATATATAAACACCATCATCATATTTCCATATCAATAACATATAGGTTCTTAGACATATATACAAAATTTTGGAAAGTTTGGTCTTAGCATAAATCAAAACCTAATGGAATACCCATATTTAGTGGATTAACGCTACTCTATCATAGGCCAGTATCTAATTGTGTTTCTTTACTTATAAATTATAGTACATCCCCTGGGATGTTTAAATGTAGGTCCCTCCCCCTATAGATCTAATAAAATGGATATACATTCTTCTGGATGAACTTCTCCCCTCGGTACAGGGTCTTCCTTTCTAATCTCTTTATCCGCATTCAATAATGCATGGTCAAGCACAGACATTCATTCAAGATCCAACCATGTCACCTATGGTAGGATGATTTCATCATACATATCAATGAGATTAGGAAATACATATATTTTTAAAATATCTCATTAAATGATGCTAAATTTCCCATGAATCAGATGGAATGTATTAGTCTCTGAGATACAACGAATTAACAAATTCATTACAATATCAGTAAGCTTGTATACCTATGTCTATTCCACCGAAATTACCATATAAATACGGAAATTTTCTGTCATATACAAGAATTCATCACAGGTTTTCTGAATCCAGTAATCCCACATCTATTCAATATTAACCCCTTATCCAGCATAGAAGTCCCATTCTTTCTTATAGCCATTTGTATTCTCCTCTAGTGATTTGATAAAAATTGATGCCTAATAATGAATTTTCAATTTGAGGGCATGAATTTGAAGGTCTGGAGTGTTTGAATTATAGAAAATATGATAAAATGAGTGAATTATTCCTTCATTGATGTATGAAACATGACCCAAAACATTGGAAATTGTAATATTTTCATATTATTTAAATCAATACCATGGAATAAAGTTAATAGACCGTGGTAAGGAAAAATCTCTTAGGATTCCATATCCACACAATAAAAATTATTCATTCATGGGAGTCACCTTGATACATGCAACAAATTTTTATCATAAATACAAATAACCTAAGATTCCATTTTGAACACCTATATTGAAGAAGAAAAATTTCATTAAACATTTTGTTTTCTACCCACAAGAAAGTAAAATTTAGTAATGGAGTGACCCTGCACAAGTTACTCACCCAAGAGACCTTGCATATGTCACTCACCAAAGAGACCTTGTGTTGGATAATCACCAAAGTGACCTCATATAGGTCACTTTCCTAGGTACCAATGTCGAGCTTATAGTGAGCAGTGTGCCTGAGCAGCATGGGTGAGCAGTGTGGACAAGATGTGTGGAGAACCGTAATGAAAAACTAGTGTAGGTATAGTAGGTGAGTAATAGAGAAGTGTGAATAGAAAATAAATGAGTGAAGCTACATTTAGACATAGAAAAACTATACAGTCAACCTATGTGGTTGACCTACAAGGATGACCTACACCATAGAATTCTGTATATGACATGCACATTCGAACTAAATAGATGACCAATGCAGATGACCAGTGTGACCCACCTATGTGATGGGCATGTAAACCCTCTTCACCCGCTTCTATTTTTTGTACAAAGATAAAGTAGTGATGTTCACTAAACCCAAACATGGAGACACTCAAATACCTGAAGACCAATATGTAAAGAATAGATCAGTGCCTTTTTTTATACATCAAGATCAGAACCACTTCATTTAATTAGATCCAATCACGAAGGGGGGATTTTGTTGAAACTAACTTTTCCACAATAAGGATGAAAAATCTAAAGGTAAAGTACATGATGAATACAAAAAAATAAAATATAATGAATGGAACCATGTATCCTTGGTCTAGAAATGTGATCCACCTATGTGGTCTTGAATCTCGCACCAGCATAGTAAGTGCGAGAAACCTAGGCACAAAGAGGTTGCACATTCCCTACATGCGCAGCCCAATATGAGGAAATAATACCTGGGTGAGGGTATAGTGTGATAAACTTGTATGCGACACCTATGCATAAAAATATGATGACAAGAACCTTCTCCCAGGGTCCTGAGTTTTCCTATAAATATGGCCCTTGAGATCCTCATTTTACATGACTCAGAGGCGAATATTCATCTTGAAGGTCTTCTCTCCCATATCTCTCACTGAAGCCCTACAAAACCTTAGGTATTTATTTAAGCCTAAAAAATGGAAAATTAGTATAGATCAATTAATCTAGGTCTCGCAATTTCTAGAATAAAAATCCTTTGAGATTAAATACCCTCTCCATCTATCAACACTACTAGGGTGAAAGACCCTTAAACTACTTAAAACATGCGTTCTGGTCATTAGAAGACACCTAAGGAGACCCTTAGAACCTACAGAAAGGACAAAAACAAGTTTTTTTCCATGTTTTTTCATCACCCATTGTATAATTCATCTCACCTTGGTCTACCCGACATGATACATATTTATCTCACCCAGGCATCACCTACATGAGATACCTTTAGATCACCTAGGCCTCACATGCATGAACCACCTTCAGCTCACCTAGGCCCACCCTATGTGAGACACCCTTTGAGGGACCCTTTAATTACATCAATATTGGGGAACCTATTTCTATGTACCCCTTTTTTGAGGGGTACTAATATTAGGCCTCCCCCAAAGCCTCCATATATGTATGATGATAGAAAAGGAAACCTCACCATATCCTCTTGATTTTTAATACCCGTAGTAATTTAGGACCAAAATTTATCCAACCTAATAGGTGGGATCAATAAAGAGTTGTTGAATTAAAATTTCTATTTTAGTTATGATATCATCCTTAGAGATAATAATGGCATCCTAGGGTTGAAAACAAGAGAGAAAACGAGCATATCAAATCCCTGTCTCTCTCCCTAACTCCCCCAAATGACCCCACCATCATGTTTTAGTATATTTTGAGTAAATATGAAACTATGTATTACGTCCAAATGTTATCTCCTAGTATTTATTATACTGTATATTCCCACCTTTTGTATCCCCACCCATGTCCACCAGTAGACCAAGGAGATTTTATTATTCTTTAGATATTTCAATTTCTCTTGATTATTACACCAAGAATGACTCACGTGGTCTTAAAGGTTAGTGAATATCATGAAATACACGTGATAAAATACCTATCTCATTATATATTTATTTTTTTTTGTAACTTATTATCACCTTGCCTCAAGGCCTCCTATTCACTATAATCCCCAAAACTATTTCACCACATCAAAGGTCCATATTCCCTACAAGACAAAACTTAAATGGGAAATGTTCCAAATGAATTAGAAAGGGAATCCACTATAGGTGTAAGACCAAAACTTATGAAATACATGGTATTTTATTTTTATCTAATTGTGATATATAGAATTCATCCCTAAGGTTCAAACCCAACACCATAAACTCTCACAAATATTCTATAGTGCATATACCTAGTAGGTTAATATCCAATTAATAGGGTTATACTCTTTCTAGACCCTATTCATCACCATATCTATTGAGATAAATTCCAAATAAGATCATGACCCCACCTAAGAGGACATATCCCTTCCATGTACCTCAGGCTACTTTGGCACAAGTCTTTCACCATCTTTGGCTAGGAACCTTCCAGCTACATGTCCTCACAACATAAAGTTAAACTGCATGGTTTATCCTCACCACATGAGATTAAATTGTATGATGTGTCAAGTCAATTGGAACCAAATTATGTGGGTTTTTATTCTTTAAAAAGGATAATTTGGTAGTTTATCTCATGCGCCCAATCCTAACATAAAAACCTCCCTTCATCCTGATTGATGATAAATTCCAGAGCAACCCATTATATGGCTCAAAAACAGAATCATGATAATAAATTTTATTATAATATCTATTTTGTGAATATGAAATGGGACCATCAATAGATAACCATGGATATATATATATATATATATAGAAGTCCTAGTCAAGGAAGGACCTCAAATTCATATAGATTATTATAAAGAAAACACATGCTAATAATTGTTTTTTAAATTATGGGAGAACCATTAAATATTTGAGATTTATTAAATTATTTATGAATATGTCTTAAATTTATAAGTTATTCCTATAGTAATAAATAATTACCAAACAAAGGTGCAATAATCCCAGCCTTCCACCCTCTCAACCAATGTCGGTTCCTAAGAGTTACTGGATCCATAACATAGTGAACATATTCCTAGTGGGAAGACGGTTAGTGAAACATCTCTAATAAGGGAACCATTAGGTGTTTCTGGTTCCATGAATTAATCCTATAGGAAACAACCTATAAAAGATGTGGAAATATGTGTCTGACATGAAGTCTCATTCCACCACCACTAAAAAAATCCATTCATACCCTCATGATTATCTGGAATGAAATAGTTGATTGAAGTGTTATATAGATAAGCATCGATGAGATCATAAGTTTGAAGTTAGTTTAAAGGTATTTCATAAAATATCTCCTTAGAATTGGGTTATCATATTTATGATGAAAGGGAATTTTTACCCTAGAAACATATTTCCCTTCATGATCCTTGATTTTATTAGGGTTATATCCTATCAGTGATAACACAATTGACACCAATCTTGAGTGAAAAATGTGTTCCAACTATCATTTTAGAGAAAGTACATACCAGATACATCACATGTAAAGAGATAATAAATTGTAAAACAAAAAAAATGACTTGTAATATAAGTAACAACCTATAATACCCCATAATTATATGAATGTTCTTGGTAAATTAAATAGGATTATTTTGAGACCAGGCTCTGAGACGGCACATGATTCTGAGGCCTGGGGTGGCCGAAATGTATTTTTGAACTATTCTCAATGTTTATTAAATAAATGTGTGAAAGGGTTTTTCTAACATTTAAACCAGTTCCCGAATCAAAAATATGAGGAAACTATTGAACTCAAAACATCGAGAGTTACCTAGAAAGTGCCTCACATTGGCTGGCACGAGTCAATAGTGGAAAGTAGTTTTTTTATGTAAATAAAATAATTTAGTAAATTTATATTATTTTCAAATCCTTATAACTCATAAATGCAAACTTGGATTAGAAATCCAATAATACTATTTTAGTTTGTGAGGGTATGCTTCCCTTAGGCAGAGCATAAAATTAGTCGGTGAAGGCCGACTATCAATGTTGGTTTTTCGGATGTAACCATAAATAAAATAATTTAAATAAAAGTTATTTTATTTTTGAATCCTCATAACTCGCAAATGGTAACTTAGATAAAAAATCTAAGACCACTGTTGAGTTCGTAATGAGATTTTCTCATCAAGCATGACTTAACCTTGACCAAAACGAGTCGAGGGAAAATGTTATATTTTTGTACTTTTCAAATGAAAAATAAAATAACATAAAAGTTTATTTTAATTTTTTTTGTCGTTGAGCACTGGTATGTCAGTGCCAAAGTGCAGTGATGAGGCATCGATGAATATCATTTATGAACCTCATTAATGAGTCAGTGTAATGATGCTACAATACAGTGTAATAGAAATGTTGATTCACATTCTCTAATTAATAGCCTAATAAGAAATGCATGATTATTGGAATAATCCTATAATTGATCTAATTATTTGGTGGGTGGAGACAACAAACGACGAACGCACCTTCTTCCACCCTTCAGTAAATTTCTAGCAAATGTGGGCTACAGATCAAAAATGAGGAACAATGATATGCTATCCCATTCATCATCGACCAAAAATCCTATCCCAGGTAGTGGGTTTTATTTTAAGTTAATTTTTGCATTTCCATGTTCTTTCTTTTAAACGACGAACACAGTTTAACTCACAAACAAGTTAACTTGTAAATCTATCGTTCAAGCGGGATAGAGAATTTTGTGAGAAAAAAAGTGGATATCTTTTCAGGGATTTTTTACCTTATTTCTTAGTTCTTCGCAATACTGCTAACAAGAATGCATCTGGGTCAACAAGAAAAAAGACTTGGATTATTCTTTGGGTGTTTATGTCTGTGACTCCTTATCCTCCTCTCTCCATTTTTCTTTCCCATTCCTCATGATGCAATGGTTGTAATGCATTTTTCGAGGAGTCGCCAGACGGATGGGTTGAGGCACCGATCAGAGGTCGCGACACCAAGCCGCGGAGGCAGCACTAGGCCGCGGCACCCCGACCATGATGGGAGGTGGTGTGCTGGTAGTGAACCATGGAAGTTATAGGGGCCACTAGCATGGAGGCCAACGGTTTTTGGTAGGCGGACGTGGCCACTCAGCTGAGTCAGAGGCACCAATTAGTCTGTGGACCGTAGGGGCAAGCTAGACCCGCACAAAAGCTGTGGGCTAGGTAGGGGAAACCAGTCAACATGAGCGGACCAATGTAAGAGGGTGGCACCGTCAGGGAATCACATTAGAGAAGAGTCCCATGTCGGTAGGCCATAGCAGGAGGCTGGCATGTATCCCACATAGGACCTCATGTGGAGAAGGGGCGTCGCGCCTCAACCGGCCGCATGTGGCATGAACTAGATGGCTAGTGGACATCTGAGCCGCGGTAGAACCGGCCCGCCATGCGGACCGGGCTAGTGACGCAATCCAGGCCACTGGGAAACCTAATCTGGAGAGTTTTTGGCTCACTGATGCGGTCTAGGCCAACGTGACAAACTACGTCATTGGGTGGCTCAGGCTAGGAAAGTTCTGGCCCACCTATTGCGTGTCAGGCCAAATGAAATCGGGTCACTGGGCGACCTGGTGGGCTGGACCCACAACTGAACTGGGCAGAGTCCAGCAAGCCCCAATGGGCCTGGCCCATCGGCCAGGCTGTCCTAGACCCCACCATGTTGGGTCATGTCAGCTAAACTAGGTTAGGTCATTCGGTACCCCAGGGTTGGGTTGGTCGGGTCGTTCTGACCAGGTCGAACCGTGCATGGACACAACTGGTCTCTGTTTACTAAAATGCCAATATCATTCAGACTAGTCATCTGATTGATGCACTTTCGGTGGCGATGGGACCCTTGCGATGAGTCAATCCATTGGGCATACTCTAAGTTAGAATTCATGGTATTTGAGATGCGACTGATGTCTTCAGGATTAGGTTCCCTTGGAATCAAGCGTGATTTGAGAAGGAATCCTACATCTGGTTGTGACGTGAAGGATATGACAAGCAGTTTTTAGGGATTCAGCTATCCAAGAGAGGAATGGGTTTAGTGATCTAGATAGCCTAGAGACAAATGGGTCTATGTGATCCTAATGGACCAAGAGACGAGCAGGCCTTAGTGATCCTGCTAACCCAAAGACGAATGGTTCTATGTGATCCAACTGGCCAAGAGATGAGCGAGTCTAATTGATCCAGCCTGTACAAGAGAGGAGCGAGTCTAAGTGGTCCAGATTGCCCAAAGATGAGCGGGCCTCAGTGATCTAGCTGGACCAAAGTCATGTGGGTATCAGTGATCCAGCTGTCTCTAGAGACGAGCATGTCTTAGTGATCCAATAGGCCCAGGTGATGAGTGGTCCAGGATGACAAATCCCTTATCAGTACAGATGTTCAGCATTACGAATAATAATTATACTTCATATAATTTGAGTTATACCTAGTTTGAGAAATTGTTATTTGTTATTGTTCTTTGTGGGTTCTCTTTGTTGTTATGCTTTGTGGTTATTCCTTTATGAATTGGGTTCCCTAATTATTATTGTGTTACTCACCCATGCATGGGCTTCACCCACACGTGTCATGACTTATGCAGATGACCGATGCCTTGACAGAGGACTCAGTGGCCTAGGACCAGGTGGTGCCCAGTGGGACCAAGAAGGCGGGGCATACTTCTATGGCTTCTAGCTGTTACTCTACACTTACCCATCATGTGGGGATTTTTCTAGACGACTTATCAAGGATCTTGTAATCCCTTTTCGTTTGCAGTTGTCTTTTGTTGGGTTTGTATTCTGGCCCATTTACTTCTTGTTTGTATTGTAATCGTAGTATTTTTCTTGTGACAGTTGTGGTTTACTTACTGTTTAACTTTTTTTAGTTTGTGTTGTGTGTGTGGTACAAGTTAAAGGTAATGGATTCCCTTTTTTGGGTATTCATTTTTGGTGCTAGTCGCTATCCCCTGGCCTATGAAAGGTGGGCTTTGGGTAGTCACGGAACGAGCCCTAGGGGACGGTTCATGAAAAAGTGGTATCAGAGGTGGTCGGTTCTTCTAGAAAAACTAAGATTCTGTAAATTTCGATGGGGAAATAGTGTTAAGTGTTTTAATTTCAAATTTCAATATAGGGAGTCTAGTGTTGGTGCAGGGGCAAACATATCCATACACCAAGACCCTGAATTTTATTTTCCTACCCGGTACATGAAAAATGGTCGCATATGTCTTTGAGTATTTTTCCCATGATCTTTTTTAGTTTAAGTCAGCACACCAAGTATTATAACTTGATCATGGTTCATCTTGATCTCATTAAGGATGCCTCCATGCATCCAGCCTGCCGAGATTCCAGTGCATGACCATGAGGATGGTCCACATAGTGATGTGGCCTCAGTACAGGGATTGGTTCCTGATATGGAACCTTCAGGCGGTGTCCCAATGATACCACCACCCATTGGTTAGTAGTTTCTAATAGCTCTACCAGTAGAGGATGCATGTAAGATCAGTACCTTACATTATTTCCAGCAACAGTGAACTCCCAGGTTCAGGGGAGAGATAGATCCTCAGGTCGCTAAGGATTGGATGGAGGTAGTGACACAGGACTTATTCTTAGTGGGGACTCCATTTTACTAGATGGTGGTTATAGCAGTGAGACTTCTTCTTGGCTTGGTGGGGATATGGTGGAGTTTGACCATCCTGACTTATGAGGAGGTGACCCACACCTGGTCTAACTTTGAGTGAATTTTCAGGGAGGAGTTCATACTTGTGAATTTTAACTCAATGTGAATACATGATCTTATCCACTTACAGCAGGATTTCTTAGAAATGGTGGAGTACCCTGTGATGTTCACAGACCTCTCCCGTTACTCTACATATATGGTGATAGACCCTTTCTTTAGTTCCTTTATAGAATAAGTATATAGTCTTGTAATTTAATGATTGATCTTCAATATCTCATTTTTGAAAAAATGTTTTTTTATTGTTGGAAATAGAGTGTGTTTTGTGTTTGTTCCTTATCCATGCTTTGTTTAATAAAGGCATTTTCAAGGTAAGTGATCTTACTGTTCAAAATAATTAAGTGTGGAAATTGGATCCATTTCCTAGTGTTTTCCAAAATTTTGGAACTCAAAATCTGTAGGAAGGGTAAGCTTTTCCAAACATAGTTTTCTAGGATAGTGTCTTCATTTATATGTTAATTGAATGGGTTTGATAAATATTGGATAATTGAAAATATGCAAATTTTATTGAAGGAATATGGTGTCATAAAGGTTTCAAGATTATAAAAATAGGCTTCCTAAAAATGGATTAGTCGTGATGGGATGATTGTAATCTTCTACGACTATGATAAGATTCCCCAATGGAATAATTTCACTTGAAATTCATGAACAGGTTGATCTTCATGAACATTAGTGTAGAGGTTCATGAAAAGATCACGGTGAATTAAAATTCTTCATGAAAGGAAAAATATTTAAATAGGTTTCCACCCACATCATTTGGATATGGAGAATTTTTTAATAAAGGGTGATATGCTCTTATTTATCAAAGGAGAATCACGAAAGAATTTTTTATTTAATTTGGAAATTTTCATTAAATCAATATTCATGAAAATATGGTTTAGAAATTATTGTAATTAATTCATTTTTGGTATGGGAGTTTGTGAAGAAGGGGTTATTTTTTATTGTTTATAGATTCCTAAGTTCTTGGAGCTTCATGAAATGTATTGAGTTCATGAAGGCTGATGGATCTTGGAAATAAGAATGGATTTTGCGAAGTCTAGTAGATTTGTAAATAGTATCATTGAATATTTGGTTTACCTGAATAGTTATTTAAAGTGCATCAGCTTTGGTCTAAGGTGAAATCATGCTCTTTGGCTAATCAAGGATGATGATGTAAAGGCCCAATCTACTGAGGTGACATATTGGTCGATAAACTGAGTAATAATTAACCTAAGGTAGTGAGATAGAGGGATTTTGTGGAAGTCTACCAAGGTAAATAGTGTGTTACCCCTAAAATTATTATAAATAATGTTTTTCTGGCATAGAGTGACTATTTATGATCTTATGTACTCCACAATAACTGGTAAATATTAGTGGATTCTTGTGTGATCGATACACTTTCATCATATGCTCCTTGGACTATACCTTAGTAGTAAACCATGTCAAACTATTGTGTTGTGTTTCTTTATATGGATGTTTAATAACTGCATGTTTCCATCATACAGGTTTTACATGTTCCTACCAAAATGGGAAAAATATCTATTTTTAAAAATAAAAATTTAACACCTTATTTTACCTCTCCCCTATCAATGTGTTATGGGGTCTTATATCTCCCATAAAGATCTTATCCATTTTTTTATCTTCATAAACATACCCTACTTAAAACCTTTCTTCATAACCTTGGGAAAGGAAACATATGAAGGGGTGTGATCAGATTTATCAGTAAGGATAAACATGGGAGATATCATTCGATTTTCATATGAAAGAATATGTTATGAATAAGGGTATGAGGTCATGATCACAACTTACAAAGTCTATAACGAACCTTTCATATATCATAAATATGATTCATGGAAATAATGATTATTATTACATAAGACATGATTCATAAGTGTGTGAAATAATCATAATTCATGAACCCTAATCTCATATAATAAAAGTCTGGAACTAACATAGTTATAGAGAGAATTTCATTTTTCAAGCATAACTACCAAGACCTTGAAGTAGAGTGGATTAGGCCAGATCACATATTTCCTATTATGGATCAAGACCATGAGTATATTTCTCATTGTAGATCAATATTGTCGACTTGTTTCCCATTATTATCTCATGATATATAAAACTTTAGCTAATAAAATAGAGGGTGATATAGGTACCACCCATCACAGAATAAAAATCATACATATTTATACCTCAATATCCTAAAACAATCATCATATCTGAACCCATAAAAATAAATAGCTTCATAAAACATTCATCATATTAGAATCCATGAAGATAAATGGGTTACATGAAAAAATTTCAACATTACAGAACCCATGGAAAAGAAATGGGTTTTACAAAAATAATTTCATCATAAAAATAATCCAACCATATAAAAAATAATGGTTGTATCATTGGATGATATCAACAGTAAATATTAAGTAACATCAACGGATATTATCTTATATGGAAAATTATTTTGAAAGACAAATCAATGGGAACATTTCTTGAGGAAAATAGTTTTTTCTTAAAAATATACTATTTAAATTTATAAAAACAAGGAATATTTGGATAATAATTTTATTTTAGGATAAAACTGTAAATTTGTAAAGGAATATTCAAATAAAATAATGTTCATAATATTGGAAAATTTTGAAGATTTATATATTAAAAAAATATTTTTTTTCACAATTTTGTTAAGACCAAATAGGACTTGTTAAAAAAATAATGATGATTACTTTTAAACCACACTATAAAATATAAAACATTGGTAATAGTTAAATTAATAAATGATTTTAATGATTTTAAAACATTATTGAAAACAATTCAAGAAAACATAGATATGGAAGAAAAAAATCTTTCAACAGAAGGGATAAATAAATACAATTTATTTATAAAACAATTATTTTGGGATCATTAATAATTTAATAGAATAAAATAAATGTAAAACATGTATCTGTCAGAAATAACTATAGTATAATAAATTAAATGAGTTTATTAAGAGGTTGATAAAAATATTTCATCGTCAAAATCTAAATCATAAATAATCCCGATAAACAATGAGATTGTAACATTAAACATTTACCACTTTGTTATCTTCTAAAACATAAACCCCATTAAACACTAAAATAAAATTAACCTTTAAATATAACTAAAATAATAATATTAATTATTTTAAATGTAAAAGTGTTAGTATATACCACTCATAAAATAAGATCAATTCGTAGCATAACATATATCCTAAAAAAGGAAAATTGGGACCAAAATCCATTATCTTAAGTCTCGAATTCCATTATACATGTTCAAACATGTTGTTTAATAAATAATATTTTATTATAAAAATATTATAGAAATAGACTAATAAATATCATAGAATATATTATTTACTTATGGGAATTTGTTACCTATTAATTAAAAATTCCTTAAAATCTTATTTCGAATAATAACTGATTTGTTTTTCATATATGTTTTGATTTGATAATTTTATTCCTCTTACTTTGATCATGGTTTAATAATATCTACAATATTAACCATTATAAATATATCTTATATATTTCTTATATATTTATTTATAGAAATCTATCAAATTTATAGGTATAAAACTAAATGCAATGTTCATGGAGATGGGAGGTCGTACATACGCATTAACGATATTTCCATTTTCTCATTAAAAGGAAAAAAAGAAACCTAAATAATATATACCCATTAAATATTAATAATTATTTAATATATATAACATTCATTCATTAGATTAATCCTTATTTCCTTCCATTTAATGTATAATTGAAAAATGAACAGTGTTTTTTCTTGAGGTGGTAGTTAGACACACACACATGCGACGTTATCATATCCCCCATATAATGGAAAGTAACAATTTATATGAGATATCATAGTTCCATAAGTATAAATATGTCAAAAATATCATTTATATATAAATATATACAAATTTATTCCATCCATACTTTTATCCAAGTAAAACTGAATTGAAAAACACATTACATCGGTTTGTGAGGTGGTGCAGCACTGTACACATGAGGGACGTTATTGTTTTCGAACATGTTAGATGGTAATAAGGTAGTTATTATAATATAATTATAGAGGTGTAATAATTTTCTAGATATAATATATATACTTTTAATCCATCATGTTATCGATCTATGAGAGGTGGTGGTGGAAAATGGATTACATCGGTTCACAAGGCGGTAATCTTTCATACACATGATTAACAATTTTGATTCCCATTTGATGAAAATAGAAATAGATATAGGTTATGAAATTAACATAATAACATATATTTATATGGTATATAATGTTTTTATTATATCTGTATATTTAAATAAGATCTAAAGGATGTGAAAGAAGAAATAAAACAAAAATGTAAGTTTAGTAATTTTACCTCTTCTTCAGAGAGCCTCTTTAGTTTTATAACAAAATCCTTCATAAGTGAGATTCCTCATAAAAATATGGTCTATATTAATTTTTATAGAGTTATGGAATAAATTTTGGTAGTTATTGGAAAAAAATGTTTTTAGAAGTGTCAATAGGGGAGGATAGGGGTGGACTTCTATAAGTGGGGGAGAGGCCACACATGGAATTTTTGAAAAGAATAAAGTGTACCCACATTTTGCACATCAAAAAAGGCTAAAAAATTGTTCATTATATAATCTTAGAGGTTATAAGTTTTAAATATTTTCAATAAAAATATGTTTTGGACATGTTTTTAGTACATTTTACACCTTATCATTTTAGTTTAACCCCCATTAAACTTATTTTAACCTTTGTGTTCATTAATTTTTTTCTATTTTTCTATTAAATTTAATCAAAAATTATATTAAGCTTATTATATATTATTAATTATTTTTAATAAAAAGATGTAATCAAATTTTAAAAATTATATTAACATAATTGAAAATTTTTAATTTAAAATTAATCTCACAGACACGACGACAAATTTGTTTTCCAAAGAGAAACTTTTCAAAATCTTAAAGATTTTTTATACCTAAATTCATCATGGAATTTATATCAATAACATGATTTTGATTAATTATTATATAATTTATATAATTTTACCTTTAGAACATTTTAACAAAGATAGGACTCTTTAAATTTTTGAAATAAAAATGATGTTTTTAAAAAAATTGAATTTTCACTATTCATAGAAAATTTTACCTTTTCAAAAAATTATAAAAAAATTCACCATAAGATAATTTTGAAACTAAAATTTCAAAAATGATATTTATTTTTTGAAATAAATTTCATATAATTTTAAAATATTCTTTTATTAATTTTTCATAAAAAGTAATAAAAACATTTTTTTGAGAAAATACTATTTTTGAAACATATAAAGAATCTACCAAGAATTAAGTACTTTTAATAAAATTGTATTATTTATATAAAAACATTATAATTAATATTTAAAATTTTTTATTCCTATTTATTATTCCATGTTTAATAGATATGTCGTAATGACCATGTTAAATAGTAATACAAATAGTATATTGTTGTTTATTAAAACATAGTGTTGTGTATAATACAACCTTTCAAAAAATTATATTTATTTAAAAGAAAATTTTATAAAATTTTTAAGTAATTCATGCATATTTTATTAAGTAAAAATTATTACTAATTTATCACAATAGGAAATGTCGATGGATCCCAGGTTCTGATGGGTGCATGAGAGCTGGATTCTTGAGTGTGGGAGTGGAATTAAGATGTGGGGGGTCTAGTTTTTTATAGCTAGGATACAGTTGGGGAGTTTCTGGTGGTGTGGCTACAATTTGGGTAATGGGGATAAAAATGTGATAAATCTATAATGGGGTAGATATCCCAATTTATCATCCTCTATTAGTATCAACAGACATCGCCAAATAAAAGTTTCTCGATTCTTCCTACCGCAAAAACTAAAAATTATAGTACTGTTATATAGCTTGAATCTAAAATCAAAATAAAGAGGTGAGTATTAGTAATATATTAGTGATTTATAAAAATAGGGATGATGATAAGAAATCATGGAAATGACAAGATAATGGAGGGTTCGTGAACCAATAATGTAGGGATGATGGTTGGATAATGGGTGGGTTATAGTGTGGGAATAAACCATAGGGGAAAAGGTATTGGTCAACATGTGACGAGAGGGTGGAAGAATGTGTGGGGAAGTTATTTGACTCGATAAGTAATTTTTTTTTCTATTATTTTTATTTATAAGACTAAAATAATAGGATATTTACCATAATGATTTAAATGAAATAATATCAATGAATTTTATTCTATTATGGGTTTAAAAACATTAAAAATATATCAAAACTGTCAAATATTATTAAATATATGATAATAAAGACCTATTATCATGATTATATAAATTTTGTCAATAGGATTGTGGTTATAGGCTATAAATATATTTGGGGTTGGTCAATAAAGCAGAATCACCCTCTACTAGATATTAGTTTGTAGATTCATCTCAAACCTTCACACCTTGATATTATTATTAGTTATAAAAACTAGTGGAAAAAACTCTAAAAAACAATAAGTGTAATTAAGCACTATCATGTCCCCTTACTCAAGATCCATGAACTCTCAATACATCCATACCATTTGTGTGGTTGGATGAAATTGCATACTAAACATCATTTGGTATCCAACCTATGTTAGATCCTCATCAAGATTATATTATATATATGTCTCCCATAATTTATGAGAATTTATCATGATCATGTATGTCATAAACATCATCATTGATTCATCATTTGTACAAAGAAAATATAAGATCCAACTTATCCTCCCCAAAAAATAATAATCTTTCTACACTTCACCATGAACCATAATGATAATAGGATATTACTTTTATAACTCTAAATCATAACCCACTTACTCAGGTCCCATTAGATATAGCCCCATTTTGAGATATAGTATCTATTGAACCTATATGTTCAAATTTTAAGGAACATTGTCCTTATTCTTGGATTCTTACTCATGAACATGATAACTTCCCATATCCCAAGATTTTTCATCATTAATTGGATCTTTATATAGATTCATCTCTATCTCATTGTTAACCAATGAGAAAAAATGCCCATATTCAAAATATAAATTAGAAAAATGATTTATGATTCATTTATTATGTGTTTGTATTAATCATACATCATTTAGATTTATGGTGGGGTCGATATGACTAAATGTGTGTATTTTTAGTTTATTACAATTCAAATGGATGTCATATACTCAAAACTGAGAAAAACTCAAATGGTCATCTTCATTTTGGAAAATGATATGATATTAATTATTGACATGTAAGAATTAACAACACATTAGTATGATAGTTTTTTTTGTTTTACTAAAATAAATGATTCTAATTTAAAAGTAACAATTTAGTTTAAAATGAATAAAATATAGTCAAAACTGATAAAACACCATCGAATTGTCATGATAGTTTAGGACTATTATTGATGATTGATTTTTTTTAACTATGAATTAACAAGTCATCAATCAGACATGTGGTGTGTCCAGTATGAATGAAAGTTAATTTTTTCAATTTAAATGTTACATTTTACTAAAAAACATACATAATATAAACAAAACCATGAAAAAATCTTTAATTGTTGTAATAATATTATAAAATGATTAATTATTATTTTTAACTTATTTAAATTAACCATGCATCAATCTAACCAATAGTGTTTCTATTTTTACTAACAGTTATTATTTTTAGTTTAAAAGTAAATTTTAGTTAAACTAGACATCACATACTTAAAACATTAGAAACATGTTTAGATAATCATCATACATTAAAAAAAATAACATATACCCATTTTTTGACATGTAAAAATTTACCATGCATCAATATCAAACATGGTTTAGGTGGTTGGATAGAAATCTTCTGTTTTAAATTTATATGTCACATTTTAGTTCATTAGGTACTTTACATAGTAAAAACCAATAAATCACACACTTATTCTGTTGATTCATTAGGAAGATAATCAATGATTCATTTATAATTCATTGAAATAAAATACATGTCATTCCAATACATGGATTAATTAGTATGACTAAAAGTGTGTATTTTTAGATTAAAAGTGATATTTTGTATCAAAAAATGCATCACATAATCACAAAAGAGATAAAATACACATATTTCCATTATACATTAATAAAATGATCAATTATTAATTTGTGAATTATAGAAAATAATAACATATTAATCTAACTCAAACTTTTTAATGGTTGGACTAGAATTTTATGTTTTTAATTTATAAGTCCCATTTTAGTTCAAAACATACATCACAAAGTACAAACTGAGAAAAGAATATTGGATATATTTACATTAAGAAAATGATTAATGACTAATTAGTTATTTGTTTGAATTAATAGTATGTAAGTTGAGATTTTCATGGTTTCAGTTTATTTTTCACATTTTACTTCATATTTCATGTCACAAAATAAAAATAAACATACTACCTAGGATTACAGTATAACTTTAGAACAGTGGTTGGATTTAAAATTTGATGATGTATGAATTAACTACACATTAATCTAATGCTTGATGTGGAATGTATGACTGAAAGAATATGTTTTTGTTTATAAGGGTCATTTTTGTTCATGACAAGTGCAAAATATTCAAAAGAAAAGATATGTGATCATTTTTCATTATAAGTTAGCATTATGAAAAGTTACTTATTTTAGAAATGTAGTAATTAAATGCAAGTTAATTTAGAAAAAAATAGCAGGTTTAACTAAAAGTGTATTTTTTTCAATTTAAAAGTGACATTTATGTTTGAAACATGCATCACCAAGTCCAAACTAAGAAAAAATACTCATAATTTCAAATTACATTATAAATTTATTAACTTATTTAATATGTTATCATTTTTATTTATGTATTATGTTTTATAGTTTATGTTATCCTTATTTATTTATTTTTTATTTCTATAATTTTTCTTCATTTTTTCATTAAATTTATTTCTTTATAAATTATTAATAAGAAAGTTTTTTTTGTTACAGGTCTATGCTTATTTTCTATAAGTTTGGACTGATCTATATAAAAGGTCTATTATCAGTTGGATTCATTTTGAGATGGTTGTAAAATTGAAATTTTTTGTAATTAATTGTATATATCAATGTAATTGTAATGTATTAGAATTTTTCGATGTAAATTTATTTGTATTAAAATTATTCAATGTAAATATAATTTTTAAGGTGTGAAAATATATGAATTTCTAAAAAATATATTTTTTGACTCAGTGGTCATTTCAATGATTTTTCTATGTAGCATCACAATTGTTCAGTTGAGAATAACATTTATTAGTGCCAAATATAGGACTGAAAAAACCCACTTTCATCAGTGATAAATGTCATTCTGATAAAATAATGCTTTTATCAGCACAGATTTAGCACTAGGAACTCCTTGATGTCCACACTATAATAGATACGAACTTAATCAGTGCTCAAAATGGTCTTTATCATGGCTAAAAAGGGACGGCATGCTAAGAGACCTTAAAATAACGTGACTAATGTGATCACTAACAAAATAACTAATAAATTTTGTGTTTATGAGTTCTCAAAAATTTATTTATAAATATAACCTTTATCATTTTTTATTGATGATTAAGAAATCACTTATCAGTTCTTTTTTAGTGCTGATAAAGGGGGAATTTATTGATTATTTTGTTATCACTAATAAAATAACGAAATTTTTTTATTTTATTTTTCTTTATTTGAGGCCTCCCCTCCCCTGTTAGCTCTTGACCTTATTTCTTTAATTCTCTAAAATATATCATGCCCATGCTCATGCATTATGAGAGCCAACACCCCCTTTTTTTAGTTGTAACAAACATGCTTTGCTAACGCTCGATGATTCTCCCCCACCTACTCACCCACACATGATTAGACTTAAACCTGAGACCTCCATGTGAAAAGGGAACCCCTTTACCATGATCATTCTCATTTTCTTTTATATTTTATGATATTCTTATTGATTTCTATATATTTACATAAATATTTTTATCAATATAATAAAATTTTCAATACATTTAAAAATTTTATGTCTGTGTGTGTTTATTTAAACATATGTCTCTATATGTGTGTATATATGATATATATACATATATTTATTTAAATATATTATATATTAATATTTATTTACATACATTAGAATAAAAATATAATTATATATATTTTTTACTAATACACACATATGTATAAATAAACATTATATATAAATTTGTATAGACATACATATATATTCAAACACTTTTATAATGTGAAAAAATGGTTAAATCTTCTTTTAAATAAAATGGATAATAATTATTTTTATATGAGTTATTTAATTATTTTTAAAAACATTCTTAAAATATTTCAATATATTTTATATTTATATATGAAATTTATACATAATTACATATATATTTATAGGTATATATATTTACATATATATTTATACATATTTACACAGAATCTTATATTTAGATATATATATTTTATAATGTAATTGTAAATATTTATTGTAAATATGTTTAGATAAAATATATTTTGATAATGATATATTATTAAACAAACATTAATATATGATGTATTTACACAAAATTAATGCACACATTGATCTATCCTTTTTTCACTCTCTCTTATCTACATAAATTTTGTTAAATATTTGTCTTTTTCATGTTATAATATTATATTTTTAGTTAATAATTATTATTTTCTGTTGTTTTCTAATTTTATTGTTGAAATTTGATTTTTTGTTAAAATTATTTATCTTATTTTTTAATTTTATCATTTTGAATAATTATTAATTAATTAATTAATTTTATTATAATGACCTTTTTTTATTATTTTATTTATATTTAATTTATTATTTTTTCATTCTTTATTATTTTAATTATTTCATTATTTATGCCATTTTTCTTACTTTGTTATATTTTATTTGTTTTTAAATTAATTCTTCAATTTATTTAATCCATTTTTTTATGTTTAAATAAATAAATAAATCTTTTGTTCTTAAAAAAATAAATAATTAAATTGTGTTTTACATTTTTATTCTTTTCTATAATAATTAAAAATATTTAATTTTACTTTAATTCTTTTATTTTATTAATTATTTTAATTAATTAGTTAGTTAATTAATTTAATAAAACTTTCTTTTAAATTTTTTATTGTTATAAATTAATTTACACCTTAACAAATTTTAATCATTATTAAAATATTTGATGAATAAATTTTAAAAGAGTTAATTTGATTTTGAAAATTTTAAAATATTTTATTATTAATTTAGTTAACTGGATTATTTAAATTTAGTTGACTTATTGATTTAATTTGTAACATTTTATAATTTTTGGTTGTTAATTTTTAAGTAGGTTTCAACCATCCACCACCGACTGACCCATCCCAAATCCACCAACTCCTTCCACACCATCTGATCTTCACAAACCATTAATTGAAGAATGTAGACAATAGAGTAGGAAACTGAGTAGGAGTAGAGCATTAGAGAAGGGGCTTGGGGAGGGGAGAAATATCTCCCATGATGCTCCTTCACCTCTTTTATTCTGTTCTTTTTTATGTTTTCCTTATCATGTGCAACAAATTTTCATAGGGGAATCAAATTTTTATGACTATATGTCTCTTAATATGTTCTATGCTTTATTTTGGAAATTACACTAGTGTAATTTTAGCTTAGAGATATCCCTTGTTCTCTCAATGATCATCATTTTTCTGAAATTCTACATACCTAAAGGTGGCAATAGCATTCATCTTGACATTGTATTTTAGAAAAATTAATGAAAATGGAAAAGGTTAATGGTATCTTTTCCATTAAGAGAATTTCAATCCACTAGTGATGATTGAAAGTACATTTATAGGGAAATATCGCAGAGTTGTGTTGATCTACTAAATAAAGATCTTAGTAGATCAACAACTTTATTTTTCATCCCTATTTCAATTGCAGTTAACTAGAGTATGAAGAGATAATATATTAATCAATTCATGATAGTCTAGTATCCCTAATCCCATCTACTGTTTTCTCATTCAATGCCTACCTTTTTTCTCACAAATCCCCTACTCTAGTCTAATTCACTCTGATTTTTACATTCACTACCTTCCATGTCACTATATTTATTTTATTTTTTTCTATTGTTTTTTCTTTTCTTATATTTGTTTTGGTCACTAGCATAATTTAATTCATTCTATGTAGTTCGGCACTCTTCTTACTGTTGTACTAGTAGTAAATATGGTTATATAAATATTAAATTTTCATGATTCCAACGAACTCATGGTCAAATTTTGGCATAGTTTCCAGGGAAGGAATGTGTGACCAAGTAAAAAAATAAAATAAAATAATAATAAAAAAACTAAAAAATTGAAATCTAAAATATCAATGAATACAAAACTCAAAAATTGAACTAAAAATTTATCAAAATTTTCACTCACTTCATGCATACTTGTTCATCTAATATAGAACATGAAACTTCAATTTCTGACATCAAAAAACATTATTCTATCCTAATAAAAAAATAATGTCAAGAACGAAAAATCTTGAAATGAGAGATAAAAAATCAAAATATGAATGTTCCACAGCCTTTAGTGACTACCCTTGAGATACCCAAACATAGGGAGTTCCAAATTCATACTATGTAAATCAATTCATATTGCTTCAAATTATCTCCTAGGTCTAGAAATTATGAGATCAAACAACCTCATCTCTCTTAAATCCCTGCTTCAATGGTCTACCATAGAGGACTCCCTTGAGTTTATTTGAAATTTTTATAGGTGTATCTGAAAATTTCCTCTAATAGATCTATGTGAGGAGGTGTTGAGTATGAGTTTTTTCCCATTATATATTAAGGGGGTCTAGAAATTGGTTTCAAAATATAGATGAGGAAATCATTCAAATATGGGATGAGGTGTTCAAATCCTTTGTATCCGAATTCTATCCAAGTAATAACACCATTGAGGTTAGGAAAAATCTCATATGATTTTTCTATGATGAGGGAGATCTTTTTCATAAGGCATGGGATTGGTTCAAAGGTCTTCTTAGGAAAATTCCCAATCACCAGTTAGATACCCATCTTGTCATGGGAAATTTTTACAATTCCTTAACCCCTTAAAACCATAACCTAGTAGAATATTCTTGTGTTGGTGACTTCTATTATTCCACTACTAATGTAAATAAGAACATAATTGATAATTCGGATCAGAATTCCCATCAAAAGTTCACTAGGAAGAGATTCATCCATAGGGATAAAACTTTTACCCAAGATACTATTATTAAAGGAAAAGTTATAAGGGATAAGTTTTGTCACTATGGTATGTTTGGTAACATTGATAAATGTTCTCCCAACATTGATGTCCCTATTCTATCAAATTAGAATTCCCAGCTTTTGGATTATAGGTCTAAGAATTAGAGTGTCAATGACCCCTTCTCCAATCAATATAGTTCTGGATATAAAAATGATCCCAACATGTCATATAAAGAGAATGGTATAATAAAATATCCCACTACCCCAAACTACAATTTACAACCCAAAGCTTATAATTCAAATCAATATGGGATTTAATAATAAAATTCTCAATGGTAACATAAGTGATTGATGAAATATATACTAGGTGAAAATTTTTAGATGTAAAAATAAAAAGATTCTAGAATTCATAGTCAAACATTTCATATAGTCCAAATGGATATGGAATTTGGATAAAGGGGAAATCCTAATAACAATTGAATCAAACCCAAGAGAAATTCTGATGGCAGTAATAACGAGGTGAGGTCTTAAAATTTGAGAAGTGTTCAGGGAATAATCTTGACAAGAGGAATTTGATGTTCATGTTGAAACTAGAACTGAAGATATAAAAAAACCAAAATATATAAATTTTGTTATACCTGATGAAACATAGAAAAATAAAAACAATTCACTTGAGAAAACCCCAGAAAAAAGTAAAATGAAATGGTAATTATTAATATCAGGAAAGAAGAAGGTTATGTTTCAAGATGAGGGTAATAACCCGCCTATTTTAAAAAATTACCCTCCTCTCATCCCTTTTCTATAAAGGATAGAAAACACCAAGGAAACTTATTGCCTCCAGTTTCCTTAAATGTTTAGTATATTAAATATCAAGAAGACATTTTTGGAAACTTTGAACAAAATCCTGTTATACCATAAATTTCTTAAGAGGTTCTTAGTTAACTTTAGAGAATGGGGTGAGAGATCAAAAGTGACTTAGTATGAGGATTGTAGTGCCATCATCCAAAAGATCATTCCCCCAATACTAAAAGGCCAAGAAATTTTTATCATTTACTATAAAATATGTTAAAGTGAGGATATTATGTTTGTGTGTGATCTAGGTGCTAGCATTAATCTTATTCCTTACCCTCTATTCAAAAAGATGGGACTTGGGGAGTTGAATCCAACCTTAGTGACACTAAAGTTAGATGAATGTTAAAAATACTGCCATTATGGGGGGTTAGATGATTTTTTTGTTAATTTGGGGAAACATTATTTTCCCAACAAATTCCTTATTTTACACATGAACTGTAACAATAGTGTTTCAATCATTTTAAAAAGAGCATTTTTAGCCACTTTTGGGGTTATCATTGATGTTTCAAAGGGTAAGCTAACCCTGTAGGCTAGTGAGGATCAAGAGGTAAAAATATTCTAAATTTGATCTGACATATTATTTGATTGATGTTGATGTTGAGGGTTTTAGAGATGACATTTGAATAAAATATCATCATCCCTTTGATGATATAATCACAAAATATGTTAGTAAAAATATTCAAGCTAATTAGGTTGATTTGGAATCCATATAAGAGTTAAAAATAATGGATAAAATTGAAATCCAAATTAATAAATTCATTACTCAAAACCATGAGGTGATCAATCCCACACCAACCTATCTTGATAATAGTTTTTCTCAACCTCGTAAAAATTTTCATTCTACCCAAGTTCCCATCCCTAGTGTTTTTTCCTATTCTGAAACACCTGAAGAAAGTCGTTATTATTTTTTGTACTTTGTCTAATGAGAGTGAAAGTGTTAGTGTATAGAATAAGTTTAAATTCATCCCTATTCATCATGAGGTTGAAAGGGGGTTTTTTAGATTAGTAAAGAGTTAGGTAGAGAGATTTTGTAATTTTTAACAACTATAAAAAGTAGGCCTACCCCTGTTTCTTTGCACGAATTGGATGATGAAATTTAGGTCCATGATTTAGAAATATTTTTAGAGCAAATTGATTATTATCCCCATATATCTGATAAGGGATTTACATTTTAAATTCATTATGAAATTTATTTTGATCAACATGTACTAAATGCCTTGATTTATTCTAAACCTTTTTAGGGCACAAGTGTGGGGAAAATTGTGAGGGAGCCTGTTCAGAGTGAGGCTGGTCAACTTGGATATCCGGCTAAACTTTTCACTATTTTACCTCATTATTTGAGAGAATTTTTGGGGTTTGAAGATACTAATGGATAGATTCATACTCCTCAGGTTATGGAATTTCTGAATATACTTTATTATACTGCTGAGTTGAATGGGTTTTTGTGTGAACTTACTAAATTTTCAAAATTAAATAATGAGGGTCCATATTCTGATGAATCTTACCCATTGAATGATCATGGGTATAAAACATTAGCGGATAAAGTCTGTCTATATACTTTAAACCTAGAACATCATGGGAGGAAAAAAATGGTTTTCTTGTTTTTAGTTTTCATTTTTTTTGAATAAACTCACCTTACTCAATTGTGTACCTCTCTGGTTGGTGAACCATTATTACATAGATTTTTATTTCATTTTATTCTTTGTATTGATGGATTATTTTTGAACAGTTGTAGTTACCAAATGAATTGAGGTGAAGGTATTCTGGTGTCCTCTATTAGTTCTGAGAATTCTGTACAAGTGGAAGACTCATTTGGAACATATATTCTAGGAGAAAGATGTTATTTGAAGAATATTGGATAACATTACCCTAAACGTTTCTCTAGTCAATTTAATTTCCACTTTTCTTTTCTAATTTCTCATTTCAATCTGTTCATCTTGTAGGATCTTTAAATTATTAACTAGATGCATATGTCATTGGTTTAAAGGGGAAATGAAATTTTTTTGCTCAATATTGAAAAGAGATTCTACATACCTAGGGATTAACTTGTTTAAATACTTTCTACTCTATTTTAGTATTGATGGTGATTTCATTAAATTCATTATTTATTACAAGTTAATTTATTTTGTTCCTTTAAAAATCATTATTAATCTATATTTTTTAGAAATAACATTCTCAACTTAATTTTATTGTAGTGGAATGTGGTTTCTTTTGTATATATTTTTTTACTATTTCTTTTTGGAAAATAAATTTTTAAAATTACTTATAACCCATCCTAAACTCATTTTTAGGTGCTACAAATCTAAAGTATTTTTCAAACATTTAAACGGTATCCTACTGTAAAGACCCGGAGCTTAACGTACATAGATATTACATTACTTTTGTGGAATACTTAGTACATAACAAAACACACACACAAGGACCGTAATAGTTTAGTGTCTTTGGAAACTCGGAATAAAATCTTCTAATCGTAGTGAAAGATCTTCAATATCTCCCATAAAGATCTTCTTTTTTTTCCTAAAACCTTTCTTTATATCCTGGGGAAAAGAGAACATAAAAGGGTGAGCTCAAATGCTCATTAAGGGTAAACAAAAGAAATATCAATCACATCATATACATAAGAATATAGCTTTTGGAAATCTTAACCTGCAAAAGAGATCATAATTTCATAACATGGGATAAATCATGGCAGTGAAATGTAATCACAATAATCATAACTTAAAACATGAAACTTTGTGGCATACACACATAATCATAGAGAATCATTTCTTGTTAGTCAAGACTCATTTCCAAGACTATCTTAGTGGACAAAGTCCCTTTCTGAACCGAGTCACCCTCGTTCCAGTCCTGTTTCACTAAACCAGTATAACCTACCGTTCCAGCCCTATCTATCTCATGAGATATAAAATATTTACCCAATACATTGGAGGTAGATATAGGTCCCACCCATCTCATAATGATACAATTCTTATGTGTGCCACAAAATCATAAATCATACATCATTTCATAACCCATGTAATAAAAATGGGAATCTTAAACATCGTGACATCAGAAAACAACTCATATAAGATAAATGAATTTATAAAAATAATTCCATCACAACATTATCAAATCAATGTAATAATATAGATAAAAACAGAACCCTTTATTATCTTAGATGGAAAATAATTTTGATAAAACACTTGAACTCCATTCTTGAGAAAAATATCCTTTCTTCTTCAAAAACATTTTTCCTTTCTTAACATGTCATACAACTTTAAACTTAAAGAAGTTGATTAAAAATAAACTTGGAAACTTGTAAAGGATGCTTCTTGGAAATAATGTTTTAAAAACCCATTCATGCCGTATAAATTAAAAAAACATTCTTCGTACTTTTGTCGGAAAAGTCAAAAAAAGTACCTCGTACGAAAAACGACAAAAGAATCCTTTCATATCTTTTACTAAAAACTCACCAAAGGGTAAAATAGGATTTAAACAATTGTAGGTGGATGGAAATAATATTACATATTTAGGAAACATGGATTTGGATGATAAAATACAACCCAGTAAATGCCAAAGTATAAACAATCTCAGATAAAAATGAGATTGTGATATTTCCCTTACCTTAGGTCCGATTTGATTTGTAAGTGTCCGAACCTCCTGTATAATGATTTAAATCATGTTATTGACTTATTCCAGAATCATATTCATTGTTATTATATCATATATGGTCCACTTATGACTTTATATTACCCGTTCTTTTGGAAATTCGTGTTAAAGTAGCGTTTTGGGTAAAATCGTCTCATTTGTCGTTCGTGTTTTTAACTTGTAATTATTAATATGATTACTTGGATCATGATTAATTATATCCAGAATATAAAACATGATTTATATATAATATATATTCAGAATATATATATATATAATATATATCGATAAATGGAATGAAATACACCGTTCATGGAGACGGTAGTCCGTACGTACGCATGAACGCTGTTTTCGTTTCCTTATTGAATTGAGTGGAATTAAGTAGATGACATACATATAAATATACATAAATCCAGTATCATTATTATGTCATATATTTCATTATTAATTATTATATATACTTTATAATCATTCATGAATGGTTAATCATTGAGAATGAATCTCATCGCGTCGTGGAGACAGTAGTCCGTATGTACGCACGAGCGATGATATCGTTCCCATGGTCGTGGAATTGTGTTGAAGTGTATGTATACTATTTAAGTATCAATATAACTTTATAATAATCATATATAGTAACTCATTAAACCTTTATACCCATCCAATTAAGGTGGTGGCGGAAGATAGATTACACCACGGCGTGGAGATGGTATTCTGTACGTACGCACGCGCGGTGATTTCCTTTTTCCATAGGATGGATAGAAGGTTAATTATAGTTGTTTCATATTTATAATAACATATCAGTATATAAGAAATACTTATGTTATTACTTTATCATGAAACAACTAAAGAAGAAGAAGTTGAAGAAGAAACAAATTGAAAAAGATCGGTAATGGATATTACGTCTTTTTGACGCGCCTTTTCTTAACCTCCACATAAAGAACTAAGGATTGTCTATGAAGAAGACCAGGACCTCTAGGATGATACTAGGGAAGTGGAGAAGAGATTTTGGCAGGGGTTGGCCGAGCTTGAAGGCTCAAAGTTGTGTGAGGAAGAGAGGGAGGAGGTGCCCTTTTATAAGGCAGGAGAGGGGCATCTTAGGAAAATCTCAAAATATTATTTTATATTAAGGTCAAATTCGGTTTATAATGGTTCCAAATAATATTATTTAGACGATAAAGTGGGGATGGGTCTAAATCCTCTCATCCAATAGGATTTAGACTAGTTTAGGTTATTATTTTAACCTTATCAATTAGATTTAACTCTAAGTTAAATAATTTAACTTTTACCGTGTCTTTTTGTTTTCTTACACTATATGGTTAATAAACTTACTATATCAAGCCAAACGAACCCCAAGTTTTTTATTATGAATATCTATATCCTTATCTAAGTCATTTGGCCGAACCTTAGATTTTTAGGAATTAAATAACAATTAATAATATAATATTTGTTTTAAAAACTAATTTATGTCAATTTTGAAACTATTTGGTACATGATTTTTATGAAATTTCTAAAAGAATTATAAGTTCAAACCAAGTTACTTAAATCAACAATAACATGTAATATTAACCTAGAAAATTAGTGTAAGTCATAAAAAGTCTTAAATTACATTTATTTGGGCATTTATAACATCAATTATGTTAATTTGTCTTAAAAAGGTAATTACTGCATCATTGTTGTGTCATAAATAAATTAACTTATTTAAAGTCTAAAAATTACAAATAAAATACCATTATGTAGGAAATCGTTTTATCTTTCTAATGAATATTTATAGTCGAATTTATCTTATGTATAACCCCATATTTAAAATGTTTTAGTAAATAAACTTTGATTTTAACTCTTTTATCTCTTCTTTGAATTAAATAATAATAAATGTCCTAATCTAATCCAAGTGGCCTAAATGATAATATTTTACACTTAAGGTTGTTTTTGGTCGAGATACACTTGTCCAATAGAATTAGGACATGTGTTAGGGTAATATTAATATCATTTTTACCCTTAATTACCCTATTTACCTTTAATTGTGGTAAATAAAAGTAAAAAGTTACTATTCACCAAAAATTATTTTCATCTCATTGAACCACATTTTGCTTACGGACATCAACCATGTGTCTCGGATTTTTGAAATTCCATTCACAGAAACGGTAAAATTAAGTTTTATGAAAAATTCAGTTTTTTTAACTACCACTTAGTAGTTTCACTATTCATCAAAAATTGATGTTTTTCAGAACAATGCCAAAATTTCATCCTAAGCTATATTTCATATTCCGAATTCAAAAATGAAGTCTATTTTACCAAATTCATATCATAGAAGTTGAATTAATTAATTTTATAATTAAATCCCACTGTTAAAACAAATAGTGTGTTTTTAAGAAACAATATCTATCAAAAGATTGACACTTGTTTATGTCTGGTTTAAATGTGAAATTACATCCAATGACCAACATTGTATTAAATTTTAAAAACATATTCTAAATATACTTTAAAACCACTCAAATTAAAAATTTATCACTATTAATTATTTCGATTGAAAAAGTTGTTTGTAACTAAAATTTAGTAACTTTCACTATTCATCAGAAAATGAAAGTTATCCGAAAAGTACCAAAATTTAACCCTAAGCTAATTTCGATATTACGAATCCAAAAATGAATTCCATTTTGAAAAATAAAATATACAAAATTTCAAAAAGTGGTTATTACTATTCATAACGGCTAGTTTTAATAATATTTTAATATCATATTGTTGTTTAGTGAAACTCGTTATTGCGTACTACACACTCTATCGAGGAAGGTCGTGATTGCGTGTAATGGAAGGCAAGTCAAGGATGCGTTTTGCGAAAGCTTATTTTGGTGTAGCGTACAACACAAGACATTAATGAAATTAAAAAGAATATTTTTCATAAAATTTCGGGGTGTTACATTCTACCCCCCTTAAAATGAATTTCTCCCTTGAAATTTGTCGGGGTTATAAATGGTTTACTATTCGAAAGTTTCTTTAATAGAAACCCACATCGTAAAATGGAATACCAAAACCAATCTTTAAAAACAAAAGTATGAAATGTAACGGTTACCCAAAAAAACTAATCACTGGGTTTCCACATAGGTGAAAATATGGATATGGAAGAGAAATCTAACCATCATGTTCTGATGGAGAGTGATAGAGAACATGGCTATGGAAAAGCCAGCAATCACAAAGCCATAAATTTGTGACGATCTAGGGTAACATCTGATTCATCGGATATAAGAGTACTAGGACAACATTTTTGGTTTTCAAGATCATTTCCCTAAAGTTGAAAATTTGAATTAGAATAAATACTTACTTTTTTTGGTACAATCTCACTATTGTTCGTGCCTTGAACAATTTCCACTTCATCTCTTAAATAAATGAAGTTGAATTTTTTATTCGTGAAGTGTTAGCAGATCATGTGATAGAATGACGGGTGATTCCATCTGTCTCAAACAAAAGGTTAGCAAAAATTATATACATAAGTCGATCTATTGTGAGATTAATCATATATGGTTCCTAAAATTGACTTATACTTCATATATCATACTGCTTAATATAATAAAACTAGTTTCTACTAAACAGGGACTTCTTGTAGGCCAGTGGTAGGTGATAAAGGCCAGTCGCACTTCGGTTGTGGGTTCGATTTCCACAACTTTGTCCGACGTGATTGGCTGTCGCCCATCCTGCAGGTTGTCCTTTTTCTAAAGCTATATTACTATAACATCACATAAATAATATCGAAAAATAGACAATACTAACTTATGTCCAACATAATCCATTCCAATCTTTAGGATTATCCATAATATTGCAGTCCACTCTCAGAGATTTAATACCATCGTTGATCCCCATATATCATAAGATATATCTTGTTGGTCACATTCCAAACATTCAAAGTCCTTAATCATGTATCCTCTTGAATACCCATTGAACCATAGTGAAAACTTGAATGTAGTTAAAAGTTAACACTTTTCACATACCAAAATCCTCAAAATTCTATATAGTCAAACCATGATATCACTTAGTCTTTATATCAATCATGAGCTCATGAATACTATAAAACATTTAATTTTCTCCTTATCCCTTCATTATGCGCATATCATCTACTTTCCAAAAATATCTGAATAACCTTTCATGGATACTGGTAACATTAATCATACACTTTCAAAACTCAAGGAAATACAATAGTGTAACAATCCTTAGATGTCTCTTTATTCCATAGTACCATGAGATTACTTATACAACATTACACATGATAAACATGTAATCATTCCACTATATTCTTAAACCATTAACCAAGCTTCAACAATTCTTTCATCTCACATATCATTTGTAGTCTCTTCATCATCATCCACATAAATACTACCCATACGACCATACTGATTCTTTTCATGAGTCTTTCCCTTAGGACATTGGTTTTCATAATGCCCATACATTCCACATTTAAAACACTTAACCATTTTTGATGTCGTAGCAATACCATTATCCTCATCCATGATGTTAACTGAACCTTTTCCTTTACACTTATTTGCTTTGTGTACTTCTTTTCCACACCCAAAGCATCTTCCAGTTCCCGTGAAACATTCTCCTTGATGCCTCTTCCCACATGTTTTACATAGGGGAAATTGAACTTTCTTTCCTCTATGATCATCATGAAACTCCATCTTTCTCTTATTAGCCGAGTCAAGAAACTTACAAAATTTTACTTTATTGATCATATTATGAGATTGATGATTCGGCATAATAATGATGTTTGTACTTCCAAATCCCATTTCATTATGAAGAATATCATTCCATTGTCCATCGTATCCTCCATTATTGTGAATAATCTTGTTTCCAGCCATTTTCTAAAACCCAAAAAAAGAATAGTGTGAGAGGCAAAAATCATGCTATGGAAAACAACATAATAAAGTTGGAGTATCCTCAATATCTAACATCTTAGGTTAAATTCTATGATCGTTACCGTAGTTCTAGGACTGTATCCTATACGTATACTTATCCTTAGGGACATCCCTAGACATACATTAGAAATATCTCTAGGGATCTCACTAACACTTTCACATCCTAGTTTCCAAAGGTTGACTAAACCTTTCCTCTAATACCAACTGTAAAGACCCGAAGCTTAATGTACATAGATATTACATTACTTTTGCGGAATACTTAGTGCATAACAAAACACACACACAAGGACCGTAATAGTTTAGTGTCTTTGGAAACTTGGAATAAAATCTTCTAATCGTGGTGAAAGATCTTCAATATCTCCCATAAAGATATTCTTTTTTTCCTAAAACCTTTCTTTATATCCTGGGGAAAAGAGAACATAAAAGGGTGAGCTCAAATGCTCAGTAAGGGTAAACAAAAGAAATATCAATCACATCATATACATAAGAATATAGCTTTTGGAAATCTTAACCTGCAAAAGAGATCATAATTTCATAACCTGGGATAAATCATGGCAGTGAAATGTAATCACAATAATCATAACTTAAAACATGAAACATTGTGGCATACACACATAATCATATAGAATCATTTCTTGTTAGTCAAGACTCATTTCCAAGACTATCTTAGTGGACAAAGTCCCTTTCTGAACCGAGTCACCCTCGTTCCAGTCCTGTTTCACTAAACCGGTATAACCTACCGTTCCAGCCCTGTCTATCTCATGAGATATAAAATATTTACCCAATTCATTGGAGGGAGATATAGGTCCCACCCATCTCATAATGATACCATTCTTATGTGTGCCACAAAATCATAAATCATACATCATTGCATAACCCATGTAATAAAAATGGGAATCTTAAACATTGTGACATCATAAAACAACTCATATAAGATAAATGAATTTATAAAAATAATTCCATCACAACATTATCAAATAAATGTAATAATAGAGATAAAAACAGAACCCTTTATTATCTTAGATGGAAAATAATTTTGATAAAACACTTGAACTCCATTCTTGAGGAAAATATCCTTTCTTCTTCAAAAACATTTTTCCTTTCTTAACATGTCATAAAACTTTAAACATAAAGAAGTTGATTAAAAATAAACTTGAAAAATTGTAAAGAATTCTTCTTGGAAATAATGTTTTAAAAAACCATTCATGCCGTATAAATTAAAAAAACATTCTTCGTACTTTTGTCGGAAAAGTCAAAAAAAGTACCACGTACGAAAAACGACAAAAGATTCCTTTCAAATCTTTTACTAAAAACTCAACGAAGGGTAAAATAGGATTTAAAAAATTGTAGGTGGATGGAAATAATATTACATATTGAGGAAACATGGATTTGGATGATAAAATACACCCTAGTAAATTCCAAAGTATAAACAATCTCGGATAAAAATGAGATTGTGATATTTCCTTTACCTTAGGTCCGATTTGCTTCGTAAGTGTCCTAACCTCCTGTATAATGACTTAAATCATGTTATTGACTTATTCCAGAATCATATTCATTGTTATTATATCATATATGGTCCACTTATGACTTTATATTACCCGTTATTTTGTAAATTCGTGTTAAAGTACCGTTTTGGGTAAAATCGTCTCATTTGTCGTTCGTGTTTTTAACTTGTAATTATTAATATGATTAATTGGATCATGATTACTTATATCCAGAATGTAAAACATGATTTATATATAATATATATTCACAATATATATATATATATAATATATCGATAAATGGAATGAAATACACCGTTCATGGAGACGGTAGTCCGTACGTACGCATGAACGCTGTTTTCGTTTCCTTATTGAATTGAGTGGAATTAAGTAGATGACATACATATAAATATAAATAAATCCAGTATCATTATTATGTCATATATTTCATTAGTACTTATTATATATACTTTATAATCATTCATGAATGGTTAATCATTGAGAATGAATCTCATCGCGTCGTGGAGACGATAGTCCGTACGTACGCACGAGCGATGATATCGTTCCCATGGTCGTGGAATTGTGTTGAAGTGTATGTATACTATTTCAGTATCAATATCACTTTATAATAATCATATATAGTTACTCATTAAACCTTTATACCCATCCAATTAAGGTGGTGGCGTAAAATAGATTACACCACGGCGTGGAGACGGTATTCCGTACGTACGCACGCGCGGTGATTTCCTTTTTCCGTAGGATGGATAGAAGGTTAATTAGAGTTGTTTCATGTTTATAATAACATATAAGTATATAAGAAATACTTATGTTATTACTTTATCATGAAAAAACTAAAGAAGAAGAAGTTGAATAAGAAAGCAATTGAAAAAGATCGGTAATGGATATTACCTCTTTTTGACGCGCCTTTTCTTAACCTCCACTTAATGAACTAAGGATGGTCCTTGAAGAAGACCAGGACCTCTAGGATGATACTAGGGAAGTGGAGAAGAGATTTTGGCAGGGTTTGGCCGAGCTTTAAGGCTCAAATTTGTGTGAGGAAGAGAGGGAGGAGGTTCCCTTTTATAAGGGAGGAGAGGGGCATCTTAGGAAAATCTCAAAATATTATTTTATATTAAGGTCAAATTCGGTTTATAATGGTTCCAAATAATCTTATTTAGAAAATAAAGTGGGGATGGGTCGAAAGCCTCTCATCCAATAGGATTTAGACAAGTATAGGTTATTATTTTAACCTTATCAATTAGATTTAACTCTAAGTTAAATAATTTAACTTTTACCGTGTTTTTTTGTTTTCTTACACTATATGGTTAATAAACTTACTATATCAAGCCAAACGAACCCCAAGTTGTTTATTATTAATATCTATATCCTTATCTAAGTCATTTGGACGAACCTTAGATTTTTAGGAATTAAATAACAATTAATTATATAAACGTTTTTTAAAAAACTAATTTATGTCAATTTTGACACTATTTGGTACATGATTTTTATAAAATTTCTAACAGAATGATAAGTTCTAAAAAAGTTACTTAAATCAACAATAACATGTCATATTAACCTAGAAAATTAGTTTAAGTCATAAAAAGTCTAAAATTACATTTATTTGCGCATTTATAACATCAATTATGTTAATTTTTCTTAAAAAGGTAATTACTGCATATTTGTTGTGTCATAAATAAATTAAATTATTTAAAGTCTAAAAATTACAAATAAAATACCATTATTTAGGAATTTGTTTTATATTTATAATGAATACTTATAGTCAAATTTATCTTATGTATAACCCCATATTAAAAATTTTTTAGTAAATAAACTTTGATTTTAACTCTTTTATCTCTTCTTTGAATTAAATAATAATAAATGTCCTAATGTAATCCAAGTGGGCCTAAATGATAATATTTTACACTTAAGGTTGTTTTTGGTCGAGATACACTTGTCCAATAGAATTAGGACATGTGTTAGTGTAATATTAATATCATTTTTACCCTTAATTACCCTATTTACCTTTAACCGTGGTAAATAAAAGTAAAAAGTTACTATTCACAAAAAATTATTTTCATCTCATTGAACCACATTTTACTTACTGACATCAACCATGTTTCTCATATTTTTGAAATTCTATTCAAAGAAGCGGTAAAATTAAGTTTTATGAAAAATTCAGTTTTTTTAACTACCACTTAGTAGTTTCACTATTCATCAAAAATTGATGTTTTTCAGAACAATGCCAAAATTTCATCCTAAGCTATATTTCATATTCTGAATTAAAAAATGAACTCTATTTTACCAAATTCATATCATAGAAGTTGCATTATTTAATTTTATAATTAAATCCCGCTGTTAAAACAAATAGCATGTTTTTAAGAAACAATATCTATCAAAAGATTGACACTTGTTTATGTCTGGTTTAAATGTGAAATTACATCCAATGACCAACATTGTATTAAATTGTAAAAATATATTCTAAATATACTTTAAAACCACTCAAATTAATAATTTATCACTATTAATTATTTCGATTGAAAAAGTTGTTTTTAACTAAAATTTAGTAATTTTCACTATTCATCAGAAAATGAAAGTTATCCGAAAAGTACCAAAATTTCACCCTAAGCTAATTTTGATATTAGGAATCCAAAAATGAATTCCATTTTGAAAAATAAAATATACAAAATTTCAAAAAGTGGTTATTACTATTCATAACGGCTAGTTTTAATAATATTTTAATAGCATATTGTTGTTTAGTGAAACTCGTTATTACGTACTACACACGCTATCGAGGAAGGTCGTGATTGCGTGTAATGGAAGGAAAGTCAAGGATGCGTTTTGTGAAAGCTTATTTTGGTGTAGCGTACAACACAAGACATTAATGAAATTAAAAAAAATTCATACAATTTCGGGGTGTTACACCTACCATGAGCCTCATCATTAGGTACAATGATTTGAGTTAAGTGTGTATAAGGAGTCTTCACCGAGATTAATTATTCGTCATGGATATAACATTAAAAACCTCTTTATTTTTTCAAGTTTCATACCATTAAAACTATAAATACATTAGTTTTTAGTAAATCAAAACAATACTACATACAAATAACATTCTTTTCATCTTACTTAGTTGATAAATTCATTCTATGTTGAGGGGTTTATGGAGTCTAAATGTTTTAGAAATGCATGATTGTTAAGTGTTTGTACCTGCTATTTTTGTGAATGTTCAATTTAGGAACTAGGAAAGGGTGTTTTATGGGAGATAACATTGTGGAATTTTGATTTTAAATTTAAAAAAATGAACTTGAACTTAAGGGACACTTACTTTTTAAGAAAACAATTTAGGGAGCCAAATATAATAATAATAAATTAAATCATTTGGATCTATAGTAAAATGGGAAAATGGGATCCCATGACGAGTCACTAAGATAAAGTTGTTGGTTGCATTTATGTAAATTAATAAAATCCATTTTCAAATTAAATATATGAATTGGATAGTAATTTGCAGAATATAATTGTCTGGGAAAAATAAATAACGTTCCTTGTAAAAATTGAGCTAATTTAGGAGAGGGAAATTTTGAACCTGAATGAATAGAGGGGCAATTAACTTATTTAATTCTCATTTGAGATGAATTAATGAAGTAACATAAAATGGATCTTCATTTTTTGGAACCTAAGGGAGAGTGAAAATTAATGATGTCTTTTTGATAAAATTTTAATTCAACATTTATATAACAAGTTTCACTCTTGGAACTGGTTCCGATTTTGAATAAAAATAATGAAGTTGGTAAAATTTACATAGGATGAATGATTTTTCATGATGTAGAGGGATTTTTTATCTCCTTTGACTTAGAGTCACTCAGATCTTTTCTTGGGTGGTTCTTTATTTCATTCAGTTTTTTAATACATATATAAAACACATTGAATTTTCCAATAGAGCAATTGATTATGTTCTAGGGAGTTTTATGTGGCATTTTTGCTATCTCTTTTCCACATAAATTTTATTAAATATCTATATTTTAAATGTTATAATGTTATATTTTTCTTTAATAATTCTCATTTTTTTGTATTTTATTATTAAAATTTGATTTTGGGTTAAAATTATATATTTTAGTGTTTAATTTTACAAGTATAAATAATTGTATATAAATTAATTAATTCTATTATAACCACCATTTTATATTCTTTGATTTTCATTTAATTTTTTTTCTTTTTTCATTCTTTATTATTTTAATTATTTCATTGTTTCTATTATTTATCTTACTTTCTTCGGTTTTATTTTTTTAAAATTAATTCATAAATTTATTTAATTAATTATTTTAATTTTTAATTAATTAAATTACTCTTTTTTTAAACTATAAATAATTAAATTATATTTTATATTGTTATTTTTTTCTATAATACTTATTAATATTTAATGTTTTTCATTTTATTAATTATTTTAATTATTTAATTATTAAATTAATTTTACAAAACATGTTTTTTATATTTTTTATTGTTTTAAATTAATTTATATGTTAAGAAATGATTATTTGAATTAAATTATTTGTTGAATAATTTTTAACCCATTTAATTTGATTTTGAAAAATTTAAAATATTTCATTGCTAATTTAGTTTACAACTTTATTTTATGTTTTATTCAGTTATTAATTTAATTTTTAATGTTTTGGTTGCTGTTTTTTTGTTACTTTTTTAGGAGGTTTAAACCATTCTTGGCCGACTCACCCATCCCATATCTATCGACTCCTTATACACTATTTGAGCTTCTTAAACAATTTACCGGAGTGCACAGAGAACATAGAAGGCAACTGAGCCGAAGAAGAGCATTAGAGTAGGATTTTGAGGAGGGGTGATATCTCTCCAGAGATTCTCCATCATCTCTTTCATTCTATTCTTCTTTTATATCTTCCTTAGCATGCGTAGCTAATATTCATAGGGTAATAAAATCGGTATGACTTGAATTTTTTTAATATGTTTTAATCTTAATTTTTATAATTACAATGATGTACTTTTATCTTATAGATCACTCTTCTTCTCTGAATGAGAATTATTTATCCCTTTTTCTATATTTTGACTAGTGATGATAATGTTCATTTTTCCTTTGAAGTTTAACCAATGTACTAAAAATAGAAATGTTTAGAATTTACTTCCCCATTAAGACCATTTAAATTCCCCAATAATGATTTAAATTACATTTTTAGGAAAAGATCAAATAACTGTGCTGATCCACTAAAGCAAGAGCTCAGTGGATCAACACCTTTTTTAGTAGTAATTCAATTTTGATTTACTATAGTATGAAGAAAAATTATCTTATTCAATTCATGAATGTATGATCTCCCTAATCTCACCCACTTCTTGTCTCTTTATTTCTCTACCATTTTTCTCACTACTTCATGGCTCTAGTCCATTTCAACCTCATTTTCACATTCACCAAATTCCTTGTTATTGTTTTAATTTTATTTTTTATTATTTGTTTTTCCTATTTTAGCCTTGTTATGTTCACTAGGACAATTTAGGTCATTCTATGTTGTTCGACACTCTTCTTACCATTGCACTAGTAGTTCGTAGGGTTATATAAATTTTAAATTTGCAAGAGACTAATGAAATCACGGTCACACATACATGAACATGTTCACACACACATACACAATTATATTTCACAGATATGCACAAAAATAGTTACTTATGTATATATTTATTTACATATATTTGAATATATACATAAATAAATATATATATATATTGTTTACACACACATATTTATATATATAAATTACTTGTATAGGTATATATATATATATTAAATAATTTTTATAAGGTAAATAAAATGTAATATTTTTTATTTTCAATAAAATGAAAAATATTTATTTATTTCCATTATGTTTATATATTTAAAAATAATTATTTATATAAATATGCTTAAATATTTACTTGAATAATTAATTTATTATATGTAAATATATGAAAATATGTATATAGATGTATTATATATAAATATATATATTTAAATTTGTACATTGATTTATTATTTTAAAATATATGCATGTTTGGAAGGATAATTTCCTAAAGGTTATTAATTTATTAGTCGATTTTACTTCTGATCAGGTCAAGTGGGACTCCTCTCTCCCTACAATAATAGTCCATAATATTTTATTGGTTTATTAGATTATTTTTCTATGTCCAAATTAATTTCACTAAAATTATATTTAATGTCCAAATCTCTTTTGGGATACACAAGTGGTTGAATGGTGATCTATTAAGAACTTGAAATCTATTTTTGAACCCAAAATAATTAGATAACCCAATATTAGTAGATGGTGCTCTCCCATGAACAGTGTTCTTAAAGTCAATGTTGATGAATCATTGGGTGGGTATTATGATGGTTGTGCTAGATCTTTTATTGGTTACTTCAGCTCTCCATAAATCATATATCACTTATAGGATCCCTCTGGTTACTGAGGACTGTGTTATTATTTTGGGTTTGGAGTTTTCTTATGAGTGGGATTAGAAGGCAGTCATGATGTAATTTTATTGAAATATTTTAATTGATTTTATTTTCCAATTGGATGATGGTTTTCATCTATTTAGGTTGATTGTGAATAGGATTAAATATTTAGTGGATCACTTTTACACCAATATAGTTTCCTTTCTTAGAAGAGAAGGAAATAATATTGCTCACCATTTAGAGAGCCATTGTGAAAATGGAGACTTTTATTCTTAGTTTTCTGATTACCATAGAAGGATTTTTTTTCTCTTGTATCTATTGATTTTGAATCAATTTAATCTATATTTTTATCAAAAAAATGATATATATATATATATATATATATCTCTGTGTGTGTGTGTGTCTGTGTAGTTATAAATAACAATACAATATGAAAAATGGTAAAATATAAACACAATAATATGAATATGAGTTTAATAACTAAGGTTAAATTTATTCTCTGATAAAAAAAGAGATTAATTCTCCCTCAAATGAGGATTATATTCAATCAAGTATATAAAATTCATGGTTCTCAGATATAAAACATAGTTTTACATGACTTCTATATCATTTCTGTCCATTTAAAAACATTGAAACAAGATCCCTTAATGACCACACCATCGATCTTGTCAATATATTCAATTTTATATGTGGTAGTTCCCAGAAGTATTCTTGAATAAAAACCTATGGTTTTCTGAATTTTATCTCATGTTTTCAACTTATCTAAGACCATTCCTTAATAAGTTAAATTTTTATACCAAAAACTATTTATTAAATGAATATTTCTCAAACATAATTCGCAAATTACTAATAATTTTAATTATTAATTATTTAAATCCATTGTTCACACAACATATTATATATTAATCTTAAATGCATGTTTTTTCATATAGAAATTTTATTTAATAAGATAAATTGTATTAAAACCAATATGAATATAAATATATATATATATATGTATATGTATAAATATTTTATTTTTCATGATATGTTTCATAATATACCTTTTATTAGCAGTAAAATGATATTGATAATGGTCACCCTTTATCAGCCCTAAAAAAATTTCTAATAACTAAAAAAATATATTATTAAGGGGTTTTTTATTAGTGCATTTTCTAAAACTTTTAAAGGAACTATGTATAAGTTAATTTGTCTGGAAATGATAAAACAATCCCCTTTATCTGTGCATTTTTAGTGCAGACAAAGTGTAAGGCTTAATATCACATGTTCTATAGTATTTGACTGACCTAATGGACTGAAGGCCTTCTTTTTATTTTATTATGGATAATCCACCTTTTATGGGATGAAGGGGAACTCATACACGACCCGTAGGCCCAAGGCATAAGGCTTTACTGACCCACAATACATGACCCAAAGGCCCAAAGGTATCCCATGCCCATTACATAAACCATAGGCCCAACCCACAAGAACTGACCCTCCCCATCTTCTATGTCATTAATCACATAGCTCACCACCTTTCATTTCACATCAACTACCATTTCATGATACCAAGATGTACGGTTCCTCGTTCTGATGGAGGCTTCCATACCCTCTCATTCTTCTAATCTAGTTAGCTCTACTTCTGATGGCTGCTACTCTTGCTGCTCTGATTTTCTTCTGGGGAATGTTATGTGTGAACTGGGCTATTCTGTGGTCTCTATATCCCGAAGTCCATGTGTCCCGAAGGCCTTTGATGACTCGAAGGACCTTGATACCTATAAGCCCAAACTGGTGGCCCGGAGGCCCAAATCCGGTGAATAGTTCTTGCTTCTACAGTACTGAACAGTAACTTCTACAGTGCCCAAAAATTTTCCTCTACCCAATTTTGAACCCGGTTCACTTGGATGCCAAGAAGGATCCCTAACCACTTGGGTACGAGCTCATTGTCTTCTGTTGTATTTCCATTATTATTGTTCACATTATAAGTTCTTTAAAAATCATAGATAAAATATTTTTTCATTCTTTTTAAGACAAATTATATAGTGCTATATGGTTGGATATTTTTTCTATTTATGAAATTAATACTAAGAACATAATTTTCTTCCATTAGAAAAAATGTTACAGGGGTTATTAAATTCACAGATTTTGATAGGTAGTTGTGGATTTTATGTTATTGTGCTTATTAATTTAAAAGAATATTTTTTATATTTCCTTTTTAGAGTTGGTTTTATAGATTTAACATCATAACATACCATTATATATCTATCATCCACCTGTATAACATGGTTTTTACATCCTCTCTACCCATACTTCAATGGATTCTCTCATTTCTATATGGTGACAACAATTAGGGATAGATAATAGAGAGATCCATGTATGGGGAAACCTGGCTTCACTGAGAAATATGGATTCAAAGTCGACGGTATTTAAAGAGTGGTTACTTAGTTCACCACCAATTAGGATAAGGGAGAACCCATATTTCATCTCTTTGTTCTCCAATATAGAAATATTGAAGATGAGGAGGAAGAAACCCATGTATTTTGGGTCGTTTCTTCTCAATTAATTCAATTTTATGACAACCTATGGTTTCACCCCTATTTTTCAGAAAGGGATGTTTTGTTATAATGAATGGGAATTAAGGGGCTAATTTCCTTGTTATTTAACCTGATGGATAAGGAATTTTGGATGGCTACTCTCATCTCAGATAGCGGTATTAACCTCAAACTGATGCATCATGCATGAACAATGATCCCCATTTGTGAACTCGAAGGATGACCTTGATTGTAATAGATCAAGGATATACTAGAACTGGATATATATATATCTATAAATTAACTCTATAACACAACACTTTACCTTGTCTAATATACCTTATAGAGGATGTAATTCATATCTCTAGTAGGGGGTTTCCTTCCGGTTTTCTTCTATTTGGTTTATGGGTCTTGTTTCATCTGTTTTCTAGTGTTTCTCGGGTAAAACACAAAGTGGATACTACTTTCCCCAAATTTCATATATGTATAATATTGAATAGTGTAAAACCCTGTAATGATTCTACCTTGCTTTCATATGCCATTTGGTCAAATCACATCATATTATTGCTTCTATTTTACTTATTTTCAGATTCATTTTCATTGACTTATAATTAATGGATTATGCTTCTTTATTTATTTTAGAATCTAGTTTTAAATCCTTAAATTTGAATTTTTTAAATATCAAATTTAATTATCATTTCATATGGTTATGGTTTAATGAATAGGTATATACATGATTTTTTTTGTTAATGACAATTATTACAAGTCTTATTTCTTTTATCCACTTATACCCATGTTATTCATGGAAATTAAAATCATTTTTTAATTATAGTTATTATAATTTTTTTAAAGGAATATATTCATGATTATTGGCTTCATATTGTCAAAATAAATAGAGATATGCAATTTTTATTTTGGTATGTTTATATAAAAAAATTAAACCAAGTTGTATCCTTTTCTACCACATGTGGACAACCATGAATTAGAACAACCCGCAACATTTGGTATCAAATAAAAATTAAGAAAAAATTTGTGTCACTAGAATTTATAGTTTATTATTAATTTATTTTAATGATTTATTAGTATCTTTTTAATTTTTAGTGTGCATTGATTTTTTTTCTTCTAGGTCTTACTCTCTTTAGTAGTATTTTTAAATATATTTTTTGGGGGTTTTCAGGTTCTATATTTCCTAGTAGAGACTGTAATTTTTTTCTTGGTCGGATATCTTGTTCTAGGATAGTAAGGGTTTATTGTAAGGATGTACTAAGTGATAGTGTCTTGGTTATAAGTGATATTTGGTTGTAGGGTATTCTTATTTGTTTTGTATCCCTTGTTTTTCATATTTTCCAAAGGATGGTGATATAGTAATTAGCCTAGGTTAGTTCTTTGGATATGTGACCTGTTTTGGGTTGTTTCTTTAAGTGTTGACCTATTTTGAGTATTTATTAGTTCTATGAAGTGTTTATTTCAGCAGTTTCATGTGAATTGGTTTAGTGATAATTGGGTTTCATGGTTTTTTTGCTGGGATCGCTCTAGTGGATCTGTATAGGAACTTGGGAATTAATTACCTTGTGTATTTGATAATTTATTTTGGGATGGGTTTTTTTGGTAAGTTGCTTGTTTCCCTTATATATATGGTGTTTCATGTGAGTTTATATCTTATCCCTAGGACCTTTGGATTGTAATGGTTTTTTAGTGGTATCCAATTTTTTAGGAACTCTCATTTTGGCATTGTTCAATCAACGGGGTCTTTCTAGTATGCATTGAATGAGTACATAAAAATTAGGTTCTTGATTTAATTGGTAAAAATATTTAAAGTGGTTTTCTTATGTTGGTTGTGGGATAAATTTTCATTCTATTTTTATTCTTTCATGGTTATGAATTGGAATTTTGAAATGTGACTGTATGGGCTAATTCTGATAATGATTTAGATGTGGTAACCCCTATTTCATAGTTCTAGGGAGCATACTCTCTTCGATTGGAGTGTTTTTTAAGTGTATGATAGATTTGGGTGGAGACCAATTTTTCTTTCTCTATTCTTCATTTCTTGATTTTTATTCTCTTACACTAATGATTGAACTGTATATCTGAGTGAGTATGTGAAGTTTATAATTTTTTACATGATTTATCTAAGGATGGGTAATGTTGTGTTTACTACTCGTGTATAGGTACGAGTTAGGATTTTGGGACTTCCCTAAGTGATGATATTAGAGGTTGAATCAAATAAGTTCAGGTATATGTTTTACTTATGTTTATAATATTTTAATTCTATTAATTTCTAATAGTATTTTATAACTATCGATGGTCGAGTGCTCCAAGTATGGGGGACTTGTCTACACCGAGGAATTGGGATTTAGTGGGAGAGTGTGTGTGAGGATGGATTTATTGCTTCCCCACAAATAAGTATTGGGGAAGAATCCCCTAGTTCTTATATCAATTATCAAATGACCAATATATTAGAGGTTTATATTCTGTTAACACAAATAGAAAATTCATGATGATTCTACAACATGAACAGAGGCCAGTTGGATGACATATTTTATATCATTGAATCCCTTTTATAGATTTACAGTTTCATTTTCATTATATTTTAATTTCTAAAAACCTATTTTTGATATATTTTGAAATCTATTTTTTAATCCTAAAAAGTGTATTTATTAAATTTATAATTTAATTCTCATTCCTTCCAATCTATTTTGATGAATCAGTATGTAATGACTTTGTTTCTGTGTTAATTTTAATTAATAAATGTTTGGTTTCATGTATCAACATCTTCCCATGTATTTTTCTTGTATATTAAAATCATTTTGAAATTTTGGTTAATAAAATTCTCTTAAATGAATATATTCATGTTTATTGGATTTGAACCAGAAAAATAAACACAGCTTTGTGATTTCAATTTTTTTAATTTTACAAACAAAATGTTATTCCAATTGGATCATATTCCATTGCATGTGTACTACCTTGAATCAATACAACCCATAATAGTAGTCTTTCCCATTAAGGATAGTAAAATAACAAATTAATATACAAAATTTTAATATGTGAAAAATTTACTTTTTTATTTAACCTAACATAGACTTTTATTTTTCATATATCAAAAATTATAATTATTATTTTTTATTTATTTAGAATAATTTATATACAAAAAAATAGTTAGTGTTTTAATTAATTAATTTTAATTGTAATATATATTGAATGAAAAAATATAATTACATGAAACAAAATTTTCAAATTTTGATTCGATTTATGTTAAATGTTATTTTAATTCACTTATTAAAATTTAAAATTGTTAATTTATTTCATTTTAAACATAAAATATAATATTTAATTTCATGTTTTATTTCATAAAAAAATTAAATATTCATATATGAATATATGAATATATATTCTCACTATATACATTGAGGTTAGGTACTCATGTTCATGGGTGGTTTGTATCAAACTCAAGTGGGATCAAACTAGTCAAATTCATGAATATTTATTTTCATGTAGTGAATTTCTGAAATTAATTAATCATTTTCACAAACTAGATACTATAAAACTAATAAAACAATGTTGAATCACATTTTAAATATTGAAAAATAATTATGAATTATTTTATGGGAGATTGATAAATTAATAAAAACATTTAAATTTGTAAAATAATAAAATATAAAACCCAAATTTAACATGTAAAACACCTCCAATGTGGATGATAAAAACCAAATTGGAAAATCTACTAAATAAATGGTTTTATAAAATTTAATGTGGTATCTTTCAATTCCTTGGTAACATGAACCATTATTATAAAAGTAAATTAAAATAATATATCATAATCCCTCTAAAGTGGATCAAGGATAATATTTTACCATGTGACCTAACCATCAAAACACATGTATCTAAATAATGTTCCATCAGGAGACATGCACACAGACTGTAAGATCAGCAATGAACATGAATCACCAGCAGCTGTGACAGCTGTTACACCACCCTTCTATATCTCATTATCTAACTCAATTATTGACGTAATATCTATAATTACTTTTGATGGACCCATAGACACCTTCTTAATATAGTAATTTAAAAAATAACATATCATTATATTTTAAATTCCTGAAAAAGATGAGTAGTAATCATAATATAATATTAATTAATTAGAAAAGTATTACAAAAAAGAACACACTCTTATGGGGTTCCTTCTCTCCCCATCTAGAAATAAAAAGAGTCATATTAAGATATCCCCCATAGATTAAATACCTCTGTAATTTATTTCATCCTTATATTCACACTATTATGGAAATTTAAACATTTTCACATTAAGTAAAAAAAATAAATTTATATGAGAACATAAATTAATGTTATAGAAGAAATAAAGATATTGTCACAAACCAAATCTGGTCGACACCAAAACCGGTTATAAACATAACCTTTCACAAGGCCTAGAGGGAGTTTTAGATCACCCTGGGGTGGCACAAGTGCGTGTGTATCATTAAATGATAATTTGCAATGATTTACCTGATTTTATAAACTTAAAACAACAAATGAATCCAATAAAATGAATCTGAATTTTTCAAACCAAAATATCTTTTAAAAAAATTCAGAACTAAATTACATAGTTTAAAACAACTCACCAAGACTGTATCAAATATAAAAAAACCAATAGAAAATATCCCAAGAACCCTCATGGAAAGGGGCACCTCCCTTAATCCATCTCTACAAGACTTCACCACCAAGGACCTGCTAGAAACCCAAACCAATGACACAAAGAATTGTACCCAACCTGTGACAAAAAAAATAACCAAGTATACTTACAACCAAGGGTTTAATTAGGTTGTGATCCAATTCCTATTAGGATACCACCACTAATAGATTCAATGTGATAACCATTCAAAGACTAAAATCATGCAAATTTTCATAAAAGGAAATAGAAGTTATACTTTCTAAAAGATGCAACCTAAAAATTAAAATTGTTTTCAAGTGGAATAACATTAATAATCAACACTATTGAAAATAATATTAACACTACTGAATTTTTCATCCAACCATACCGTATTCCAATGGTAAAAACAAAGCAACCAATGATCAAAAGCAATAGGAAATAACCCCTAGGAACGAGCGCATTGTGGGTATCAGGTACCTCGTATCTCGGTGAGCTTAACCATCACAATATATGTTCTCATGCATGAACCACTATTAGGGAACATAACCATAACCTATTGGTCCCCAATAATCATCCTCATTGTTTATTTTGTGTTGTAAGAATCAATCTTGGTACGTGAAACTGAGGCCAAACCCCATGGATTCACTTGCATACTAGTACATGTCCACCCACCTAGATACAAAGGTTTCCCCTTCTGCTCAAACAAGTTCAAAAAGTTAAGAAATATAAATTTCATGTGAAAATATCATTTCCACATCACAAGTTAACCAAACCTATCACATTTACATCACACAAGTCACAAAATCCACTTTTTCATTCAAATGCGTTTTGAAATCATACTCACACCAAAAATATCCCACAACACTTTTCACATTTCTTTAACACTTATTAAAATCATTAAAAAAATTTATAAAACTATTACAATACATTATAACTCACATAAAAGTTGAATAAAATATGATATAAAACTTTTTTCATCAATAAAATTCATTTTTCACAACACACTCACACAAAACAGCCGACAACCATTTTCGCAGCTTTTTTCCATTTTCTAAAACATTTCATCACATTATTAAACATTATAAAAAATATATTTGACATCTTAAATAACTACCTTACATTTAAAAAACTCATATTAGGTGAAAAAACCCACCAAACAGTACATACACACCCTTTTTTCCACTTTTTTTAACCAAAAAAAACATTCACAATTTTCATAAAACAAACCCAAGGGGTGTAACAATGCTTCACACACAAAACTAATTTTAAATCCTTCATCCAATTTAAAAATCATACCAATACCATTCCATAACAGAATTGGAATCCAAAAAAACATTTATTAAACTAACCCCCCCCCCCCCCCCATGTGTCATAAAAATACCTCAATTAACTTTACAAAAGAGACACCTGGAAAACAGACATTTTCATAAATCACTTCTAAGAAATACAACATAGTTTTACACCTTTAACCCATTCAAAAATCCCATTTCAAGGACCACATGACACTAGGCATTAGAAAAATATAATACTAATCCATTTTGAATGCCAATAAGTCACTTTCATGTGTTATAAAATACACCAAAACATTACCACAAGTGTCACCTGTGAAAAGCACCCAATTTCAATCCATAATGAAACTATAAAATTAAACGCTTAATAAAATCAATAAAATACGATTTTCCCTCCAAAAAGCATACGAGGATCATTAATACTAGTAAATAAAGCATGAAAACTCATTAAAAATTGATTGCACATTGAATCACCTACCTTTTGATTCAAAACACTTGAACCGTGGTGTGAAACCTCAACTGCACCTCCACCGCACACAAGGAAGTGAAAACGAACCCTAGACAATAATATTTCACAAAAAATATCCCAAATAAAACCCTGTGTATGAAACCTAACTTCTATAAACTCTATAAATTTATGAAAGAGGGAGGAATACCTAAAGAGAATGAAGGAAATGAATAGAGAAACACTTACCCAAATAAATATTGATGAAAACGACCAAAATACACGAGGATCTGAATTTCAAAACAACCATAAATGAAAGTGAGGTTATTATAAGGCTGAGGAGGTCGTGTAGGGACAAGAATGGGAGAAAAAGAGTAAAAATAGAATGATTTACGAAAAGATCAATTTACATATTCAAATATGGGCGATTTGTGAAATCCAATGCAGTTTCGCCCAAATTCACGATACCATTGAGATCTAAATTGGGAGTGGAGAGAATAGGGGCATGACTTGGGTAAGTGGGCTCGGTTGAGAGTTGGAATTACCAAAAAAACGTAAATATTGAATGAGATATTAAATAATTAAAAATGTATATTTAAAGTAGGAAATGAGCTTTCGGGTTGGCCCAATACCATAATAAAAACCCCATATCAATCATTATAATGTATTTATATGAGGTCCTAATGGATATGGTGGTTTTACTATACAAGGGTATTCTAATTGGGAAGTTTAATGGGTGTAAAATGTTGAAAAATTATGGAGTTATAAAAGAACCAAATTTAATTTTTACGTCTGGAAATGGGCTCATGGTTTGGCCCAAATTTTGAAAACTCACCATTTCCACCATAATGCAAGGAAAACCCACAAAATAATAAAAGGATGGAAATTAAATGGAAAAATACTTTAAAATAATTCATGGATGTGAAAATTATTCAAACCATAAAACTTTACGCCCCTGGAAATCCACAATAAGGCCAAAAGCAAAAAACCAAACCCCACTGATAGACCAAAAATGTACTCCTTCGCCAATTTCGGTCTACCCCTGAAAGGAAAAAAAGACCTCTAGTGATAAATTAAGGAAGCAATAATCTCACAATCCAAAACATACATCAATTTCCTCTAATGATCAAGAACATTCAGGCTTTATCCACAAAAGGAAAGTCCTAAAACACTATATAAACAAGACTCAAATAATCTACCCAGACAAACAACAACAACGAAAAAGGTTACACTTACTTTTCTTTAACTAAACCAATGTGCACTCTCCAATCCCAACATTTACCCCAAGAAAAGGTTGTTAGTCAGATAGCTCTGAACAAGAATACCTCCCGCCAGACCAAGACCAAGGACTAATTTGAGTTACTAGTATGGGGAGACACAAATGGTATCCCCACCATAAGAGACAACTTAAATTTTCCCGAGGAAGATTCAGGACACTAATAGGGGGAGGTCTGAATGGACTCCTCAGTTCAACGGGTAGACTTCCATCGGACCTTTACAAAAAAACTTATATAAGACTCATAGTGGTACTCCCCTCTATAAGAACCAACCATCTTAACTGACCATCACAGGCTTTTACAGAAAGACCCCAAATCATAAAGAGTTGATATGGCCTCATGGTTAGTCCGCACAGTTTGGGAAACCGTTATCTAATCGTGGGGATCCTTCTATCTACATGGATTTCTGGGGCTTATTTACTATTAACCATGCATAAACCGTGCGCTCAACCTATCTATCCAAACTTCAATCCTTTCTCCAGATACCCTGTTGAAACCAATGGGGGAAAGTATGAACTCAAGCTACGACAAGGAAATGAGGTCCTCCCACCTCTACCACCAAACGAGAACAAATGGAACAAGATAATGACATCCGAGGTTTCAACTCTTACTAACATTCATACTAAGGATAGGAATTTGTACAAGGTTTTCAATAAACTCTGGGATTTCCTTTGGCTACGTTTCATCTTCTCTCTAGGACCTAGGGCTCGAGCTCAAATTATTGAAGCATCTTCAACCTTGTATTTCGGCTTCGAAACCCACCTGAACAGAACTTCTTCTTCTGTTGATACAAAAAACTACACCAAATTCCCCTATAAGTGTACCAAGACATAACACATTCTAAACTCACTTTACCCTTACACAATATTTCACTAAAACAAGGTCTTATAATATGCACACACATCACACCTTGTTTCTTCGGGTGAGAAACAACAGAAGGAAAAGACGTATATAAACACCGTCCTATGAAACAATGGATTTTCACATTTTTCCAAGGGATACATACTCCCAACATAACAGAGACTCTCAAAGGACTTCACAACCTTCACTTTTACAGTTAAACAAGCACATGACATAACAAGTCATCACTGAATATGACCATTGTGACTGATAGAAACAATACATAGAATGTGACCTTATGCCAAGTCCCTAAACAACACACAATTACAGAAAGTGGCCAAAATATCCTCTCATGACTAGATTCCCTAAACTGGTGGTTTAACATGAACACTTTCTTCTAAGAAACTTCGAAGAAGCCAGAGGCCCTATTAGACACCATTGAGACACTCATCCACACTAAAACCCTATACCACTTCCACCTTCCATAAATCAAAAAACATAAGAAACTAAGGTCTCTTTTAACCTTCCACGAGCACTCTCCCACTACAATAGTATCAAAGAATAAAATAAAGGAAAGTGTGTAGACTCTATCAACAATTATCGATAAAATATTCCTTACATTGATCCAGTGGAGGATTTTCCAATGGTGAAACAATCTGGGATGCACTTAAGTTATGCATCAACCCTTAATGGGGGCATACCTTATCCAATGAGAGAACCCAAGAACCCCACCATGTTGGTCCATTTTTCAAAACATAACACAAACCATATCCAAACACATGAATTTAACCACCATAATGTTGTCTCGAAATATATCTCAGAAGAGACTTCTAATTGATCATTCTACCCAGCTTTCCGACCAAACACCAACCCAAAACACGATTCAAACATGAGGTGTTCTTGGACTTAAAACATCCTGAAATGTCAACATTTTCAGAAAACACATAATATATACCATCCAAAACAATTCCTCAAGACATCATTTTTTTCTTTAAAAACATTACTTTGAAAACAAATGGTTCAGCAGTTAGTGTATCCATCAATAGTACCCATGGGCCTCACACATGCATGTTTCTATGCCACATCAGGCACCCTCCTCATATCTGTCCTGGAACTCATCCAGTCATTCCATCAACCATCCATCACTCCATATAACGCCATGCATGTGGTTTCTCAGAGATATACAAAAGGTTAAAACAAAAATTCTTTCCACTTTTCAAAACCAAAACGGTCAACCAACACATCCTTTTTCTCAAAACTGCTAACCATGAGATCGAAATCCCAATTCACATCTTACAAAAAATTTCATAAAGATATAACCATTTAGATAAGAAAACACTTTCAAGTTGTTCACATCAATTTCAAAACATCTCATCTCATTAAAACATCATTTGATTGTTCAGAATACTCTATTGGAAACACATTTTCAAAACCAACTTCAATATAGTTCCTTCTTTCAAAAGAGGTGTAAGAACACCATTTTCCACATCAAAACAATTCTGAAAATTTAGTTCTACCATTTCATAAATCAAACCATTCCCTCTTTATTTAAAAATAATTTCACAAAAACATTACAATTCATAAAACCAGGTCACTTTAAATCAAAATATCCAAGATTTCAAAACTAAAGAACTCAAGATAATGTGAGAAGAAAAAATTTCTAGTGGGTGACTTGAACATTTGGTTGGTAGCCATATTCCAATAACTTCACCATCACAGAGACTATTCTAGGGAAGATCCCAAGCTCTACAGGTCTTCCCAGTCCCTGTGAGATCACTGAGACCATTAACCAAACTCTCATTTAATTTCCCCTAATCATCATCAAACCGAGAAAACCAAAGGACTTAGATAAATGTTGACATACCCTAGAAACTTTAATCCCATCATGAGGTGTGGTGATCAGGAACACTACCCAATTTTGGAATACTAAGCCCCGATAATCCTAACTCCTAACTATCTTGATTCTTCCACAAATAACATGACCCAAAGAGTTAACTTGAACCTCCTATGATACCACTGTGTCACGAACCGAATCTGGTCACCACTGAAATGGGTGCCGAACCCAGCCCGTGACAAGTACCAAAGGTCGTTCCAAATCCCCACGGTCTGGCACAAGTTCTCGGGTATTATAAAATCAAAATAGGGAATTATTTACTTTAGTTTATAAAAATAAAATAACAAATTAATCCAATAAAACGAATCTGGATTTTTCAAACCCAAAAATCTTTTAAAAATATTCAGAACTAAATTTTATAGTTCAGAACAACTCACCAAGACTATAACAAAGTTAAAAATCCAAAAGGAAACATACCAAGAACCCTCATGTAACGGGGAACCGCCCTCAAGCCAACTCTACAAGACTTCAACATTAAGGACCTTCTAGAAACCCGAAGCAATTGCACTAAAAACTGTACCCAACCTGTGACAATAAAAATAACTAAGTCTACTTACACAAAATGGTGTATGTAGGGTGAGATACAATGCCCAGTAAGATACCACCACTAAGAGATCCCACGTGTTAAACATTCGAAGATGAAAATCTTGAAAGATTTCATAAACAAGAAATGGTAGTTAAAATTTTGAAAAGATGCAACATAAAAATTAAAACGGTTTTCAAGTGGGCTATCATTAAGAATAAACACTTTTAAAAATAATTTCCACACTATTGAATTTTCCATACAACCATTCCATATGTTGATCGTATGTACAAAGTAACCAATGAGCATAAACAATAAGAAATAACCCCTAGGCATTAGCTCATTGTGGTTCCCTGGTACCTTGTATCTCGGTGAGAGTAACCATCACAATATCATTTCCCATGCATGAGCCACTAACATGGAATATAACCATAACTAGTGGTACCCAATCAACATCATCATAGTTTAGTTAGTGTTTTAAGTGTCAATCATGCCACGTAAAACTAAGAAAAAACCCCACAGATTCACTACCATACTAGTACACGTCCACCCACCTAGATACCTAGGTTTCCACTTGTGCTCAAACAAGCTCAAAAAGTTAATAAATATTATTTTAATATGAAAATATCATTTACACATCACAATTTTACCAAACAAACCACATGTTCATCACACATGTAACAAAATCTACTTTTTCATTCAAATGCATTTTGAATTCTTAATCACACAAAAAATAGCCAACAACACTTTTCTCGTTTCTTTAACACTTCCAAAAATTATTTAATTTTTCTAAACCATTCTAATACATTATAACTCAAATAACAGTCCACTCTGTTATGATATAAGACTTCTTTCATCAACAAAATTCATTTCTCACAACACACTCACACAAAACATCCCACAGCCATGTTTTGCATCTCTCTTTCCTTTTGCTAAAACATTTCATCACTTTATAAAAAACTCTAAAAAATATATTTGACTTCTTAAATAACAAGCTTAATATTAAAAAAGTCATATTAAGTGAACACACCCACCACACATTATATATACACCATTTCTTCAACTTTCTTTAACCAAACGAAACATTCACATTTTTCATAAAACTAGACCAATGGGTGTAACTATGCTTCGTACACAAAACCCATTTCAAATACCTCATTGAATTCCAAAATCATACCAATAAAAATACATAATATAATTAGAATCCCTAACAATATTTATTAAGTTACACCCTAAGTGTTTGAAAAATACCTCAATTAACACCATAAAAGACACACATGAAAAACAAAAGTTTTCATAAATCACTTCCAAGAAGTACAACATGGTTTTACACCGTAAACCCATTCAAAAACCCTATTTCAAGGACCACATGACACTAAGGCAGTAGAAAACCAAAATATAAATCCCCTTTAAACTCCAATAAGTCACTTTCATGTGTTATAAAATACACTCAAACATTTCTCCAAGAGTCACCCATGAAAATCACCCAATTTCAAGCCATAATTCAACTATAAAATTTAACACTTAAGAAAATCCATCAAAAACGGTTTTCTCACAACAAGAAGAATATGAGGAAAATTAAGACTAGTAAATAAAGCAAGATAACTCATCAAAAATTGCTTACACATGTAACCACCTACCTTTTGAGTCAAAACCCTTGAATCTTGGGGTGAAACCTCAACCGCACCTTTGTCGCACCACAAAGAAGTGAAAATGAACCCTAAACCATAATATTTCACCAAAAAACCCAAATAAAACCCCTAGGTATGAAACCTAACTTCTAGACACTCTATAAATTCATGAAAGTGGGAGGAACCCTAAGAAGAATAAAGTAAATGAAAATAGAAACACTTAACCAAATAAATATTGATAAAAACGACCCAAAAACACTAGTATCTGACTTTCAAAACAACTATAAATGAAAGTGAGGTTAAAATAATGATGATGAGTTAATTTAGGAACTGGAATGGGAGAAAAAGAGTAAAAATATAAAAATTTATGATAGGATCAATTTACCACTTCAAATCTGGGTGATTTGTAAAATCTAGAGAAGTGTCGCCCAAATTCACAATTCTATTGAGCTAAAAATTGGGGGAGAAGAGAATGGGGGCATGCCTTGGGTAAGTGTTCATGGGTGGGATTTAGAATCACTGAAAAAACTTTAACATTGAATGAGATGATAAATATATAAAAAAATTATTAAAAGTAGGAAAATTACTTTCTGGCTGGCCCAACACCTTAATAAAAAAACCCAAATCCATAATTATTATGGATTCATATGAGGTACAAATGGATATGGTGGTTTTAATATACAAGTTTATTCCAATAGGTAATTAAAATGGGTATAAAATGTCGAAAAATAAAGGAGTTATAAAATAAACAAAATTTATTTTTAAATCTGAAAATGGGTTCATGGTTTGGCCCAAATTTTGAAAACCCACCATTTCCACCAAAATGCATGGAAAATCCCAATAACAAAGAAAGGATGGAAAATAAATGAAAAATTCCTTTAAAATAATTCATGGATGTGACATATATATTTATACACAAAACTCTATCTACGCTCTATCTTTGACCACATAATCCACTTTACACCATGACATTAGTGGAATGGGTTTGATGTCACTATATCAAACTATTTTCCCAATAAAAATATTACATTCTTTCTCATTCTACCAAATCAATTAGGGATCTTCATTTTACTCCTCCATGTTCTGTCACCATCTATTCTAGAATGACTATATATATTTATGACCCCAAAATGTCTATAGCTGAGAAGGCATAAAAACTACCTTTAAATAAGGATAAGTTAGTAAAAAATATCTATATTAATAAAATATATAACCATTCACATGAAGAATGATTGAAAGTCATATCATTATAAAGTGAAAGATCAATAAGTCTCATAAACTATGTTCGGGGGAGTGAAATAGTTCCCTAATAAACTAAAACAGGAGGAATCATGAAGATGGGTAAAATTAGTCAGTGTCGATTATGTATAAGTATGTGGAAATGGTTATGATGGTGAATTCATCATGGGATATTGATATTGGGGGAAGTAGAGACCTAGTGGAAGAAAAGGATTACTCAAAAAATATAAATTTAATGGTATAGAAGTCCCTAGTCGAGGTAGGCTAGTCAAGGGATGTGATGTTATAGAGAGGTATAATAAACTGATAAAAGGTGGAGGTGTAGTATTTGGTTGTTGTTTCAGTGAGCCATGAATAAAAAATTATTAATGAAATATATATATATATATATATATATATGAAGAGTCTACTATAAGAATATAAAAATGTATACTCACCTGGGTGGCCAACATATCCATTCATATATGCCAAATACATTTCATGTGCAAAGAAGTAATTTTTTTTAAACACTTCATAATCTAAAATAACTAATGATTAAAATGGTTTGCATAAAATTCAGCATGCATTAAAATAATATGAAATAAATTATGAAATTAATGTTTTATGACTGATATTATATTGTTAATAGTATATGTCTTTATAAAAATTATATAGTTAAAAATATATTTAATTAATAAAGGATTAGAATTATATAGTATATATAAAATTATATATATACATAAGTATAAATATATTCATAATTTTAAAAATAAAAAAAATATATAAATATATAAATTATTGATATACATTGATTAATATTGATTATTAGAGAAAGGTGTTTATTAATAATTATTAATTTTGATCAGCATTTATGAATTTATAAATATATTATTTAATATTGATTAATATTGATTAATATTGATAAATTCATAAAAGTATAAAAAGATAAAATTACAATTTATAAAATCTAATAATTAGAAAATAATAAATAATATAAAAATAATATTTTTTTATAAAAAAATACTAAGGTAATTTTCTTTTCAATGTATTATTAGTTTCTAATAATGATTTTAATTTAGAACTATTTATCCAGTCATTCCAAGAACACCACATGTCAGATTATTATGTCGTATATTAATACAAATAAAAAGAAATTAAAAGATAGTTTTCCTCTTCTTTCATTTTAATTTGACATCACTTTTTATGGTTTTTTTAGTTACAAGCACGTTTTTTTATTTTAAAAAACTGAAAATAAAATTTCAGCCATTTTAGAGAAACGACATCTTCAATTATCATTTCATCAGTTCCCATAATTTAAAAATAAGTATACAATTTTTATTCAATTATTTCATTGCAATACTATTTTTTTCTTCATTTTGACCCCTTGGTTAATGTTTTTTAATACAATTAATTTCATAAGAACTTCTTATTAGTCATTCCATTCACACCACACATCTAATGTACATGGAATCTACTTATACATGTCAAAAATAATTCCAAGGTATTTTTTATTTGATTTTGTGTTAATACATTGTCGTTTTCTATGATTCGGACTAGTACGTACACATTTTTTGTATTAAAAGAATAAAAAAAAAATAGGTCATCTTGTGAAAAAAAACATGAATTGATGCACATTTTGTTCAAAAAAATTCAAATTAGTATATAGTTATTTACTAATCATTCCATGGAACACATTTTTAATGCATATTAATTCTTTATGAACATCTTATTTAGTCTGTATGATCATGTAAATAGTCAGATTGATTATTTATCTACTCATCCATTCCATAAATAATTCTAAGATAGTTTTCCTAGGATTTTAAATCAATATCAGATTTTTTTGTGTGGTTTTGACAATTACAGGCGTGTATCTATATTTTAAAACACTAAATAATGAGTTTTCAATCATCCTATAAAAATGAAAATATTAATTTATCATATTTTAGTTCATATATTTCAAAAATAAATATATTTATTTTTCTTATGATTTCAAAACAATCAAAGGAAATTTTCATTGGTATTTCACCATAGTGCATGTTTATAAAAACTACATATTCATTAAGAAATGTTAATTAATTCATTTTTTAGCATACTTCATATCTGATTGATGTGAAATATACTTGTACTAATGAAAATATTTACAAGATATTGTCTTATGATTTCACATCAATATGAGGGTTTTTATGGTTCTCCCAATTTCATGATTGTTTTAGTGTTTTAAAAAAATAAAAATCTATTTTAGGTCATCCGAGGTAGAATAAAACACTAAGTGATTTTTAATCTATTCTTAAATTTCAAAAATCAATATACAGTTTTTTTCAATGATTCTAGGGAAATCATATTTCATTTTCTTGGATTTTACCACATGACACATTTTTTTAAAAATTATCAATTCATTAAGAACATATATTCATTTAGTTTGAGAAAATGAAACATGTTATTGACATTATTTCAAGTTATAAACATCACAAATAATTAAAATATATTTTTCTTTTGATTTCACATAAATATGATGCCATTTCCCATGGTTTTAACTATCACACATACATTTTAGTATTTTAAATCACAAAAAAAACAATTTTAGACATTCTAGGAAAAGGAAAACTATGATCAATTATCTATGAGTTCCTATAATTAAAAACACAATATATGGTTATTGTCTTATGATTTCATAGTAATCAGAGTACATTTTTTGATATTCACCAACTGAAAAATCTTTTAAAATACTATCAACTCATTATGATCTTCTTATTTAGTAATTCTGAGAACACTACACATCAGATTGATTTTTCATCTACTTTTTCATGTAAAAAATACATATAATATATTTTTCATATGATTTCACATCAATTTTGATGTTTTTTTCTAGGGTTTTGGATGTTATATCTACATTTTACAATTTTAAAACAAGAAAAAACTCATTTTTGGTCATCTAGGGAAAATGAAAACTCAAATTTTTATGTCATTAGTTTCAATATTTAGACATATTTATAAGGATAGTTTTTATGATTTCACAATTATTAGAGTTTTTTTTCTTGGATTTGACCCTTTAACGAATGTTTTTAAATGTTGTCAGTTTTTTAAGAACTGGAAATTCTGTTAGTTTGAGAACACATGAATTCAAATTGATGTGACATCATCTTGGACATGTAAACAATTTTTCAAAGACAATTTTGTTATCATTCCACGTCTATCAAAGGTCATTTTCTACGGTTTTGATAATTACAAGAATTTTTCCGTTTTGAAACACTGAAAATTTGTTTTCAATAATCCCTGAAAATGAACACTTAGATTGATGCACTATTATTAACTATATTTCCAAATTAAATATATAGATGTTCTATGATGATTTCATAGTAATATTAGGGGTTTTAATTATTTTGAACACACAAAACATGTTTTTAAAGACTGTAAATTCTTAAAGAATTTATTATTTCATTATTCTAATCACATTGCAAGTAATATTGAAATTTAGTCTACTCATACAAGTCACAAATAATTTGAATATATTTAACTATGATTTTACATAAATATAAGGTTTTTATATTTTTTTGACCATTACACTATCATTTTAGTGTTCTAAAACACTAAAAAATGTGTTTTTAATATTCTTAGGAAAAGAAAAACTAATATTTATGTGTAATTAGTTCCTACATTTTAAAAAACATTCTATAGTTGTTAATATATAATTTAGTATAAATAATAGCTTGTTTTCTTGGTTTTAACCCCCTGATAAAAGTTTTTCAAGACATTCAATTCTTTATGAATTTCTTATTTAGCTTGTTCGCACAGAACACATGTTGGATTAATGTATCTTCTACACAGATAAATCAAAAATGGGTTTTCAGATATCTTTCATATTACTTTACATCAATTTGAGGGTTTTTTTTTTGTTTTTTACTATTATACACATTTTTTACTATTTGAAAACATAAAAAATTATTTTTTAATCATCTACAGTAAATATTAACTCAGATAGATGTACCATAATTTAACATATTCCAAAAAAAAACATTTTCTTGTTTTTGTTCTACGATTTAACAACTATCATACATTTTATTGATTCTATAATTAAATATAGTATACAATATAATATTTTTACTTTTATACTATAAAAATATGTATATAGGTGTAATTTCACTAACTAATGTGTATCCATACAGGTGTAAGAATACGCAAATAGGTGTCATTTCACTAACTTGTTAATCAACATAATGGTGAAAAAAACATATTGGGGTATTCATAAAGGGACAATTGCATACATTAATTGAACAAAATAATGGTTTTTCATAATATAATTAATATGGTGTTTTTTTAATCTATTGAGGTGTTATATGTACTGTAACTATATTGTAATGACCTATTATTTTAGTAAATATGTTTTCTTAATTAAATTCCATGTGAGTAGATTTTAAATCATGTAACATTGAGCTAATATTATTCATGACTTATTATATAATAAAATTAAAACAATAATAAAACCTACGGTGGATAAAAAATATATTAAACAATTATAAATGTATACAAAATTGGATTAATAACACTGAAATATTAGAAAAGATTAATTTTTTCAATAAAAGTTATTTTTATTCTAAGTTTTATTTTTGTTTTAAAAATGAATTTATGATTTTTAAAATATTAAATAAAAAATATTATCATTTTTTAATTTATAATTTCATAATTATATTAGTACATTTTTGTGGGTTTTCTGTAAAATAGTTTAATTTTAGGTAAAGATTGCAATGTATAGTTTTTACCAAAACTACAAATGTTATGACATTATTATTATATAGGAAATACATATAAGTTTATAAAATTGTTTAATTGATAAATTATGAATTTAATGAGTAAAACAATATATTTTTAATTTATAAAACCTATGTTTAACATTTTATAAACATGTGTAATTTTTTTCTAATAAAAGAAACAATTTATAGAATTTCCTAATAATTAAGAAAAATTAGATAAAATTATATACTAAATTTATTTAAAAGATATATAAAATTTATTTAATTATAATAAAACAATTTGTATCATGAAAATAAATTTCAGTTATAATTATATTTTATAAATAAATTTTAATCATAAAAAACCTTTGTTAAAAATTAGTTTTTACATGTAACATGCGCTAATATTAAATAAAATTCTCTTATATATATAAATTTTATATGATAAAATATATATCATATTTTGAATAATTATGTCCATATTATGTAATAAGGTCCATTTATTTTAATTAATTAAAACTAAAAAACATATTTAAAAAGTAGATTCCATGGTAATTCAAATAATTAAAAAATAAATATTCTAATATTAAATGGATTAAAAGGAAGTTTAAAAATGTATGAAAATGTATAGTTGAGATATTAAAGACCTTATATTCTTCAAAATACTTAGTACAAATTTTTTAATCTTTTTTTTCATGTGAAATATTTTCTCTCTTTATATTAAATTTAAATATTTACAAAAAATACATCCTCACTACTTAAAAATAGGGCCTCTCACTAACCCCTCAATGCCTATTAAGGAATTAATTTTCCACCTAAAACTCTACCAATTAACCTTATTTTATAATCATATACCTTTTGTTAAGACTCTAGTCATAATATATTGTCTTAAGTCCTCTATTTCAAGGGAATCCTCCAACAAAAACATAAAGATTTCGATGTGGGTTCTCCTTTTTTATCTAACTTTTTTTTCTTTATATATCTCAATACCAAATATATATTTCAAATTATTATAAAATTAAATCAATATTTTTTCTAAATATTATTATTTTAAGGGAATAACAATTAACAGTATTTCCCCTTTTCTATTAAGAAAAAGGACTTCATCGTTCATGTTTTATTCTGACTGCTTTCCCAATAAAGTGATGAATAGTTTTTTTCCACCACTTCCTCTATTCAATTATTATAAAAGAGAAATTGGGGAATAAATGTGAGTAATATAATATAATTATGATTATAAATAGAAAAAATATATTCCACCTTATTTCCCTCTCATTTTTTGGATAATAAAAATGTTAATCATGGGTAGTGTGGACAACCACCTCCATGATGTATCATATCTCATTTATTTTATATTTTGATTATTATTTATTATATAAAATTTCCCCAAATAGCATGCTTAAAATATGGTGTGAATAAACACATAATTTATATGTAGAAATTGAAATTACGTGAAGCTACCCAATTTTAAACTTCAGTAATTTCCCTATCACCAACAAGTATTGAGTCATATAAATTTAAAGTACCTTCTTATTTTAGAGTTTTTGATATTTATGAAAAATATTTAACTAATAATGATTAGGTATATGTCATCAAATGGAAAACATTACACTTTATATATAACTATTTAATCTGTAATAAGTCTTCAATGTCTCTCAAAAAAAATTATCCACACAATCTATCCTATTAGGAATATCATGTGTAATATATTACATAATAACCTTGGGAAATGAAAACAGAAGTAGGTGTGAGCTCAAATTCTCAGTAATGGAAAAATAAGTTATAATAATAAAAGATCCTAATATATCAAAATACAAGAATACACAATATATTAGGAATATATAATTAAAATAATTCCATAATTAATAGAAATTTTGAGCATGGCATATCTATAATAGAAATATCAATAAATAAAAACATAAAAAACTCCAAGTTAATTAGTGATTTAATGCATAATTATTTATTATAAATTCCATGATCAAATATTGGAAATCATGATCATATTTTCGAGGAATAATTTTTAAGAAATATTCATTTCTTGGTAGGAATACAACAAAATACCCAATCAACTTTGTCACATGAGACCTATTGATTCATAATAGAGCTATATAATACCAAGCCCCACTCAATAATTATTTAGGTATAATGAATTCACTATAAGAATTATATGAATAAAAATACCACACATAATCAAATTTATTTCCAAACATATCTATCATAGAAAGAACATACAAAATATCAATAATTTTCACATGTCAATAAAAGAGATAACATGATCATAACCCATCCGAATAATGGAAGTGGATGGTTAAACAAAACATAATCATATTTCCTAAGTAATCAATATTTATTTATGCAAGAAAATAAAATATATATATTTTCTTAATTTCCCAAATCAATAAATGGAATATCATTCTATGTAATCATCCCATAAACCAACATCATATATAGAAGAATGCATATGGATTATTCAATAAATTCTCTAGTCAATCAGAAAATAGAATCCAGGTGGAGACCCTTTAATCGAAGGATGGATATATAGAGTGTTTATAGAGTAATTAGCTTTAATGGAAACTGTTCCTATAATAGAATTTCACTTTTCATGACAATAGTAGTGATACATCATTTTTTTAGTAGAAAAAACATTACATAATTCATCCAAATAAAGAAGGTGGATGGTATCATTTGAATAAGGCCCTTGATCACCCATAAGATATGTAAAAGGATAAAAAATTAAATTAAAAAACAATTTTTTAGAGTTTTCAAAAACTCAATTTAGAAATAATAAATATATTTGATATTTTGAAAATATTTTTAAAAATATTATTATAAAGATAAAAAATATTTTAGAATTAATGAAATCATAAATATAATGTTAAATATAATATGATAAAGGTGGTAAAATGTTTTGTTAACATGAAAAATGTAAAATAGTGATTAATTTATCACTTTGAACAATATTACCAATATGGAAAATATTAAAAAATTATTTAAAATAATTAAAGAAGTTAATATAGTAGAAAATGGCCTTAATTAATTATTTAGGAATATAAAATGAAATTTTTAGAATAATCCATTTAAAATGAATGTTAAAATAGGGAGGTTCCAACTAGAAATAAAAGGTAGGGTCAGTTGCCATTCAATATAAAAATAATTAGCAAAGGGGGGAAATTATATAGGTATATGAAATATTAATCAATAAGAATAGACAGAGGAGAATAAAAATATTGGACCTTCCTTATTTTAATTCTAACATATCTTATTTATTACTTTTAAAATAAAATTTTTGTTTGACAATAGTATTTTATTTTTAAGGATATTTAAAAAAATGGATAATTATAGAAATATTCTACTATTAGTTGAAATTATTCCACCTCTATCTTAGGCCACTACTAGACATATGCTACTACTTGAGATGAGCCACCGCTTACTTTGTGCCACCATTAATTACTTCAAAATATCATAGATGACCTACCGCTAGAGATGATTTATCATTATAGATGACCTACCATTAGAGATGATGTACCATAAAATATTAAATACCATTAGAGATGATCTAAAATCGGAGATGATCCATCGCTAGATCTGATCCATCATTAGAGTCATGTCATATTTTTGTTTTCTTCTACTATCTCTCAACTACCTTTAGGAGTGTGCTACTATTGAAATGTTATATCTTCATATTTTCTGTTATTTCTATTTTTCTTAATTTTAATTTAATTACTCTAATAAATATTTTATGATAGTTAATACACATAATATCACATGGTTTTATTTAATGATTATTCATAATCCACTGCACTGATTCAATTAAGATTAAGTCCATGTTTTTTGGATTTTTTACTCATTATAAGCATCCCAAAAATCGTAATTATTATTATTCAATATATAATTGAAATTTTTCTGATATATATTTTTAATGATCTCCCTTGGGTGAGAGTGCTTCTAAATGCTTCAAGTGAGACCTAGAACTTACAAGATGTGATTCATGAAATAGTGAAAGAGTGTATTAAAGAGAAGATCAAGTTCCTTTCTTACACTGAATCACGAGATGATTTTTAGAGCTCCTACACACATAAAAGAGGAACCCAAAACCCTAGTTTTTCCCAAACAAATTGAGAAATTGTTCAAGATCCTCACCAAGAAAAATCTGAGGACCCTTGAGCACCGAGAACATTACAGATAGAGCATCACCACATCTTCTATATCTTCTTACATTATCTCTTTATTTTAATTTATTTTTGAATAATGTGATTTTTTTTCTCTATTTATTTGAACACACATACTCTTATTCATAAAATAGATGATTCTTAATATTCCCCCAAACCATTTTATCTGTATGCCCATAGATTTGTGGAATAGGTCCTTCCATAGCCTACGTTGCATTATATTCCCTTTTATAACTATGGAAGAGGCTCTGAGACTGGAAAAAATATGTCGTCGTTTATATACTTATTCAAGGTTGTGAATTAGATTGTTTGTATTAATAATATTCCTGGAAGTGGGTGATCACCATATGGAGAGGATTAAGTCTCGGATTGAGACTGAACCCTTTGTTTATCCCATTATAACTTAGTGTATTTTTTATTTCAATGATTAAAATGAATATGTTTTAAATTTGTAAACAAAACATTTACTTTAATTGTTAATCTTATCTAGTGTTTATATAATATAATGGATTAATTAAATAAATTTAAAAAGTTAAATTAATAATAAATACTATTTTAACTGATCCCCAATCACACATTGATAAATATTTTATAAGATAAATATTATATTAAGATATTTTTTTATTAACTATGATTTTTATATGTAAATTGGGGGATTTATACAAACTTTTTTTAATAAAAATTTAATTGGAAACTCAATTCACCCCCTCTTGAGTTACTCACTTTATCTAAAATTTGGTATCAAAGGATTTTAAAATATATTTTCAACATTGAAATCAGTTTCCTTCTAATGATCTTAAATTTTCATTATTTATAAATTTTGTTCTTTTGGATAATAATATACATGAGGGTTCTCTTAATAATAGACCTATGTATTTTGATTTTACTAACTATCATAAGTGGAAGATTAAAATGAAAATTCATTTCGAAATTATGTGTTTTTATATATGGAATTTTATTTAAAATCAATATGATAAACCTCAAACTGATAGAGTTACTTGGAATAATGTTATAAAAACATCATATGAAAATAACTATAAATCCATGAATTCTTCTTATTGTTATTTATGTGGTGTGGAATTAAATATAATTTATTCTTGTAAATATGCATTTTATGTTTGGAACACTATCTATTTTTCATGAAGGAGAGTCTAATATCAAATAAACACTCTTAAATATTCATATTATTAAATATGATACTTTTAAAATGAAAATTTATGAGCCTATTTATGACATGTATCTCAGGTTCAATGAGATCGTGAATACAACGCACTTGTTAGGGAAACCTATTTCTGATAAAGGCTAAGTGATTCACCTATTGTGCGGTCTACCAGATCGTTGGAGAGGAACCTCAGTATCAATCATAGAATCATGTGGTGTAAGTAAGTTACCTTTAAGGAGATAATAGGAAAATCAATTATGTGTGAGGTGGAAATAGAAGTAAATAAAGAATAGGAGGATGGACCAAACAATAAAATCATTATCCTTCAAATGTACTTCTTCAAAACAAAAGGAGAAAATTCAAGATAAAAGTTCAAGTAATGAGGATTCACCTGATGATAGTGATAAAAAGATGGCCCATATTGAAAGAATATTGAAAAAAGTTATGCAAGAAGATTATGCTATTAAGGAAACCAAATTATAAAGGTAAATATTATAATATGAGAAATTGGAAAAATAATTAGAAGAAATATGATGCATTATATGAAATAATCTCCTATGAGTTCAAGAGGAAAGGGCATGTACAAGGTGGTTGTCCTAAGATGAAATTCAAGAATAAATATGATGATAAAGATAAGATATAAAATAAATACATGAATGTAACCTGATGTTCTTTGGAATATATTTTCATTGATTCAAAATTAACCTAGGAAGATAGAAATGATAGATCCAACATGTGTTTTATGAAAAACACATCTATAGAATCTGATATAATCGTTATTCTCCTGTTAATATTTATAAACATTATAGAGATCAGAAAAATGAATAAAATGAATAATTATGTTATAGTTCAACACTATAATATGTTGGAATATACATTCAATGACCTTAAGGATAAATGTAATATTTTGAATAAGAATCATTATTTAACAGCTAGTTTTAAGTTTGATCTTAATTTTGAAAAAAGGAAAAATAAAAAACTATTGAAAGATAATAATGAATTAAAATTGAATAATGATAAGTTAATGAATTATCTAGAAAGATTAACCTATGGTTGAAATAATATTACATGAATTCTTTGAAAGCTTACTTCTCCCAAGTACACTATTAGTATCGGTTATCAACCTTGATAGATCCAAATTTCTAAAAATATTTTTATTCCTTCTTCAAGTTATGTAAAAATATTTTAATAGTTCTTATTCATTGGACCCTAAAAATTATTTATTTTTAAAATTTTAAAATCTTCTTATAGGATACCTATTAATAAATTATTATTTTCTATATCTTTGGTTACTAAGATTTTTTGGACCCAAGAGGATTTGGGTACCAAAATGATTTTTTGTATAAAATTATTTTGTATGAAACCTGCTTGAAAAGTTCTATTAAGAATTTATAGTACCTGAACAGTGGTGTTTCAATACATATGACTATATACTAATAAATTTTGAAAAATCTAATCGAAGTGGATATTGTACATGTAATTTTTGTCGATAATTCAAAAGGGAAAATGATTGGCCTTGGTAAAATTAGTAATTTAAAAACTATTTAAATTTTAAAATATTTATTTGTATATGGTTTAATGTATAATATTAATAACATCTCATAGCTATGTGGTTATGGTTTACATGTTAATTTTGAAAATAATTCATGTAATTTTTTTTATTCTGAAAATTCATTACTTTTTATTGCTTTGAGAAATTACAATGTTTATGATTCTAATCTACACACTTTATTATCCCAAAACGTTTCTTATCTATGTTACTTCCACAAATATTATTGGGTTTTTAAATAGAATACTCGTTCATTGAAATATTAACTCATGCATAAATTGAAGTTGGAAAGGGTTATTCAAAGAATTACCTAAAGTAGAACAACCAAATTAGAAATTATGAAACCCCAGTCAAAAAGGAAAAAACACAAAATCTCACTCAAATAAAATAAATAAGTTTCAACTTCTCAACCCCTAGATTTGGTTCATATAAAAAAATTTGGACCTTATATATTTTATATTTAAAATGGGAATAAATATTTTTATGTTCTTGGAGATTAATTTTTTAGATATAGTTGGGTATTAATTCATTCTCACAATAGTGAAGCCTTCTCTTATTTTTTTCAAGTATGTTAAATATGTAGAAAATCTTAGTGGATAAAGGATTAGGACCATAATAAGTGATCATGGTCATGAATTTGAAAATATTGTCTTTGAATCTTTTTACTCACACAAATTATATAAACATAAGTTTTCAACCCCTAGTACCACACATCATAATTGTGTTGTAGAAAGAAGATGTATAACACTTCAAGAATTTTCCCGGACCATAATTAAGGTGTATGACTTACCTATATATTTTTGGGTGGTGGTTGTGAATATAAATTTTTATATAATAAATAGTATTTTAATTATACCTCTCCTAAAGATAAATACTTATGAATTGTGGATTGTTATAAATCCAATGGTTAATTTATTTAGATATTTTGGTTAAAAAGTATTTATTCTTAATAAGAAGGATAATATTGACACATTGTATTCTAAAAATGATGAAGGATGTTGTAATTAAACATCTAATAAATTATATAGTGTTTATTAAAAGTTCCAAGATTGTAAAATAATCTTTTCATGTAATGTTTTATAAAATAGATCCACTTGAACCTAAGACCCCTTTATAAATCCTTGAGGATGATTTGTAAATTTTGAATGATAATGAATAACCTTCAAACAATTATGTGAAAAAAAATCATCTAGTTCTTAGGAATATCTTGAACCAAAATCTAAACATAAACATATAGAGGACAGTGAGGTGTTAATCCCTTCCATTCCTATAGTTGTTAGGACACATAGTCACCTTCCTTTAGATTTTGTAGTTGGATACCAAGATTGAGGTACAAGTACTATATCTTTTCTAATAAATCATCTGGAAAATCAAGAATTATTGAAACATAGTGAACCTAAGAACATAAATTATGAAATTAATAATGAATTATAGGTGATATAAATACAGGAAGAACTTATTAAATATGAATTAAATAGATTTTTGGAATAGGTAGCTAGACCTACGGACATTGTGACTATTGGGGCTAAGTGGGTGTTTAGAAAAAAAGTTGATGAGCAAGGCACTATAGTTATAAATAAATATAGGTTGGTTTTATAGGGATATTGTCAAGAAAAAGTTATTGACTATAATGAATCCTTTTCATCTTTAAATAGACTTGAATCTATTAAAATAATTATTTCATATACAAAACATTTTGATTTCAAAATATATCAGATGGATATTGAAAGTGAATACTTGACTGGTTATATAGTTGAGGATTTTTTTTTTGAACAAACCCCTCATTTTCAAAATACTCATTTTCTAAATCATTTTTTTAAATTTACTGAATCATTATATAGTTTATAACATTCTCATAGATATTGATATGATAGTATCATTACATCTTTAATTTATAATGTTTTTTCAAAAGGCATGGCTGAGGCTACTCATATTATAAAAATAATTTCAAAATTCGTGTTAGTAGTTCAAATTTATATTGATGAAAAAAGATTTGGATCTTCTTAAAATTATTTCTGTTTGATTTTTCCAAAATGATGAAAAATTTATTTTAAATGGATTTATTGGGTAAATTTAAATTCTTTATTTTTTTAAATTTTTCTTCAAAATAAATATTTAATTATGTTAAATCAAAGTAAGTACACTAAATACCTTCTAAACCATTTTGGTTTGGATAACACTAAAAGTAGGGATACTCCAAAGAGTACCTCTTGTAAGTTTGATATTGATGGGTATATAAATTTTGGGGATAAAACTAATTATATGGGTATTATTGGTATCTTGATATACTTAACTACTAGTCCAGAAGATATTATGATTAGTGTGTTTATGTGTGTTCGTTTTAAAGAAAATCCTAAAGAGATCCATTTATGTGATGTTAAAATAATGTTCAAATAACTCAAATATATAACCAATTTAGCATTTATATACCATAGAGTACAATCATTTGAATTAGTTTGTTATTCAAATGAGGATATTGGTTAATGTATGTTATATATAAAAAGAACCTTTGGAACATGTCATATTTTTAGGAAGTCACTACTATCTTGGTGAAGTAAAAGGAAACTTTTGGTTGTATTTTCAACTACTAAATATGAGTACATAGTTGTAGGATGTTTTTGTGAAAAATATTCATGGAAGAATCACACACTACTAGATTATGGATATCAATTCATACATTCCTTTATAAATTTGGACAAAATAAGTGTGATAAACATTTATATGCATCATATGTCTCATTCTTGGAAATATTATATTGATGATTGACATCACTTTTTAAAATACCATTTTCAAATGGATTATATTACTCTTGAATTCATTGGAACTAAATATCAGTTTGATGTTATTTTTACAAATTTATTGAATTTTTAGAGATAAATATACATGAAACATGAGTTATGAATGATAATTTTTTATATGTATTTAATGTTGGGATGATCCACGTTGGAATGATCAAACAATATAATGTCTCAATGTTGGAATGATCCACCATTGAAATGATCCACCATTGTAATGATCTAATTTTGTAATTACCCACTATTGGGATGATCCACCATTGGGGTTCAACGGGTCTCTATTTTAATTTTTTTTGTCATTGAACCTCTATTTTGATACATGACCTTTTTTGAGTGTTTGAAATTTTTATTCAATTTATTTATTTATATTTTATTTTATATATTACTTAAATTGCCTAAATGATATATATCACACATAAATTGAAATTTGAGTCACTCTCTTACTCTTGATTTCTCCCTTCAAACCATTTTTCTTTCCCTTTCTCTCTTGACCTTCATCCTTCTTCACGCACTCGCTTTACCTTTTTTTTAGTATAATGGTGAGATGTAAGAGGACTCTAGTATATTCTCCCAATGGATTGTGACCTACTAAGAAATCTTGATTATAAATAATTTGTGCTACAATAATGTTGAGTAAGTTGTAGATCGCGAACCACACTATTATTTTAGAAAAATGATGTGGATGTTAAATGGTTATTTTCTAGAATGTCTTTAGTGCAATGGGTGGTCCAGAATCCAGGATGGGTATAATGGTTCTTCAAAAATGGAATCCATTTCTAACCTAGGTTGGTTCATCAGTTCCATCAATACTCATAGCTTAGTTTCAAAAAATATGATTTGATTTGGATTATGATTGATGGTAAAGGGACTACCTTTTCTTAAAATAATGGGATAAGTGCATAATTTTTCCTCATCAATTATTTTATGATGACTATAAAAAATATAATCTAAGTAGTAGTGGGAAATTTTTTATAAATATTTGCTACTTGAGCTTACTTGTGATAATACTGTAATAAGTCCTACAGCTGATAAGTTAGATGGAGAATTCATATTTCTATTCAAGTTCATTTAGAATATGTTTTATCCAAGGAAATGGGACTTCCAAATTATGAGGTATCAGGACATGTTTCTTTTATTCCATATTAAACTTGGGTTTATAATTAATCTTTATAGATATTATATAGTGCATATTCTTAATTTGTTCAAGGATTCATCTAGGTAAAATTATCTCATTTAGCCTAATCAGATCTTACTAATTCTTGGATCCAAAGGCTTGATAGATGATGATGAGGAATCTGAAGTCAATTTAGTGGCATCTATTTAATAAAATTTATTTTAAAAAGTATGAATCTGAATCATAATCCATGGTTAAAAAAAGTTTTTTGATGATGAAAATAAACTCTATGAGTATTTTATTATTATAGACCATCTTACAAGACCTAAGAACTTAGTGGAACCTGGATTTGAGCCCTATGATATTTGGTTTATTCATATGAGGATGATGATGTTGATGTTTCTATTGTTAAATAAGATAAAGTGGAAACTAATTTTGAGGAATGTAGTGATCTGGATATTCTTAGGAACCTAGTTATGTATTTTGGACCTGCTAGTCCACCTATCTCTCTTTCTTCTAGATAGAGTTTGTTAAGTCAATGATATGATTAGGAGACTTAATTATATGGGAATGAATAGATTAAAAGTTCCTATTAGTCCTATAATAAATTTTTCAAATTGTCAGATAATGTAAATTTTGATAGTAGAGATGACGGTAATGGTGAGAATGTCCATATTAATGGTGATAATAGAAAAGATGATAATATTCATGATTTTGTTGATATTTATATTGATGTAGCTGATGATGTTGGTGATGTTCAATCATGTCATCCTTCTCTTGTTTCGTTAGTTACATATATGGAGATAATGGTTTTAGAGAGATTTATGTCTTTGTAGAGATATATTTTGATTCGTCTAGTTTGTGATTCTATCACTATTATAGGTGAGCTAAGGAAACTTTTTAAGGAATACCTAGGTCCTATCAGTTGTAAAGTTTATCATGTATATTATGTTCGGATTACTACTACTAGTGTTGATTTGGAAGCTCAGGAAGCATGAGATAAGTCACCAGGGTATGTCTAGATTGGACTAAAATACTCAACTTCGGAAAGAAGTTGGAAGTGATGGTTGAGATCATAGAGATGCATAGACTAATTCATCCTTAGTAGATGATGATGTATCCTCCAAGTGGGATCCATCACCAAGTTTTAAATTTCATGGTAAATCATATCTAAACTTAGATGGAGATATTGGTGATGGTGAATATAGTAGTCCACCAAAGCATGGGGGATTTATAGATCATTCGGTGTTGGTATATAACCTAAGGGATCTTTGGTAGAGAATATTGATGTGATGGTGAGCTGCATGCTTTAACTTCATAATCACCTACTAGAACAAAGCCTGCAGTGGATGTTATGCCTAGTATTGAGAGACCTTATTTTCCTTTTCCAACTTATCCTTTTGTTATTTCATATTTTTTTACCAGAGATGACTTAGATGTCTTGAGTGAGAGACTAGTTTCTAATTTCAGTAATATGTTGTTATCTATGGAACCTCCAATCACTCAACATAATAAATATGATACTAGGAATATTTTTAGAATGGTTTTTTTATAAATTCATACAAAAAATTATTATATAAAACTAGGAAGTTTAAATTTAGAATATGAGTATAGATAGTGAGATGGAAACAATGAGGTATGATGTCAAGGAGATGATGAATTATTTTACTACTATCCAGGATGATTTTTTGGAGAATATTGAGTGGTTTTTTTTAAGGTTGGGGCCAAAGCCTCAATTTATTATTAAAGAAAAGACATCTTTAGACTGGGTAGAGGGTGACCCATTACATACCTCGAAGGCCCAAGGTAATGTGGCCTGCAAATAGGTCTAGAAAGCCCATTTGTTGGCCCAAAGGACCCCTCAGTGAACAGTACTGCTACAGTACCCACGCTGCTACAGTACACCTGCCGCTATAGTACCTGCAACAGTCCCTCCACCATTGCAGTGTGGCTGCTGCTACAGTCTGCCGCTACTATAGTACTGCTATAGTACTCGGGAGTTATCCCATGCCCAAATTTGATGCTGGGACTTTTGGATGCCAAGCAGGAGCCTTAATCACTAGGGTCCAGGCTCGTTGGTATGAGAATATAGATTGGTTACCTACTATTTCTTCTACATATTTTTCTACACATCCTTCAGACTCAGTTAATGGTGAACTAATCAGATCCATATTTAGAGATGAGATATATGATATTATGAGAGAGATTCATTTATCTCATTATAGGATCTTCGCCAGATTCAACATCATAGTGTGCATATATATAAATTTGTAAGATAGTGTTTGAATGAAGTGAAATGTGATAGAAAACCCATCGCCAAGGCCATGAAATAATTTTTTTCTATGATATATACAATGATATAGTTGAATTATCATTTCTAGTTTATAGCTAAAAACGTAAGGATTCCACCTGTCACTAGATTCACCAAGGAATAGGTAGACCAGCTCAGTGTTATGACAGCTCTTATCATGTTGTTTATAGAAGAGAAGAATGATTTATTCAATGTGATGGAGAGAGGTGAAAATATAATCATGGATTTTTGAACCTATTAAAGCCTTTATTGTATGTATCTAGTACAATAGTAGTTCCTCTTGAGGCAATTACCATTTCATCCTTCATCTATGTTGTTTCTATTGTTCATTTTCCTCCTCAGTATAAACCGTTACGTATGTCTCTAGTTGAATCCATTAGGCATCTTATAATAGTGGTGATATAAAAACTAACTCAGACTACTTCGGCATCCACATCCTCTACATCTATTCCTCTTACCTTTGGAAAAGGGAAGGGTCCTGTAAATCATACCACCTCAGTTGAGAGTGACTCATATTAGATTAATTCTTTTATAAGAATTTTGTAATTCCTATGTATTTATTTTTTTTGTAAATAAATTCATTTTTAATAAAGTTTTAATCTTATTCGTCATACCTTATTTCATTCTATTTATAGTTTCTTGTCTTTTATTTTTGATAATCCCAAAGGGGGAGATATTATCTGGTTATTTGGATAGAATTAACCATTAAAAATCAATTTCAAAAACTATTACAAGTAATTACTCAGTTCCTCTATTTTTAAATTTAATTTCAAAAATATAACAATATATTTTTGAAATTTAGAGCAGACTTGTCAAATTAATCTATTAATACCTATGTTAATGTTATAAATGGTTTACAAAATTCCTTGATTTTTATCCTAAAAAGGTGGAGATTATTGTAACATCCTTTCTTTAACTCCCACAAATTAGGTATATTATGTTTCTAAAGAGATTACAATTTTTTGATATTATATTTTTTTGTAACTAAATTTGATTAAATTTAACTATATATATAAATATTCCATCGTCAGTTCAAATTATACTACCTCTAGCTTATGCCACCGTGAGGCATATGCTACCGATAGAGATTAGGCTCTCCCAGCCCTGAGCCGCCATCAATGATGACCTACCATTAGAGATTTCCTACCTATATAGATGACCTCACATCTGATATGACCTATCATTAGAGATGACCTACAGTTATAGATGACCCAACATCATAAATTTCATATTATCATAGATGATCAATAGGTGGATATAAACCACTATCTAATTCAGTCCATCATCAAACAAGCTACCACCATCTCTCTTCTACCATTTGTAATGTGATATTGTTGGACCATTATACAATCAAATTTTCTACCATTTATTTTTTCATAATTTAAATTTAATGAATCCAATGACTAGTTTATAGAAGTTAATGAACATAGTTTCATATGGTTTTATTTGATAATTATTCCTAAGAAATTGTAAAGATTCATTAAATACCAAGTCATAGTATCCTAATTTTTTTCTCAATATAAGGATCCAGGTAATCTTTATTATTATTCTACAATTAATAACCTTTTAGGCTTTATATTTCAGATGATCTCTTTCATTCAAGAGAGTTCCTGAATGATGAAAGTGAGAATCAGAGCTTATATGATCAGATTAATGTGACTATGAAAGAGTTGAATACAAATAAGATCATGTTTCTTTATTACCCTGAATCAAGAGAAAATTTTAGAGATCCTCCATATAAAAAAAATAACACCATGAAACTCTTTCATCCTAGAACATTTGGTAATCATTTTTTAGCTCCTCGATAAGACGAATTTGAAGACCCTCAAGTACCTGGAGCATTAAAGACAAAAAAACACTACATACTCCATATCTTCCTACTTTTCCTCTCTGTATTTTATTTACTTTAGTAGAGTTTGGTTATATTTATTTATTTATTTACACACAAAGACACCTAGTCCTGAACTAGAGAAAACTCAATATTCTATCAAACAATATTATTTATAGCCCATGGAAATTTTGGATGGTGTCCTTGAGTGGAATGTGTTGTGTTTTCTTCAAATTTATAACTGTGGAAAGTGTTTTCAGACAGGAAAGCTTGTGAAATTTTTTTTCATACCCAATTTAGGTTGTGGATCAGATTATTCGTTATAATAATAAACTTAACTATGGTTGATTTCCAAGTAGGGTGGATTATATTTGGTCTTGAGACTGAACCCTATTTTTATTCTGTAGTGTGTTTGTGTTTTTTTTCTATTTAAAATATTAAACAACATATTTTTAAAATATATAAACAAAAAATTTCCTTTGATAGTTAATCTTTACCTTTGTTATTATAATATATTTTATTGTGTAAATTGATTTCAAAAGTTAACATAATATTAAATATTTTATTAATTGATCCCTAATAATTCTTTGAGAATCCATTAAAATATCAAAGATGTATAAAACTAACTTTTTGATTAACTAGGTATTTTTTAATTAAATTGGGGGATTTAATTATAACTTTTTTTTAAAAACAATTATTGGGATCTCAATTCAACACTTCTTGATTTACTCAATCTGACCAAAAAAATGATAGGTGTTTTGGAGAAAAGATTATACAATGTCACAGATGGATTACCATTTGAAAGAAATATATACTTGAAAATGAGATTGGTGACATTACCCTTCAGGTATTAGTAATGTAATAATCAAATGACTGTGAGTGGAAGATCCTTAAATGAATAATAAAATATCATGAAATTCAATATATTCTATTCATGTAATAAATATATTAGTTAATACAACATATAAAATAAATAATGCTTTGAAATATCAAACATGACTCATGAAATTAAATTTGATACACTGAACAAATTACATCCATAGAATCTCTTGATCCAAAACCCCTTGAATGATATTATTTCCAATGAAACATTAAATGAAATGAAATAATAAGTGGATAATGGTAAATAAATATTAAAATATTATTAGATACACCATTCTAAATAAAAGATGACTTATAATAAGAAATATGTCTCAAGAGGTGAAAATTTGAGATAAGAAACCATTATAGTAACATAATCATTGATGCCAGAATCATTTAAAAATGATTTTATAAGGGAAATTGTAGAACCAAAAAAAATAAAGTGTAAATAATATAATATTTATTTATTATTTATAATGATTAATATCTATAATAATATTTCTCCAACAAGAAATTGTATAACTCAATAGAAGAAAAGTATCATAGAAAAAAACCTTACCAGAATTTTTTCTTAGAAAAATGCACTCTAACCCTATTTAAAATTAAAATAACTATCTTGAACACCAATTTTAGAAACATTTTCTTATCTATAAACTTTTTTGGAATTAATTTATAATTATTTTCTATATGTACATTAGTTATTTGCTATCCATTTTTGATATCATGTTTGAGTACTCTTGATCATTTTGAAATAGTTTGGTAATAACATTGTGGTTCTTTATTATTATCAAAAAGTTCATCATTTTAAGAACATAAATGATTATAAAATTTATTTTTTATATTTATTTATCATTTAATTTAATTCTATTGTAGTTTTTGTTACAATCCATAAAGATGAAATCGACGATGATCATGTTTCAGTGATTTTTCACAAACTGTTGTTGGTGTCTTAAATAAAGAGTTTAATACTATTATTAACATTAAAGAAAAAAATAATATAATTATTTAATGATTTATGTAATATATTTATATAAATTAAATTTCTATATTCATACATTATATAAATTTATATCATTTCTCAAGTAAGTTCTCAAACTGACCTAAACAAGAATTAACTATAATTAATTCATGATTGTAAAGTGATTTAGTTATAATTCCATTATAAAATATGAATAATAACTTTATTTAATTTTTATTAGTTTTATATATCATCATTTTAATGAATTATAATAATAATATAACCTATATAATGTTATACCATAGTATGAATAAATCATTTTTTCACTTTGAATGCGTTTTTTTTTGTTGGATTTACCATTGTTGTTTATTGATAATATTTTCAGAAGAATGTCAAATTTATCTTCCCAAAACAATAATAATTTTATAAAAATATCATGAATCTATTTAAAAAATTCTCATGACCATCCATTAAAGGCAACAATAAATATTATAAATCTTAAATTAATATTTATAAATGGATGTTTTCATGTCGTTTCTTAGGTTTTATGTATAGCCTGAGGTTTAGCTTATTTTGTGGGTTGTTAGTGAGAGTTAGGTTGTTGTTTATATGTGATGGGATTGACCGGTAAGGTTTTAGGCTTTATTCATTTTTAAATAAAATGTTTTTAATTATTTATAATCTTTTGGGTTATATTAATTAATTAAAAAGTTGTTATAATTAATTAATTATTGATGTTTAGGTTGAGACATGGCCCTTTATATATCATAAGATCTTGTACAGGACATGTAAACTACTGCCATCCCTTGGAAAATAAATGGAAATATTCTTAATGGTATGTGGTCTTTTTTATCTTCCCAATTGAATTTATGAATCGTTATGGTATTATGTGAATTCTTGGGCTTTCCCCTAAGGTTGATTCCCCTATTTAGATGTATTAAAATAGATTATTTAATTAGTTTAATTTTTTTAATTAAATTGATGAAAACCATGGGTCTCTAATAACCCCTATGAACTACCTCCATACTTAAACTTGAGACTATCATAGTGATTGAGGATCCCCTGGGGGATTACCACGCTTATGATTTGGCCTTGAGAATCCTAGGTAGGATGAATCAACTTCTTTAATCCTTGTGAGGATCCCAAGTGGAATGGAATTAAATATATATTGACATATAGGATCCTAATAGTTATGAATCCATTTACATGTTAACCTTGAGTATCTTGAGTATCATGCCTCTCTTAGGAACTAGCCATCGGGAACCCATGGGTGCCCCAATGTTTGGCCGAACCAAATGTTGTACATCATTTTTTTGTGTAGAGATGGTAGCAGGTGTAAACATAGAATTGTACCAAAATTATAAACCAAAGGGGTTGTGAACTAAATTTTGGGTTTAGGTATTCGGCTACCCTGACACTTTTTTTATGAATTCACATGGTTAGAATTAATGTAGATATTATATCCATCAGTATATTATAGTTTTTGGGCCATTAGGTTAAACATGAGTCGATATGATAGAGATTCCCAAAGGTATATCCTTGTATCCATAACCTAAACCTTTTGATCAGATATTATATATCAAGATTCCTATACATACTTCCTAGGATCTATTTATTGAGCCTTCTTGTTTATTGGGATTCAAAAACATACATACTAGGATCTAGATTTTGAGATTTCATGATTCGTTGGCTTCCCAAACAAACATCACAGGATCCATCTTATGAGCCTTATATGGTTGGAGGTTACCAATTCTAGATCTCCCATTTTTCATTGGAATTCCTACCCTTCCAAGGGTTTATATATGTTAGTTTATGAGGATATATAAAACCCCTATTTTATATAATCTTTCGGATGATTCCACTTTCCTTGAGCAATGCCTAGGAATCTCCCAAGGGTTGGGTGTATGTAAAATTATTGTACTCACCAAACTTGTATAGGAGTGGGATTTTGATCCATTAATTGAATAGATGTTAAGCATATAATTTTATCTAGATATCATTCCTTGTATTTATCTTGAAGTTCATACCCCTTAAATATTATCTAAGTCATAATTTCATGATTACTTTTTGATTAGGACCAAGGACTCAGACATTGGACTAGATTTACACATGGAAGGAGTGGTTTGGAATCCTGCTCAGTGCAATATTTTCAGGATTTCTATTTTTTACCAAGAATCTTTCATTATAGTGATTGGAGGTGAATACAAGTGAACCCAGGGATAGAACATATATTCTCCTGTAATGATGTTTCTTTCTCGGATACATTTATAGGACTAGACAATGTAGCTATCATCAATCAGGATTATAGACTCAAGGTTCGACATTATTATACATAGATTGAATGGTATGACTTCTTGATAAAAGCCATTTTAAAATTATTTCATGATGATTAGGATCACTTAACGAAGGATTGACCACAAAATGTGTTTACCCATGATATGTTTTCCCAATATTTTATCCCAGTTGTGTCTCATCAATGCTGATAACATTTCATGATCGTTCCCTTAGGGCAACATGTTCCGGATTGACTTATATCTTTAGTTTACTTTCAAATGTTATTTATTTTTACTGTTATTATAATGATTATCTCATATATACATACACTTAATTTAATATCTATGTATAAGAACACATTAGTGGTTCTCTAATGAATTTTTACTCACACTATGTACAGGCTGCCATTGTACTGGGGTACCCGAGTAGACATTCACTCGATTGGAGACATAAAATGGGTTGAGGCCCAAGATTGATCAAGTGATATGGATTAGATATGTTTATATATTTTCAGTATTTAGTTTGGATCATATATGGAAGTAGTTCATTTTATTTTTATTTTTATTTTTTTTCTATAATCATGTATATGTCGTCGGCCTGGTGTGCGATAAGTGTTGTATATATAACTTAGCTATTTGGGTCCTTATGGTATTCCATTATTTATTACAACCTTATTTTCTTTACTTCTTACACAATCTAATTTTTTACTGTTATAGATGATATATAGATATTTATTTTGTTTCATAATCTGATATGAGGACATAGTCTCTCCACAAACACACTTTAGGCCCTCCATACTAGTCAATAGTCTCCAACGTATGGAGAGGAATGCTTGAGGCCTAGTGGTGAACTGGATAGGTGTGCCAATTTAGTGTAATCCAGGATGAGACATTATAAATTGGTATTAGAAACATTAAATTCCTATTTTATTACTATTTGGTATATAGTAGATAAGAGTATGGGAATGTGTTAGAATATGAGATGGATATCAGACCGGTGCATCAAGAACACATGTCCTAGTAAGAAGTTATAGTTACAAAGGATATGTGATTGATTTTATAATTTTTTATGTTATAATTATATATGTTTTTCACTTTTATTAAGACAAATGTTCTATAGAGTTATGATTTATTATAGGTTAATGGATATTGGCCTATTGGTGAGAAGAAAGTGACTAATTTTGACTCTTTTTTGGAAAAGTAAAGTGGAAACTTATGCATCATATTTTTCATGTAGGGTTCACATGTTATAGTCCATCTAGTGTGTGATTTTACTGAAAATAGAGGCTACTTTTTTAAAGTGACTACAACAACCTAAATGGTGTTTTATCGTATAGGTTCCTGGCATAATTCTACTCAATTAGGTGGAATTATATATATATATCCTTCTGATGGTTGGTTATGTGGATCTATAGTGACACATTTGATATTGAGGTTGATGGCTCAGTCCTCATTCACAGGAAGGGATATGACCCTAGCATGTTCATAGGTTACATGGTGCCCAGTGATGAACCCCTCATAGGGTTTTGTTACATTGGTTTGGTTATTTAATGTTTCAATAACAACCTATATAGTGTTTTTTGATATATATTAGAATGAAATTCTACTTGAATAAACCATGTGAGTATTGATGGCCCTCAAATGACTGTGTTGGGAGTTGATACCTTTGTTTAGGTTGATCTAATTTGGTAACTTTGTATGGTGCTGAAAAATTCCTAAACATTTATAGAAAACTGTAGCCTCAAGGGGTATTATAGTATAAAAATTCTTGGTGAGGATTAGTTATTTATATTTTAATCGATATCATGAATATTCAGGAAGAATTAACTTATGAGGATTCTTAGAGTGTGTTATGGCATAGGTATGATTATTCTTGAATGTTTTTTACCCTCACGGGTCGATATTATTTGTACCTCCATTGGAGTGGTTTTAATTTCTAGATATTTGGTCATACCTAGTTACCTGGTTATGGTACTTGATTGATTGGGCCATGTACAAGGCCTAGATACCTTTATTCGTGGATTTATTCCTTATATGTTTACTTTTCATTTGATCGTGGGTAAACTATGAAATATGATTAACATGGGTTTATCAATGCCTTTTTAGGTAGTGATCATGGTTTTACACTCATTGTGATATCAATGCATAAATTGTTCTTAAGTATTGTGATATAGGCTTGATTATTCCTTTGGATTCTAAGGAAGAACATAGGGTTACTGTCTAATGAGACTAAGTTTGATTGGTTAAACAATTCGGGTGCCTGACCCTATTGACAAATGGATTTTTTTAGTAGTTTTTTAGAATGTTTGTAGATTCTCATGGACGAAATGATGTCGAGTGACGGGTATTTTTGGAATAAATAATGGCACAAGAGAGGTTGATTGTTTTTAAGATGAGTTCCAAAAGAGCTTCCAAATTAATGAAATCGATATTTTGTGTATCACGGTTATCTTGTACTTATGATGGATGAATCATGGTAGTGTGAGTTTGGTAATAATGGTATGTGTCTCTTACATGTGGTTCCATTTGAATTTTAAATCTATGATTGGTTTTATGCTAACCAAGGAACTATGTTTTAAGAAATTACATAATCACAGTTTCCTAGAAGTAATGATAAAATGAGGTGAGTTCCTATGAGGTATCGGTGGAATCAAAAATAAATCGGGTTCCATGAGGCAGTTGACTCATGGTTGCACCTAGACATGCATTGTTGGGAGACATGGTGTCAAGAGTTAGTTAAAATAAATTATACCCTCGTTTGATATGAGAGTGACTTATGATGATCAATACACAACAATCGATGGTATTAGTGTACTCCTGGTTAGAGATGATTTCGTCCTATATATTGACATTATCGTGAGTATATTGAGAGAGCATAATCTATACACTAAGCTAAATCAAATGATTTTCTAGTTTTATAGAGGGACTTCTTGGTATTTTCACTTTAGTAGTGGTAAAAAGTTAATACATATAGTGGGGGGTTTATACTTGGCTAATTGAGGGTAGATATCCTTATTACGTTTTGAGTATTAGAAATATCATGGGTACAATTTCCATGGATCAAGAATGAAAAAGGGTTTTATGATTGTGTTAATTATCGAGTATGAGATAGCTTTAAGTTATGCCTGCTATTAGGTCCTATAATGGATGGGCATGGGCTATGATGATCAATGATTAGTTTTGTTGGTGTGATGAAAAGGATTCTCATAAATTGGGGAGTGTGGTGAGACTGGTCATTGTATGGTTGTTTGGATTTTTAATTTAAATGATATATGGAACCATGTAAGACTATCTTTTATAGTAAATTTCAGGTGCATGTTTAAATACAGACTCAGATATTGTATGAGTGAATGATTCATGCATGAAATTACATGTGATGATCTAAGGGTGATGGATCATGAATTTATCAATGTTCATGTTATGGCATGAAAAAAAATTTGGATAAAGGATGGTTTAGGTTGGAAATGTTACCAGAGGTTAGTTATGGTCTTTAACGAGCATACATGGAATGATCATAGTGTGCCTCAGGATAATGACTTCAAAATAAAGTTTTTGGGGATGCATTGGCTTCTAAAGAGAATTTTTTATGATAATAGTTGGTCATATGTGGCAATTCATGGGTTTTCATGAATAGATAAATTTGGTTAGTGAGGAATCACATTGGTTATTCCATTAGGATGAGACAGGTGTGGTGTATGGTTCATCTTTATTTTTCCAAGGAAAATCCAGTATGACTTGGTTAATCTTATTTTATTTTAATTTGATCATTTAGATAAATCAAGCATTGAGAGTAGTGTTCTCGTGTTTAATAGTTTTGTGTGAGTAGAAAACCATGTCGAGAGAATCATTAGGACATTTGGGACATATTCCAGTAGGAAATTCCAATGGTGGTAGTATAGTGGGTTAGAATTGGCCATCGAAAGCAAGAACCTATAGTGGGGGTCACCATAGACCGAATGAGGAATTAGATGATGACAAGATCATAGTTTGGATTATAAGGGCTCAATTAAGTTTTGTAATAATTTATTTATAATTTTTAATAGTGTTTGATCAATTTTTGGTTGTTTAGGTACCATATGTTTAAATAGGAACTTTTAGGTGCATTAGGCGTTCAGAAATACAGCATCTCCATTTGAATAGAAATCAAGGAAAAAGTTGGTCAGGTAGTTCAGTTTCATGCCCTCCCAAGCTTCTTATGGAAGATTTTTTAAGGTGGGGTAATTATATGATTCCACATTTTTCATAGTTTTAAATTTCCAAATGGAATTTTAATTTTCAATTCCTGGATGGGTTGATTTTTATCAAAGGTTTGGAATAGAATTCTGAATTTTAGAACATCTTTAAATAATTTTTTTAGAAGTGAAATGAGGCATGGACTTTAAATTAGATCTTTAAAGAGAATATTGTGTGTTTTAAGCTTGGAACTAGAGTTTTGGAAAGGTACAAATCATGGTGAATGATTGGAACACATCTAGTGTTAACTATGTGACCCTTATTGTACAGGATCACAATTTGAGTAACAGTGTAGAATTCTAAGGGAAACCATGTGGGGGTATAAATTTTTTTGAAGGCGTGTCACACAATTGATGCATGATTTGAATATCCATGCACCACAACCATGAATTATGGAGGATCATGTTGACATTATCATTGAAATGATGGTACAATATTTTCTATGTTGTGCAGCCTAACCGAGTGCCTTACTAAAAGTGGAAAAATTGTCATCTTTCCACATTGACCATTAAAGGGGTTTAACCGTATTTTCTCTCTCATTTAACCAAGTGCTTCCATACATAAAAATTCCTTCTTATACCTTCCCACATGGCTGTTATTCCTTGTTTATAGCTAGAATAGAATGTCATCAAAATCATTGTAACACTTGAGACAAGCCACCTACTACATTATCCTTTACTGAATTATTTTTCTTCTTCCACCAAACTTGGCTTCTTCAGTTAGTGATCTCATTTTTGATTCCATGGAATAATGGGGTAATTAGATACCTGTGAGACATATTTCAGTCTTACTATGAAGATTTTGATCAGAGAGGCATTTTTCACTTCACTGCATGATATTTGTTTGAGTTATACCGATGTTGTAATTTTTTAAATATTTTAATATTAAATTAAAAATTATGAATGGTTGTTTTAAAACTATTTCTTAGATATCATGCATGAATTGAGTTTGGGATTATTTTGTGGGTTGTTAGAGAGTATTAGTTATTCATTCATTTTCATTGGGATCAATGGGTGAGGTTTTGGTCATTATACCTTTTGAAATAAAAAATTTCTTTTATTATTTATAATTTTTTTGTTTTTATTAATTAATAAAAATTTTGTTATAATTATTTATTTCAGGATATTAAGGTTGATACATGACCCTTCACATTTGGGATGAGCTTGGATGTTCCTTGTAAACTGCTGACGGCCCTTGGAAAATAAATTGAAAGCTTCCTAAAGGTAGGTGTCTTTCCATACCTTCCCTATAGTATTTGTAAATGTTTATGGTACTATGCGCATGATTGGGATTTCACCTTATGTAGACACACCCTGTTTAGATTTCTTTTAATATATTGTTCAGTTATATAATTTTTTTTAATTAAATGGGTGAATTTTAGGAGTTACTAACAACCCCTATGCGCTAGATTTATAATTTGACTTTATATTATCCTAGAGATATAGGATCCCTTGGGGTATTCCTTCACTTATGATTTTTCATAGAAGATCCCATGTAGTATGCCTCCACTTGATTACTAATTTTGAGGATCCAAAGAGGTATTCTTTAACTTATATGATGATTTAGAGGATCCCTAGTGGGATCTCATCATTTAAATGAAATCCTAGAAAATATCAAGTAGGATACATCTTCTAAACAATGATCTAGGGGAAGCCGTGGGTGAACCAATTTTTAACCAACCCTGAGATAGTAAATAATTGGTTTGTGTAGATATTATAGAAGATGTCACCTTAAAACATATACAAAAAATTTTAATCCTTTGGTGTTGTAGAAGAAGTTGTGGGTTTATTCATTTGACCACACTCACTCTTTTATTTTTGAATTCACATGGTTAAAATAGATCCATCTATGATTGAAAGAGGTACATCATGGTTTTTTAAATGATGGACCTAATGCGATGTGATATTACAGGGATGCCTAGAGGTAATCCTTAGTATCCATCTCATAAGCCTTATGATAAGATAATATTTATCGATATTTCTATACATACTTCTTGGGATCCATCTGTTGAGCCTACTTGTTCATTAGGATTCCCAGACATACTTCCTGGGATCAATATTTGTAGTATTATTATTTTGATGTCTATATATACTTCATAGGATCCAACTTATGAGACTCACATGGTTTCAGGTTACCATTTTAGGAAATCTCATTTCTAATGGGGATTTCTACCATATTGATGATTTATATGGGTAAGTTACTAAAGATGTATCATACATTTCTTTGAGTTACTATTGAGGAAGATTCCTCTCTCCTTGATAGATTCCTAGGATTCTCCCTAAAATCATGTGGACGTACCATTACTGTAGTTTTTTGGACTTGTTTGGTTGTGGGTTGATGATCTATTTATTGAATGGATATCGAGCATTTACTTTGAATTATAGATCATTACTTAAAGGTAGTTTAATGATCATCACCCATAGAGATCATCTGAGCCACAATTTCATGATTTCCTATGGATAAGGACCTAGAAATTAGACATTGGAATAGATTAACACATTACATGGGTGGTATAACATCCTTCTTTATTTCATGTTTTTATAATGTCTAGTTATTACAAGGAATCCTTCATTATAGTGATCGGAGGAAAGTACATGTAAAACCCAGTGTAGGACATCGATTCCCCTATAGTGATGTAGCATGCTTAGAGACATTTTAGACACTAGCTAAATCAGGTATTGCACATTTGGATTATAGACCCAAGGAATGAAATGAATATACCCATATTGAGTGGTATGTCATCCATCTCAAACCCTTTTCCTAGGATGTATATATACGCAGGATCATAGATGCAAGGTTTGACAATAAATTATGTCTATCCATTATATTTTTTAATATGATTTTATCCTAGTCATGTATCAGGGAGGATGATAACATTTTATGAGTATTACCTTAAGAAAATATGAATTCGTTCAACATCTATCATCATTTTACTTTCAATTGTTATTTATTATTATTGTTATCCTAATGAGTAACTCACCTAAACATACACTACATTTAATTTCTATGTATGGGATACGGTTAGTGGTTTCATATTAGGTTTTTCTCACACCCTTATTAGGATGTCATTTAACCAGAGTACCCAAGCATATTTTCACTTGATTGTGGGTATAGTTTGGGTTAAGGCCTAGGATTTATTGAGCAGGATAGCTCAAACATGTTCATGGATTTTTGGTTATGTAGTTTAGATCAAAAATAGCAGTAGACCCTTTTATTTTTATTTATGTCTCTCGTAATTAGTTCTGTATATGTGATCATCTTAGTGTTTGATTAGTTTTTTTATGTATGATGTGTCGGTTTGGGTCCTTGTTTCATTCCATTATTTCTTACAAACTTTTTTATATTTACTACTTATGTACTATGAGTTTTCACTAATATGGATGATATATTGTTACTTTAATTTTCTATTACCATTATATGAGGCAATAGTCTCTTAAAGGACACACTTTCTGCCCTCAATTATATTCAATTGCCTCTTGTGTATGGAGAGTCACACTTAAGGCCTAGTGTAGAACAAGCCCGGGACACTAGTTTAGTGTAATCTGATTCGAGATGTTACACTATATTTTACATTAAACCATATTCAAATATGATTCACCACCTTAAAAGTATCTAAATAATATTATTCTTCTTCTTTAACAATGATATTATCCAAAAAAATAAACCACTTTTATAATCATAATTATCCATTAATTATGGTATGTTCATGTTTGGGTTAGTCTAACAATATACATTAACATTGATATAAAATAATATAATTGATGAATAAGAGAACTTAATTACTGATGATATGTGTTATTAATAATGAAATAATTATTTTATTTTGGTTCTAGAATGGTAAAATTAATATTAAATTCATTAATTAAAATAATAATTCCCTTTTATTAAAAACCATTAAAACATGCCCATCATCAAATTAATATTTCAAATTCACAACCAAAACTAGCACAAAATGAAATTATAAATTTAGCAATAATTATAAATATTCAATTCTAGTACCTTTTATTATCTCGGAATGATGATATTTTCAAGAATAATTGTCACAAACCAGACCGGGTACCCTGGTAACTTAATAACTAGGCTGGCCTGGATATAGCCTGAAGGGCGTTTCTGATCCCCATGGGTTGGTGATTAGAACCTGACATTATATAAAATGAAAGTGGGGAAGATTTTACCACTAAAAATATAAAAGTAAACTAGTGATACAGAATTCATATCAAAAGAAAACTCCACTGGGAGTAAAGTACCTGAATAAAAAAGGCATAATCAAGCCCAAAGTACTATAACCCAAGTTCAAAAAGAGGGAAATACAACCCATGTCCCTAAGGAAATAAATCACAAAGACCACAGTTCAGCAGTTGGATCCACCTCCAAGTGATCCTTTCCCTTTCCTCAAACCTGGAAGAATATCAACTACAAACACCCAATGGTGCAAGTATGGTGTGAGCTAAAAAGCTTAGTAGGGCCTCACCAAGGATTCTATAACAGATTTCAATAACAGATTTACTAAAGGAATTACTTTCAATTTTATAGTAAATAGTCTTGAAATTTTAAATCATATTTAAACAAATCATGTTATACAGTTCAAATGATGTAAAAATATATTAAGCACAGGATTTACTTTACAAGTGATGGAATAATTCTAAAAAAATACATAAATAAAATATTTTATATAAAACATTTTATATAAAATCAAAAGGGCATGTAAAATAGTTTTATCAACATTAGAATACATTTATATCTCATATATAAATAAACAAGTGAGTAATATGGTCACCTTCCAAATAGGTACAAAAGTTATGGGCTATCGGACTCCCCACTCTCTAAGTGATCACAAGAATATGTATACACATACATCTTCTAGACACTGGTTAGAGAGGACTAATCACCATCACCTAAGTGATGTGACCTGATACATGTATGTTTTAGAACATTGTAATAATTGTAAAGTGAGTCCAAATAACTCACAATCTACCTAAGGCTTACATGTTCTCTTACACAATCAATGATGGGAAATTTATTTTAAGACTACTTAAAATACATTTAAATATCATTCCCAATTTCAAATTCTAATTTTCTATTTAAAACCGAAACATGTATAAATAAAAAACACACCACTTTAACAAGATAAAACCACCGGGTTTCAATGATAATATTTTAAATGCATTTTCACAATTTAAAAAATTCCATCAACTTTGTTTCAAATATCAAATTCAATAATTCCATTGAAACCATTTCCATCCATTTACATACACACCCCAATTCAATGTAATTAGAGTTTTTTCCCAAATTCATGCCAAAAACCATTCAAAACCCAAATTAAAGTAATTTATTCAAATCAAGAAAATGAATTTAAATAAAAAAATTGAATTTAAATCAAGTAATTATAAGGTAAATTTAATTAACAATGAAATATGGAACCACCTACCTCAAGGTCATCAATATTAGTGGCATGGATAAACCACCCTATGTGGTTTAATACACATCCTCGTGGCCTTATTATCATAAGACTCGACACACCAATGGTCGACATTCATCAAGGGTTCCTATAACCAAAACAACTATTTAATTTCACAAGGAATATCACATGTGATAAAATTTTCTCTATCTTGAATAATATGGGTAATATCATTTTATGACAATGCATGTGTTTGAAATTATCCACAAATAGTACATGAAATTACCTATTGATAATTTTATATTTAATAAAATTATCCTTAACTTCCAAATTAATTATAAAAAATATATATTAATTTATATATATATATATATATGTCTTTTTTGATAATAACATTAGATAATTTTAATATATTATCCCAAGTGTGTTTATCAATATATATATATATATATATATATATATATATATATCTTTTGATAATGCAAATAATTATGGTTTGATAATTTTAAACAACTATCCTTTCAATAATTTAATGAAATTTCCATCTGTTAAATCAACCTATTTATTGTTTTAAAATTTCACCTAACTATTCATTGCTTAATAATTCTTTGCGAATATCCTTTCATTTCACAATATTATATTCTCAAAATAAATTATCGTTGTATTTATCATTTTATAATTATTTATAATCACCCTTTGATAATTTTTTAAACATTTTTTTATAAACTTGTGAAATTATCATTGATCATTTGATGAAAATTTGATTTGATAATTCATCATATTTATCTTTCGATAATTTGATGAAATTATCATATTATAATTTCTATATCTATATTCCAGTATTTTTGACAAACCAACCACTAATAATTTATGGTTTAAAACTTTAATATAATTCCACCATTATTTTCTTAAAATAGTGGTGGAGGAATAAAATAAATGATAAAAAATATGAAAACATGCTTTTCAATCTTCATGAGGTCCACATGTAAGAGTCAGAAATACCACTACCATTTATCACTAGACCGCCAGATAGTTCAACGATTGTGTGTTAGGGAGTTTTGAGATCATCTAAATCAAACAAGATCAACCAATAAAGATGACCAAGATGTTTAGTGATTTTTAGACCCAAAAACACAACACCCTAAACTCATTTTTAAAATAGTCATTTTCAAACTTTAATTAATCCTAAAATCAATGCAGAGTCATTGATTTTCATTTATTATACTGTTACTAATTTAATTGTAGTCCAAAAGGTGGTAAATTAATGGTTTTAAAAACCTACTCCATTAATATTGGAGGTCTACAAGTTTTTCTTGGAGGATGAATAACACCCATTAAAAAATGATTTATTTTAACTAAAAATTGGATTAATTATTGAATTAATTAATTATTTTATATAAAAACGAAAATAACCTCAAACGCTTGTTGATTTCAAAGTTTATACCCTACCTAGGGTAAACGACTCATTATAGACCCAATGGTGGTCTCAGATTTCCCATAAGGAACATCGTTTGAGAGATATTAATTATTTAATATAAAACACATCTTAAAATTTTATAAAATTTAAAGTGTTATTTTTGCGAGTAAGAAGTCCAAACATCTTATAATTATAAATTTTATAGCTCATATAGGGTAAACACTATGTTAGGAAGCTATCGTTCGTCTTGTATTTCTCATACAATGCGCTTTTTGGGAGATATTTAATTATTTTAAATAAAATAATATATTAAATATTATTTAATAACTTTATCTCATGAGCAAGACATTTTAATGTCTGAATCCTTCAAATGTTATACCATTCCTAGGGTAAAAACCATATTTTGTACATAACAGGGGTCTCATATATCTCATACGACACACCATTTTGAATTTATTCAATTATTTTGAATAAAAAGTGTGCACATAATATATTATATTTAATATTTTTATTCAGTCTTCACTGAGACCTTGCGGGACTTGGAATCTCACACTAACTCAGTTTCAAACTTCAAAAAAATCAATTTAACATTCCAAGTTGTTAATGTACATTTAATGAAATTGACACATTTATCAAAATTTCAATGATAAATCATTTTTTTCACTTAATTAAGATATTAACAATTTAAAACAGGAGGGTTTTTGAATACCAAAAATAGTAAAGGGATGTTACAAACTCTCCACTTTAGGAACTTTTTATCCGCAGAAAGCCTATGAAGAAGCCTCTATATCAAAAACAATAATGTCACTTCTCTCCCATTAGTGGCTCCATCTCCCATGTCTCATGAGAATTGGAATCACGCTACCCTAGCACAGAGACCAGAGGTAGAATCCTCCCATGAAGTACCTTGGTCTCTGAATCAACAACCTTGACTGGTTATTCAATCACAGATAAAACATGTCCAATCTCAAGATCACTCCAGCTCAAAATGTGAGATAGATCAAAGTGATACTTTCACAATTGTGATACATGGAATGTGTTATGTATTTCCATCAATTGTGGTGGTAGTGACAAATGGGAAGAAACTTTCATATCTTTATCAACAACCTCAAAAGGTCCCAAAGACCAGGAGAAAGCTTCCCTTAACTCCCAAGTTGTCGATGACCCAACTAGGTTAAACCTTCAAGAATACCCTGTCACCAACTGAAAATTCCCAAGTTCTATGGAAGAAATCAACATAATACTTGTACTGGCTTTGTGATGTCAACATTAGCTAAAAAAATAACTCAATCTTAGTTGTCTTCTCTTGGAATAAACTCGGTCCAACCAACAAACTTTCACCAATCTTCGACCAACACAGTAGAGATTTAAAAGGACAACCATACAATTCTTTAAAAGGAGTAATTCTGATTGCGGAATAGTAACTATTGTTATAATAAAACTCAAGTAGCCCAAAATGGTCATCCCAAGTGCCACCAAAGTCTAGAACACAAGTGTGAAGAAAATACTAATGAAAACATCAAATTAGAACTTCAAATCTTTCAGTTCAACTGGATTCATGAGGTAAGAGAAAATTGAAATTGGCTGAGTACTTGGTGTTAAGTCAATAGAAAACTAAACCTCCATTTATGGTGGAAAACTATAAAAATAAGAAGGAAGCACACCGTGAAAATGAACAAAGACTAGATGGAGATCACCACTCATTGAAGCTCGCTCTTTATCAAAATAAAACACTTCTATCACTTTCCCCAACTCTGTATAAGAAGTTATGGATCAGCTCGACCATGGGTCTCATTATCCTTGAAAGATAAGAGGCGCACTGGTTGTAATAAGTTATACTTGTTTAAGATAATAATAAATCCGAGATTTTTTTGGTAATGATCCAATCCAACCCAAATACGACGTCAAGAGATTTCATATAGAGTACAAGAAAACTCCTTGCAATCTCTACATCAGATAGATACAAGACACAAGCAGGACTACAGAGACCCTACTCTCTTTTCATACCAAGGGGTATAGTAATATCCATTGCACAAGATAAAATCTCTATAGGAATATTAAAACTATTAATGATACCTGTTGAAATAAATGAGCGATATGAACCAGTATCAAATATAGTATTCACTGAATATGAAGTTATAGTAAGGGTACATCTCCTGGTCGTTGGACCTTTATCTGCCTCCAATGTAGACTCTTCCACAGTGTGAAGAAGCTTTGTTCTAGATTATTATGGTCGGAACCCTTTTGTACGTGAATAATTTAATTTCCCCGTAGTTTTTAGAGGTTTTGATGATATCATACGGTTGCGTGGAGTGGAAACATTTTGGCATAACTTATGTAAGTTCCCTAAACATCTGTCGGAGCCACAGTTCTATCGGCCTGCTCAATCTTTAAAAACTCTATATCCTTGGCCAACATAATTGAATCAAGATAGAACAGATTTGGAAAAAACCTTGAATACCTTCAACTCTATGCCCTCATGTTTCTTTACCATCACTATCATGTCCCACCATATCCTTCTTGGTCCCTCAAACATGAAGGTGGAACATATCACCTTGATCTTGTCTCAGGTCTCCATGAACTCAAACAGACGTTATATCCTTCCCAACCATTCCTCATCATGTTGAAGATTGGTGTAGCCTTAGAAAACTAGTGGTTACTGGAGAATAAACTCATGGGAATTTTTTCTATTAACTTTTCCCTGAGTATCCACAACTGCAGCCTAAAAAAGGACTAATGGTGGTGCCTGCCCCAAAGTTTGGATAGTATGCACAATCACCTGAACTAGATTATAATCCACAATATGATTTGCTAGCCAAGGATCAGCAACAGCCTCCTCCTGGATCTGATTCACACATCTTCTTAGATGCATGATGTTACCAAACATCATTATACAATATTGAATACATTAGGTATTGCTCAAACAAAGCTACGAGAGAAATTAATCCAAACAGAAAGAAAAATAAGATTCGGATTTCACTTCATCCAAATCTAAATAGGGAAAAGACTAGAACTCATCCATAAGAAGTATTTCCCTAACCACCCCTAGTGTCTTAAGGTTCATTTTGGTGAGAGATTTTCATGCACTCAATCTCAACTACCTCATAAGAACGGACAAAATTTCACAAAAGCATGCTAACTTCAAAACAAAAGCTCAACCTTCCTTTGATACCACTTGGTCAAAAACCAGCTCGGATACCATGGTACCCTAATTACTAGGCTAGCCTTGGAATATATATAAGGGCTTTCCCAATCCCCAAGGGTTGGTGACTAGAACTTGACATCATATAACATGCAAGTGGAAATAATTTTTTCACTAACAATGCGGAAGTAAAATAAGAGAGACAGTATGGAAATCATAAGAAAACTCCACTAGGAGTAAAGTACCAAAATATATATAGGCATAAACAAGCCCAAATTACTACAACCGAAGTACTAAAATAGGGAAATACAACCTAGGTTCCTAAGGACACAACTTACCAAGACCATAGTTCAACATCTAGATCCACCTCCAAGTGATCATTTCCATTTTCTTGAACCTGGAAGAAGAGAAACTACAACCACCTAAAGGAAGAAGTAGGGTGTGAGCTAAAAATACTGGTAGGGACTCTCCAAGGATTCTGTAAAATATTCCACTAATATATTAACTAAAGGACATACTTTCAATTTTATAGTAAAAAGTTTTGGAATTTTAAATAATATTTAAACAAATCATGTTTTACAGTTCAAATGATAGAAAAATAATTTAATCATAGGATTTAATTTACATATGATGGAATAATTCTAAAACAATGGATTAAATAAAATAGTTTATATAAAATCATAAGGGCGTGTAAAACAGTTTTATCAACATTTTCATACATTTATATCTCATATATAAAAAAACAGGTGAGCAACATGGTCATCTTATAAATAGGTTAAAAAATCATGGTATAGGACTCCCCACTCTTTAAGTTATCATGACAATATGTGTACACATACGTACTCTGGAAACTGGTCATAGTGGAATCATCATCATCGCCAAAGGGATGTGACCTACTACATGTATGTTTTAGAACCTTGTAGTAATTATAGTTTGTGTCCAAATAACTCACAATCTACCCAAGGCTTTCATGTTTTCTTACACAATCAATGATGGGAAATTTATTGTAATACTACTTAAAATACAATTAAATCCCATTCCCCCATTTAAAGTTCCTATTTTCCATTTAAAACCAAAAAAATTATAAATCAAAAACATGCCTCCTTAATAAGATAAAACCACTAGGTTTCTATGAAAACATTTTAAAGGAATTTTAACAATTTAAAAAACTCCATCAATTTTGATTAAAATATAAAATTCATCAATTCCATTGAAACCATTTACATCCATTTAAAAATACACCTTGATTCAATGGAATAAGGGGTTTTTCCCAAATTCACGCCAAAACCATTCAAAAAATGAAATCAGTTTATTCAAATCAAGAAAACAAATTTAAATCTAAAAATTGAGTTTAAATCAATAAATTGTTGAGTTAATTAAATTGGAAAAGAACGACAGGACCAACTAACTCAATTTCATCGATCTCTATAGCAAAGATAGACCACCATGTGTGGTTCAATACACCTCCTCATAGCCTTATTATCATTTGATTAGATACACCAATGGTTGACGGTCATCAAGGGTTCCTAGAACCAAAAAGTCTATTTTATTTCATAAGGAAATCACATGTGATACCATTTTCTCTCTCCTGGATAATATATGAATTATCATTTTATGAGAACTCATGTGTTTGAAATTATCCTTCAATAGTTCATGGAATTACACATTGATAATTTTATATTTAATAAAATTATCCACAACTTATAAAGTAGTTATCAAATATATATATCTAACTATATATATATATTTATATATGTCTCTTTTGATGATAACATTAGATAATTTTAATACATTATCCCAAGCCTGTTTATAGATATATATATATATATATATATATATTGATAATTCATTATCTTTAAATAATCCAAATATTTATCATTTGATAATTTTAAATAATTATTCATTCAATAATTTAATGAAATTATCATCTATTAAATTAACCTTGTTATTGTTTGACAATTTCACCTAATTTTTCATTTCATGATAATTATTTGCAAATATATTTTCTTTTAACAATATTATATTATCAAAATAAATTATCAATGTATTTATCATTTTATAATTATTTACAATTACCCTTTGATAATTTTGTTAAACATCATGTTACAACCTGGTGAAATTTTCATTGATCATTCGATGAAAATTTGATTTCATAATTCTTCATATTTAAATATAGATAATTTATAAAATTATCAGTTGATAATTTTTATATCTACCTTCCATCATTTTTGACAAACCAACCTTTGATAATTTAAGGTTGATAACTTTAATAAAATTTTACCATTATTTTCATAAATTAGTGGTGGAAGAATAAAATAAACAATGATAATAAAAACGAAAACTCGTCATTCCATCTTCACGTGGAACATATGTAAGAGCTAGGAAGACCACTACCATCTATCACTAAAAAACCAGATAGTTCAATGATTTCATGTTGGGTAGTTTTTAGATCATCAGAATCTGAAAAGATCAACCAATAAAGACCAAGGTGTTTGGTGATTTTTGGACTAAAAAACATAGCACCCTAAACCCATTTTTAAAACACCAGTTTTGGATTGTTAATCAACCCAAAAATCAATGTAGAGTCACTGATTTTCATTTATTTTGTTATTACAAACTTAATCGTAGTAAAAAATGTGGTAAATTGAAGGTTTTAAAAATCTCCTCCGTTAATAATGGAGGTTCACATGTTTTTCTTTGAGGATGAAGTAGACCAATTAAAAATAATTATTTATTTTAACTAAAAACCGGATTAATTATTGAATTTATTAATTATTTAATTTATAAAATAAAATAACCTCAAACGCTCACCTCTTACAAAAGTTATACCCTTCCTAGGGTAAACGGCCCATTCCGGAACCAATGGGGGTCTCAGATTTAGCATATGATGCATCATAAGAGAGAAATTAATTATTTAATATAAAAATTATTAAATTTTATTAAATTTAAAAGGTGTTATTTTTGTGAGTGAGGAATCCAAATGCTCGGAGATTACAACTATTATACCTCATCTAGGGTAAACACTATGTATTGGACCTATCGGTGATCTCATATTTCCACTACGATGCACTATTTTGGATATGTTTAATTATTTTTAATAAGATAATGTATTAAATATTATTTAATAACTTTATCTCATGAGAGAGACATCCAAATTCCTAGTGCCTTCGAATGTTATACCCATCCTTAGATAAAAACCATATTTCCAACATAACATTGGTGTCAGATATCTCATATGACGCAAAGTTTTAGAGTTATTCAGTTATTTTGAATAAAAAAATTTCACTAAATATATTATAATAAAATTTTTATTCATTATTCACTGAGACCTTGCATGCCTCGAAATATCATAATACCTCAGTGTCGAACTACAGAAAACTAATTTAAATTTACAATATGTTAACTTCCATTTAAGGGCTTTAACATATTTATCAACAAAATTTCTGATAAATCATTTTTTCTTTCCCAGTTAATTGAGTTGTTGACAATTTAAAAGAAAAAGGTTTAGTAAATCCTAAAATAGTAATGAGTTGTAACAATAATGAAAAAAATATATTCTTTTTTTGAAACTATTTCAAAATGATCAAGATTACAAACATCTATATTAAAAATAGATATTAACTAACTAATATAAATGTCTATAATAATTATAATTGAAGTTTATTAAAATTTATAGATTTGAATAAGTTTCTAAAATTGTTGGTTAGTAGAGATATGTCTTTTATAGAAAAGGTTAGAGTGTGATCAACTAAACAATAATTAAAGGTAAGGTTTACTTATTCCAAATTTTCAACCATTAAGACATAAATTTCTTATACACAATGTTTTATTTTGGATGATTTATTTATTTATACTTTAAAATTTTTTTAATTATCCTACCCTTATTAATGGTATTTAATGGTTCATTTGAAACCATACCCTTCAAGGGGTTTTGATATAAATGTTTCTAACCTCAAAATGGTTTCACTACTACAAAAATGGCATATATTAGTGCTCAAAAAAGGCTTTAACAGTGCTAAAAAAGCAATGTAAAGCTCAGTGCTAATATAGGGGGTCCCTTTTATTAGGGATCCTAAAAGTGCTGATAAAGGCCCCTTTTATCAGTGCAAAAAAAACCACTGATAAAAGACCCCTTTATCAATTCTTTTTTAGCACTCGTAAAAGGTATCATTATCAGATCTTTTAAAAAGTGATGATAAAAGTCAAAAAAAAATTACAAAATAAAAAAGAAGTAAATAATGTGGGGAGAGATTTTAACAGCACTTGACCCCCCCCCCCCCCCACATCAATGATAGGAGGTCTTCTGTACGCTGCCCTTCCCACACATCCTCACACGATCGCACCCGTTTGCTTCCACCCTAAATCGAACCGGCAACCTCCCCATATCGCGGTTGCACCTTTACCACTAAGCTATTTCGTTTTTTCTCTATTTAATGATATATCTGTTTATATATATATATATATATATATATGTATAGTTATATTTATTTGTATATTGATATATATTCATATTAATATTAATATATTTATTCATATATTATTATATATATATTCATTCGTATATTAATATTTATTAATATTTATTTATTTATATATATATATTTTTAGTTATAATTTTTTATTCGTATATTTATTTTTATATTAATATATACTTATAAGATTAGTCTTAAATAAATTTATAAAATATGTATTTTATGTGTGTTTATAATTAAATAAATAAATACATACATACATATATACAACACACACACACAGACACACACACACAAACACTTATATATTTATGAATAAATACATATATATGTGTATTTAAAAATCCATAGAATGTTTAAAAGACCAAGACTTATAATCCAAAAGCTCATTTCAACTCCACAACCAGTCAAATCGAATAAAATGAAACAATATTCGATATGATATGTGTTACAGGCCTAAAATACATCCGGATCAGAAGTTATACATGTTATAATGTTAACAAATCGGGGTATCCTGACTAAAAACTCAGTTTTGGAGGCCTTTTGGGCCTCTTTTGGCCTTGAAAAATATGACAAAATATTTTTTTGGATCACTAGCATGTAGATATCATAGCAAGCTTTGATTTGATATGTTGTATAGTTCAAACGGACACCCTGATCAAAATTTATGACCATTTCAATTTTGAGTTACATTTTTAACTTATTTTAGATCTTTTATTAATTGTTTTAATTTTTTGTGCCTTAAAATTGTTATTAAATGATTTTTAATCAATAATAATTAGCAAATTATTAATTAATAATATTTTTTAAAATGTTTTATAGCCATTTTTGCTAAATTTATTATATATTAAATTTAATATTCTATTTATACGTATCGCAAATATATTTATAATATATATATTATATTTATATCAATATAAATATACTTATATAACAATAATTTATTTTTCATGATTTTTTTTGAAACATAAAATTATAACAGATAGAAAAAATCACTGATAAATCCCCCTTTTATCAGCGCTACCAAAAAAATGCTGATAAAGGGGTCCCCTTTATCAACGCTTTTTTTAGCGTTGATAAAAGGGTAGCACTTCCCTTTCCCATTTTTGTAGTAGTGTTTCCTTTTCTCATTTTCAACTCAATGGGACATGTTTGTTATTATTCACCATAATTTATTTAATATGGTATATCAACTGAACTATTCATTTTACATATAAAAATAAAAAACAATTCATGATATTTTAATGTTTATTTCCTGATGTTTATCTCATTATCCCTTGATTTTTACATTTCCAATAAAGTAAGGTACTCATAATTTCTATTTTTATTCCTTGGGCCATGGTCTTTCTTAAATAAATATAATTTTTAGGATATATTTGATCCTTACATTTCAATATTTTAAATGGTATTTAATATTTTTATTTAGGGAAATTGTTTCTCCTTGTTATTAATCACTTGAATGATAAAACATTTTTAAAAATAAATTTATTTCATGAGTAAGAATAAATTTCATTCTTATGAAGGTAACTTCACTTCCATGAATTTGTTTTTCGTATAAAAATTTTATTTGTTAATAAAATAAAATATTTTCTTCTATTATATTATTCTTATTTTCTTTATATGTTTTATTAAATTAACGTCTTTCAATATTTCTCAATTGTTTTCTTTAAAATGACCAAAAAAGTTTAATAATGGAATTCCATTTTATTATTTTCCACTCCATATTTATAAACATGATTTTTTTTATTTTCAAGAATTATTCATTTTAAAATATTTTCAAAAAGTTTTTTATAATTATTTTCTCTTACTTATAATAAAATATTTTTTAAGGTAATTTGTACTCCACCTTTTTTAACAATGTTTTGATGGTTTTATGAAAACTTTTTTATTTTTACATCTATTTTTCTATAAATTTTATATCTCATGAATTAATTCTTTAATTACCCTACATATTTTATTACCATATGAATCCCTTTAGAAAATAATATTTTTGATATCCTATTATTTATTAAGATTATATTATGTTATGTTTTTGAAAAGTTTAAGAAATACATCCTTTTCTCATGGGTTATTTCAAATATGATGATGTTTGATTTTATGTGTAAGGTATATGTATGGATTATAACAAGAGGGGTATTATATCTCTCATCAATGAATTCAGTTAATTTTATACCTCATAATATATTTATGTTTCTTCATAAGAAGGTTTCTCACACTAGTATGGGAAAAATGAGATGTCTTACATTTTCATGTGAAGCATAATGAATTTTTTCACATATTGGTGGGAATAATGAGTTTTATCAAAAAAGATTTCATAGGGGTCAATAACACTTTTTTTTTTGTTTTAAATATCAAACCAGTACAAAAAAATACAACCCAAAAATACCTATGTCATAGTCATTTGAAATAGTGGATCCCAAAATCATCTGCTCACATGAACTTGATCCCCTCATTGGAAAAATATCCACAACTATAGAATTATGAGATCCTTTCATTTTATCTAGCCTTGAATTCTAGGAATTCAGCCACCATGTTACCTTCCTACCACATGTGAGAAATATCGATGTGATTTTCTATTATATCCTTGTACCTTATAATTGTATACATGATCACCCATGGGCTATTACAATTGACTTGAAATTCATTTTAAATTGTCATGAAGTTGTTCTTAATAGCTCCAATTATATTGTTTCTCTGTTGGAATATTCATAGGTCTATGGCCATTTGTAATGATTTAGTTTTCTTATGTTTTGTAGATTTTCCACCTTTATTAGTAAATAATTAATTAATTATAAATTTTCAAGATGTATTTCATTTTCATGATATTTTATATCTTCATTTTTTCACCATATTGTTAAATTATTTACCACTCTTAAGTTTGGTTCAAATGTTTTATGATAATTGAGACGTTTTTAGAGACTTTTCATAACTTCTATTCTTCTTCAATGATCTTTTTATGATGTTATGTTTCTATATTATGTTTTATGATTATCATTTATGGTCCTGTGATCTTTTAATTTGATATTTATCATGTTCTTCTTATTATACATCAGGTTTATGATTTGATACATTATGATAAGTTTTTTCCAAACTGAGAGTTTAAGATCAGACCTTAATTTTGTTTTCATACCCCTGGTTGTGAATATGGTTATATCATATGATATTTCTAGAAAAATGTTTTATACGATCAAGGTGACTGTGTAATTTTTTCAAATTTTATAAAATAATATTTCTATATTACTAATCTCCATGACATTAAACCTTTCAGTCCTCATTTTGTTTGACTATTTTTGAGAGATCTATATATATCATGAAATTAATTTATAATTTAAGTTATGTTTATCATGGGTCACATTATTTGGAATCGGAGGGTTTAGTTATTTTGGAGACTGGTATAGAGGACATTTGTATAATTCATAAGGATAAGTCTAAGGGACAATTCCAAATATGTGACAAATTATAGAAATTTTTGTAAATTAAATATTGTGTGTTTTTCCTAGAAATAACATGCCTGGAAAGATACTAAAAGATGATGTTGGATCTGGAAAAACTTTACCCAGGGGTAGTAACCCTAAAAAAGTTATATTTGGTATTAAATCAATCATCACCTATTGCATGACAAAGAGGTATAACTACACACCTATTTTTACACTCAAGTGGATATTATTTTTTTTAATTCATATTATCTTTATAAACCATTTTTAGGTATTTTAATATATAACTAGTTTATTTAGAAAACTAACCATGGATAACTTAGATTGAATCCTCGTTATTAATAGGATAACATATAAACATTATTTATGAAATTATCCTCCTAATATTATAAATTCTATATATTGAAATTTATTAATTTTTGTGTACTCATGCCCAATTTTACTTTTTTCAATGTATTGGTGGAAACTTAAAATAACTAAGTTAATAATGGCTGAAATGGAAAATGTGGAGATTGTCCCAATGGTAAACCTAATGATATTGGAGATAGGATGAAAAGCATCATAGAAATGCTCACCCAATTATCTCAACCTATGAGAAACACTGGAATTTATGTTGACATCACAAATTCACCAATGAAGGAACATCTCATTATCGAGTAATTCACTGGTAATATTCACCCTATTTTAGTGTGTCTTCTAATCCACTGGATATTGAGAAGAGGGTCAAAATGATGGAAAATATATTTTTTGTTCTCTTATTATTGGACTATGAGTGGTTTATTTCGACTATCTATCACTAAATAGGTGATGTTGTCCAGTGGTGGACTCCCATTAAGAATACCACATTAATTAAAGAAGTAGACTCTATGGAATAGGAATATTTCAACAAGGTGATTTTCAATAAATATTTTCCTTATATACTTCACCCAAAAATGGAGAAGTAATTCCTAGAACTAAATAAAAAAGTGGTTGACTCTATTGGAACATATAAAGAAAATTTTACAAGACTCATGAGAAAGACCTACTTTTTTCATATATGATAATGAGAGTAAAATTGATCCCTTATTTACTGTCTTATAGAAATGTCTACAAAGGGAATTGTCCATACAAGACATCAGTAACTATAAAGGGGATATTTCAGTGGGCTCTTAAAATAGATATGGAAACTAGATCCTATCACTATTATAATTGAATGAAAAGAAAATTATAGTTTCATGGAATATCTAATGATATTAAACATGTTGGTAATAAATTAAAATTTATTACATGAAATAAATGTGGAAGAAAGCACTCGTGTAATTACCTTAGGGGATTATTCAAGTATTTTATGTGTGGTAATGTAGGAAACTAATAACCAAACTATAGAAGTAAATCTATGAGACTGATTATTGAATCCTAAGAGAATAAGGTCCTAGGTAATAATCCCAAAACACTATAATGATTAAAATGTAAGGATATCAGAAATTATGTAATTAATAAACCAACCCTTTGGCCAATGAAAAAAATTAGCCCATGTAACCTCACATGATGAGGGAATAAGGAAGGGGATTCTTGAAAATTTCTATTGATTTAGAACATGATAATAAAGTGAGGTTAGATTCACTTGATTTATATTCTATATTTTATAATACCTTATTTAATTCTAATTAGTTTCATTCACTTATATAAAACATGTTTTCTTGGAATGTGGAATCACCACCTCAAGAAAAAGATATTAAACTATCTATGAAAACCCACGGTGGCACAATAATCGCATCGAAGATATATAGATTTCTGTATATGGATATTTTTTGGAGAATACATTATATATATCTAATTATTCTTCTTTTTTTTCAATTCTACAAAATATTGGTTATGAAAAAGATTTCCCAACATAAATCACACATCAATTTTTAGGGAAACTGGATCACATTTCATACTCATAACTATCTCTTTATCCAGTATTAACTAAGGAGTAATTATGAAATACCCTTGTAATAAAATTATATAATATGGGTTTTGATAGCTAAAAATTAGGTACTTTTTACTCGAATTATCAAGGAGTAATTCAACATTAATAAATACCTATTGCATGGGAGTATAATGATATATTTTCTAATGAACTAACCGGACTTCCCGAAAAGCGTTCTATTGAGTTTCACAATGAAATATGGTTTGTATTCATGCCTATCATAAAAATTCCATAAGTATTTTTTCTCATTGAATTTGACGAATTAATAAAGATCCTACAAGAGAATCAAAACAAGAATTTTATAATCCCTAGTGCTTCACCATAGAATGCACCAATCCTCTATTAAAAATAAGGATGAATCAGTACTTCTTTAAATTAATTATCTTGATACTTAAAAAATCATGATCAATAACATGTATCTTATACCCCATATCAATGATCTATTTAACAAACTCAATGGAGCTTGATACTTCACTATGATTTAACATCGATCTGAATACCATCAATTGATGGTAAAAATAGAGGATATTTACAATACAAGTATATATATGAAGTATAGACACCCCGAATTTTAGTGATTCCCTTTGGACTTATGATTATAATATTTAGATACTACCTAGATCAATTAATTTTGTAATTATAGATTATATTATTTTCTATTCAAAGAACAAGGATGTGAATGAAGATAATTTTAATATTCTGTTAAATACATTGATAAAGGATATATTATATGCTAAAATTTTCAACTGTGAGTTCAAACTGTGGAAAGTATCACTCTTGGATCATGTAACAATAATAAAGGTTGTATTAGTATATCCATCAAATAATGATGTTATCAACAAATATCATAGACTGATCATTGTAACTATGATCCGTAATTTTCCTAGGTTAGTATGATTTTACTAATTCTTTGTAAAAAAATTCACAAGGTTCTCAAATAAACTAACCTATCTAACACATAAGGGGGGTAAGTTCCTTTTGATGGAGGAATATGAATGAAGTTTTATGTAACTAAATTTTATTTTCTCCAATTCTCCATTATTCACATTAACTTTAAGAGGTTAATGGTTTGTGAAATATAGTGATGCTTAAAAAAGGACCCAAAATGAAACCTCATCTTGAATAATAAGATAATTTCATATTCCTCATTAAAATTAAATATTCATTGTAAATTTTAACCAATTTATTATTTAGAGTTGTAAGAAATTTTCTTTTAATTAAACAATTGTATACATTATCTCTATAGAGAAAACATATATTTATATATATATATATATAATTATAAAAATATCCTAAAATATATATTCACATTAAATAAATTTTATATATACCAAATAATATGGTTTAAATTGAAATAATATTATGTATTCCTAATAAATTATAACCTAAGGAAGAAAAATAAAGTGGGTGATACACTGATTCGGAAATACCATGTTAGTCTATCCATGAAAATGATTTAAAACAATTGAGTACTCATGGATTTTCAAAGGATAAATCTTGAATTCTTAATGGGAGGTGATAAAATTTATCATTCCAAACATATTTCTCAACCTTCAATCCATATAAATATCAATAAAGATGCAAAATATTATGTAGACCTATAGAAAATGGTGAAAAATATTTTTGAGTGAAACATACATAAATATTGTGTTATATGGTTTGGAACCTTGATATGTGTAACACCCCCATATTTTTGGAAATATTTTTTAAAATAAATATAATATTTTTACAATATTTCATTACACACAATAACAATTTTAACTTTCATTACACGCACCAACAAGTTTCTTTGATAGCTGGTGTTATACGCAAGAAAAGTTTTAACGAACAACAATATATTATTAACAACGTTATTTAATATATAACCTAGCCATTAGAATGATAGGTAGGAATATTATTAAATAAATTATTAAAATATATAGTTTAAAAATGTTTATTAGATATCTATTTATTAGTAATAAAATAATAATCATTAAAAAGAAAAATAAATATTACAAAAAAATAGTATTTGTCTAAAAAATAAATTATTCATTATTTTTTCACATAATTTAAAAATAATTTTTACCACTTTGAGAAAAAGTATTTGAAAAAAAAACATTATTTTTGAAGTAATATTTTCAAAATTATCTTATGGTATATTATTGAGTTTTTATGAAAAGATTCATTTTTTTATGAATATTGAAAATAATAATGTTTAATTGAAAACAATATTTTTGTTTAATTTCATTAAAACGTTAAAATATATTTAAAATTTTTTTAATGTAAAAATATATCAATTATACATAAATTAGTATAATTTAGTTCATTGTAATCAGTTTAATTTTTAATTTTAATATAAAAACTTTATACTGTTTTGAAATTTTTCTCTTTAAAAACCCACTTTCTCATCGCATCAACATGATATATTATGAATTAAATTCTGCCACTTTTATAAATGGAATTTTCAAAAATAGATTTCATATCTGGAATTAAAAAAATATATATTATCTAATAATTTCAACTTAATTTATGACAATAATTATTATTGAAAACAGTTAAAATTAACTACCACGACTAAGGTTAAAATGGGGTTTTGATCATTACATGTGTTTGTGTCAAAATTAAATCTCCACATGCATTGGACTTTTATTAAATAAATTTTATTTCATATCTATAATTAATATGTCTAAATTATATAATATATCTCATTTTAATTTTCTAATTAATAGTTAAATTGACAAGTTAACAAAAGATACAAGTTACCTTGGTAAAAAACTAAAAGTGTATAATTGAGTACACTTAATGACTGAGGAATAAAATTGTAAAAATGTGTTTATTTTATGAGATAGATGTGTTACTCAACCACATAATCCCTAAACTCCATTATTTATCTAGTTTTTAGTCATATTAGGTAAGAGTGGCCTCCCAATAGTGAATAATTTTGGGTATATACAAATATGTCACTCCTCAATTATAAAAGGGAACTCACTTCTCTCACATGTTCACACCTCTCAAGCCATTTTAATCAACAAAAACAACCAAAATAAATTAAAAAATCCAATACCATAATCATATAAGCCTTATTTTTTCATAAATCTAACTTTTTAAAGAATTGGAGCAAACCTAAGGAGGCTACTCAAAGAATTGGAAACATTTTTTAACAATCATTTTTATTTTATTTCTTACTACACCTCCTACAATTATTATTAAACTATGATGATATAATAAAAAAAGTATCTCCATTATACTTAGAGGTTTTTATGATAATATAATTACCTAAAAATTGATTTAATTACATAAAATGTTTTTTAAATAATTGTGCGTGCGTACGATGGACTACCGCCTCACGAACTAATGTCATTATCTTTCAATTACCACCTTCCATGGTTGGATATGATGATGGATATAATGTAAATGTATCCATGATTTTTACAAAATTACTATGACTCTAGAATAATTATATAATATGTACCTTTTTTACATTCCATTCTGAAGAGGATAAGATAGTGTTCTTCATGTGTACGGCGGACTACCTCCTTGTGATGTAATGTGATTCAATTTTCAGCAATGCTTTAAATGGAAGGTAGTAAGGATAATGTTAATTAATTAATATGATATATATAAGATATATATATGTGATAAATATATGATATATATTAAATCATAATTACTCTAAAATTTTGATATATTATTTAACTTTCTTATGTTTTGTACTTCGAGAAAATGGAAACAACATTCATGTTTAATACGGCTTACCATATACATTAATGGTGGAGTTTATTTTATATATCTAACATTAATGGATTACTATAAAAATATATAAAATGAATATATAAGATATTTATATAATTTTTAACATTCAGTGGTTAATGGAAACCAATATATAAGTAAGAGGACAAAAAATAACATGTCAAAACATACATGAAAACAAATAAGTTATTGCTTGAAACATGACTTTCACATGGATTTATTAATAAATGGTAAATACGTTGTCATAAGAAAATCATATATAGATTTATATTTATGAATATGTTTCTTAAATATATTTAATATATATTTATATTTATTAAAAATAAGTTTTTATCATGTAAAATTAAAGTCGATACTTAAGGTAAGTGATTTTGTCTCACTTTTAATTTATAGGAGACAATTTCCATATTCACCACATGTTTCTTTTAAGTGGTGTATATATTGTCAATTAATGTATTTTATTATGATTATAATTAAAATATTGGTATTTAAATATTAAATTTTTAACTCTATTTTAGGGGGTTATGATTCAAAATTTATTCCTTCATGGGGCTTACGATTCAAAGTTACCAAAGCGGTAATGATTTTATGTTACAATCACGTCATTTATTAGGATTGTTTATGACTATGTTTCTAAAGATAAATTGTTATGATATATATCTCAATAAAATCATTAGTTTTATTCTCTTATGGTTATGTAATGAGAATAAAATTTTTAACTTCATTTTCATCTCTTCATGTACATAAGAGATTAAAATGGAGGTTTTTAAGAAAAATCATCTTTTATGAAGAAAAAACCTTTTATTTTGAAACCATGTATTCTAAAAAAATGTTTTATGTTAAAAAAACAAATTCAAACTTGAAAGTATATTTTCCTAATGAAAAATTTTAAATTATTTTTAAATAATTATTTTTATGTTTTAATGTTTATTTTAAAAGAAAAATATATCAAAATTGTTTTTTGTTTTAAAAAAAAATTTGAATGAAAAGTTATTTTTCCTCAAAAATATTTTCATAGTAATATTTGAAAATCATTTTCTATCTAATATGACATCCTTTGATGTTACTTATTCTTTACTATGGATATGATTCAATGATAACATTATTATTATTTCTCTTAATTATTTTTTTATATTGATAAGATGTTTATGAAACTTGTTTCTCTTGCATGTGTTATACCATGAAAAAGAAATTATGAATCCTGATTATTTTTCCATGGGTTATGTTTTCTTTAAATTATTACATTATTAAGAATCATTTTTCTTTTTCATAGGTTATGATGAATTTTTTATGAAACCCATTACATTTCATGGGTTATGATATGATGAATGTCTTATGGTCTTATTGAACACATATGTATGATTTTCATTAAGTGATTTTGGTTATGTTATGACCAATAACAGAGGTTATAGTATAACCAAGGATGTTGGTTAAGTTATAACCAAATATGGTAGGGACATATATCTCCCTCCAATGCATTGGGTAAAGATTTATATCCCATGAGATAGATATGAATAGAACAGGTAGTAGAATTGGCTCAGTAAAGGACAATGTCCTCTATGATGGACTTTAGAGTGAACCTCAACTACTATGATGGTTTGGGGAGTGAACCCATTCCACTATGATGAAATTGATACCACTGTGGATGGCGGTTTATCCAATATAATAGTTTTATCCACCCATGTAATACCCTGATAAGTTTGGGAAATGATCATAGACTTCAAAGAAAATGACATTATATGATTACATTTAGGCAAGAAATATATGTCTTATACAAATGTTATTATATAATGAATCATTTTATTTTATTCCATTATGATTAATATCTTTGTAACTAACAATACTTATTCCATGACTCAAGATTGTGATCTTTGATATACAGGAAATAGTTTTCAAATTTAATGCTCAAGTTCTCATACCCTTATGTTAATTTTATGATTACTTATCTCTCTAATTTATTCATAATGATCACCTAAGCTCACCATTTATTATGTTCCCTTACCCCAGGTTATGAATAATGGTTTTAAGTAGGATTAATAAAAAATAATATCTTTATGGAAAAGTTTATGATCTTTCAGGAACTTAGAATAATGTGTTCCAAGTCTCCAAAGGCATTAAACTATTAAGGTCCTTAGGTATGTATTTATGTAATGTAATGATTATTCTTATGAAAAGATGTAATATCCATGTAAGAGAAGTATATGTGATATATTTAGTAGTAAATTAAAGGTTTAGTTAAACTTGTGAAACTATGATAAGATATCATTACAGAAATCCCTATGGGTATTTATGAGGATATGTCCAGGGATGTCCCTATGGATAAGTCTAAGGACGACTAAAAGTTTATGAAAATATCTTGGAATTTTTTTTAAAGGTTGGAGAAATTAGATTACAAGATATTAAATCGAAATATATATACTACAAGTGGATTTGGCTCTCACACAGAGGTACCTAGTGGTAATAACTCCAAAATGAGCACATTGATATGGAATCAATCACCACTTGATGCATGATAGTGGGCCTTGAAGCACACCTAGTTGTAAAATCTAGAGGGATATGTTTTATAAATTATAAAACTTTTTATGGACCATAATCAAGGATTTAAATGGATGATGAGTCTGAATGGAATAGGATAAACCTAAGGTTCAATATATTTAAAATAAATGTTCAAGATTTAGAGGTCCTATAAGTGATTTTCATCATCATTTGGTTTCACATTATTATTAGTGTTTCCAAAACTATGATTTTTTTGAGTCAGTGGTTACAACCAGAAGGAACCATGTTACCACTAAAGGTAATGGACAATTTTTTGACGATGAGTAACAAAGTTAGATAAGGACTGCCAAGATATATATTTTGATTATTCCTAATCATATATCATGACCTATGACTAACATAATAAACATTAATTATATTATTAAATCATAATATAAGAAGAATATAAAATTTTATGAATGTTTCTTTAGTAATGAACAAAAATGAAAGAAGATTTCGTTTCTATATGAAAATAATGTGGGAACAAGCACCCTAGTGAATGTCTCAGAGGAACGGGAATGTGTTTTCAATATGGGAAAAAAGAACACAAATTAAGTAATTTACAAGGAAAAGGAAAACATTATTTAATACAATGGATGGAAATATTAGTCTCCCAAAGGTATTATAAAAGGATTAATGTTTTAAATATATAAATAAATAGAATTATGAAAACTGATTTTATAAGGGGAAATCTCATGAATAGGATCAACAAGGTGGTAAATTTTATGGTTATATTGTTGATGAGGAAGAGACTATGAATAAAATATAAAAGGTATGACTTATTCTAATAGTTCTAGTTATATCATGATTAAATTGAGGTTGTTGAATATAAATACGTGATTAATATTTCATATTATGGGAAAGTGGATGTAAGGAATAAGATGATGAATCTTAGTTAAAGGCTTATAAATGAAATGAGATGATTGAACTGCCTATGTATTAGAATTCAAGAATTATGTTTTATGAATAATGTTATATATCAATATTGTTTTAGATATTTTGTCCATTAAGGATTTTCAAGAATATTTTGTTCGATTATGATGACCTAGAAAAGTGATTTGTAAGTAAGGTGATATTTTGATTAAGGTGAGATAACCCTTAATATGTTCTGGATGTTGAGCTAACGATATTAGGATGAAATGATTTTGATTAAAAATAAAGTGAATTGGATAATATTGATGAATTTGGGGATAATGAATGACTTGTGAAAAAAGATTTTTATAGTTCTAATGAAAGGACAAAGAATCATGTATGTTTTAAATAAGGTTTTGTGGTAATTAAGGTTATTTCAATGCTTTAAGAGAATACGTGATGAAGGTATTCACATGTTTGGTATGTGAAAATTAAAATTTATTTCGTGACATTTGGGGGATTAATGATTAGATGATTCTGAGAAAAATAGCTACCATATTTATAAACTTCTAATTTTGGAAGGGTTATAAGGTTAACTTGTTATGGAATATTATAAGTTGAATTTTAGATAACTTTTTATAGAATAATATATTATTTCACAATATGAAGATTAATTCCTAACTTTTTATAACAGTTTTATTTTATGAATAACAAGATATTGAAGGAATAAATTTTCATTCTATTATGGATCTTATGATCCATTAAAAGTGAATATTTGTGCTCCATGCATAAAAAAATTATTTTCGGAAATTAATTTTTGGAAATTAATTTCTTTGAGTAAGAAATTAATTAGAAATTGATAGAATCACATCATTAAATTGTGATTATGAAATATAAAAGTATCAAGTAAGAATATTTTATTGCATTTCTATATAAAAAATAATTACTAATCTCATGGAAAAGAATATTGAAACAAAATATTATCTTAATACCTTCATTTTCTATAAAACTATGGTCTTTTAAATCATCATATATTTATAGATTTGAGGCCATTTACTTTCCATTGACTATTAACTTTCTTGGGATCAATGACCTATATCACTCTTTATAATTATTTATGCCTTTCTTCCATGTACAAGTCATCACTTCCCACCCATGTTCTCTGATTTTTAATCCTTGAAATAAGTTACTTTAGGTAACCTTTATGTTTATAACCATCCCTTTTTAAGGGAAGTTTTATTATTAATTTTAATGATGTGGGTTTCTATGAATGAATTTTCAAATGTAGAACCTTTTATTACTAAGATGGATTTCGAGGGAGAAATTCATTTTAAGGGGGATAAAATGTTACTCCTAGAGATATTGTGATTTTTTTCAAATTAATTTAATATTTTTAATTACACACAGAAATGAGTTTAGCTTTTATTACAAACTATAATGAGTTTCTTTGATCACTTGTGTTATACGCAATACTAAGTTTTACCAAAAAATAATATATTATTAAAATTATTATTTAATATATATCCTATAAAATTAAATAGAGGGTATAAATATTATTAAATAATTTTTTAAAATATATATTTTACACACATTTATTAGTAATCAATTAATTAGTAATAAAATAATTATCATTTAAAAAGTAAAATAAATATTAAAAAACAGTATTTTGTAAAAGAAGGATTAGTCATGCTTTAAAAACATAATTTAAAATTAATTTTTACCAAATTTGGAAAATTTATTTGAAAAAATAAAAATTATTTTTTAAATCATAGTGTAAAAATTACCTTAGGGTTAATTGTTCATATTTTTATGAATAGTTTTATTTTTTGTTGAATAATGAGACATAATAATTATTAATTGAAAACATCCTTTTTCATTTAATTTATTTATAAATAAAATTTATATTTTAAATTTTTTATGAAGTAAAACTATTTTAATTTTAAATAAATTAATCCAATATAGGTTGTTGGAATCTATTTCATACTGAATTTGGATATTAAAACTTTGTAAATTGTTGAACTTTTTCTCCTTCAAGAATTACTTTCTCATCACATTTATGCAATTAATTTTAAATTAAATTTTTCCAATTATATGAATTTAATTTTTAAAAATAGATTCCATATGTTGAGTTGGAGCAATATAAATTATCTTATAAGGAAAAAAGGATTTTTGACTATAATTATTATTGAAAACAATTAAAATAAATAACCCAGATTAAAGTTTAAATGAGGTTTTCTCATTGCATGGGTTTGTGTCAACATTTATTCTTGACACTAATAGGATATATTTAATAAATTAGATTTAATATTTATAATTATTAGTTCTAAATTATATAATATATAACTTTTTAATTTTATACTTAAAGGATAACTGACCTTGGTAAATAAAAAGATACAAGTTTCCCTAGTAAAAACTAAAATGGTAAAATTGAGTAAACAAAAAGACTAAGGATTAACATGATAAAAAAAGTGTTTCATGTGGGTTTGGGAGGTTTTTATAGACCAAATAATACATAAAATACATTATTTGTCTTTTTTTGGGCATAGGAGGTATGATTGGCCCCCCAATATTGAATACTTTTGTGTATTTACACGAATTTCACTCCTCAATTATAAAATGGTATTCAATCCCTTCACATATTAACATATATAAATATCATTGGATTTACCAAAACCAACCAAAATAACTTCCTAAATTCCATCCCCACATCTTATAAGACATATATTTTGTATAAATAAAACTTTTTAAGGATTTGGTGAAAACCTAAGGAGGTTACTCAAAGAAGAGGTAACATTCTTAAACAAGAATTTTTTATATTTTATTTCTTCCTCCACATCCTTGAATTATTTTTAAACAATTATGATATAATAACCTCAATATATTTTTTATAGTTATGTTTTATTATTTTAATTTAATTAACTAAAACCATCTATACTTTCATAAAATGAGTTAGGAAATCATCGTTCATGCGTACGAAGGACTACTTCCTCGCGAACTGATGTTATTTGTCTTTCCATTACCACCTCTCACAGCTGGGTATGATGATGGATATATAGAATATATATGATTTTTATAACATAATTATATCTCTTTAATCAATATATCATATGTTCCCTTTTTTACTTTTCATTCCATAGGGGATTCGGTAACATCATTCGTGTGTACGGTGGACTACCGCCTCATGAAAAGATGTGATTCATTTTTAGCTAATGCTTTACATGGAAGGTAAAAAGGATATAGTTAATAAATTTATTTTATATATATATATGTATGATATATGTATGAAATTATAATTATTCTAAAAGTGAGATATATTATTTACCTTCCTTAAGTTTCGTCCATTATGAAAATGTGAACAACGTTTATAGGAACATACATTCATTTTATATCACTAACATTAATAGATTATTATAAATAAATATATAATTAATATATATGGTATTTATATCATGTTTAAAATTCTATATATTATGGAAACATATATTTATGTAAGAGTACCAAAAATAAAATGTCAAAACATATATGAAAACAAACTTGTTATTGCATGAAACATGACTTTAACTTGAAATTGTTATGAAATGGGGGGGAAAGGTTATAATAAAATTATATATGGTATGGTATATATAAATATGGTTCTGAAGAAATATTTAAAATAAAAATAGATTTATTATACAAGTGGTTTGAAGATTTACATTGTAATTAAATAATTAAGGTTAGGGATGCTGTCTCACTTTTAATTTTTGGGAGACAAATGTTATATGCACAATATGTTTATTATATATTTTTTATATACTAAAAAATAATGTATTTAATGATAATTATTCATTAAATTATTGGTATTTATGTACCCATTTTATGATCTCTCTTTCATTGTTTTATGATTCAAAAGTTACTCAAACTGTGTGGAGATTTTGTATCTCTCTTTTATTTCTCGAAGACATATGAAAATTCTCCACTTGTTTATTTTGTGTGGTGTATATATTACACCCTTGAAATTTTATATCCTTAATTTTATTTTTTTAATGATATTAATATTTCATTGGATTTTATTATTTACTAGGTATTATGAATCTAAATAATACTAAAGTGGTAAGGGATATTTTTCTCAATTTTCTTTCTTTGAGTCATACATTATGTTACACAAATATATTATATCATGAGGTGTATAAAAATTAAAATTGACATGTAATATCATGAAATTATTTATCCTGTGATAGTATAATTTCCATTTTATGTTATTCATTCATGGGTCTTATGATTTAATTTTACCAAAGTGGTAAAATAATTTATTACAATCTCTTCATTTATTAGTATTGTTTATGATTATGTTTTTTATTATTAAATATTATGATCCATCTCTCAATATACTCATGAATTTTCTTTAAATATGGTTATTTCATGATATTAAATTTTTTCCCTTCATTTTACTCTCTTCATTTACTCAAGAGTTCAAAAATAATATTTTTAGGAAAAAAAATTCTATCAAAAACCTTTTTTTTCAAAACTATGTTTTATAAAAAAAATAAAAAGTGATTTATATTTTAAAAAGTGGTTTTGAAAACTAAAATGATATTCTCTTTAAGATGTGTTTTAAATGATTTTTAAATTTTTAGTTATAAGTTTTATGATTATTATCAATTAAAAGGATTTTCAAAATGTTTTAGGTTTTAAAAAAGTGATTTCCATAGAAATGTAATTTTTCCCAAAATAAATATTCTCAGTTATCTTTCAAAATCATTGCCTTTATAAGATGGAATCCAATGATTTTATTTATTCATTACCTAGGATATGATCCAAGGATAAAATTATTATTATTATTTAAATATTCTATATTTATGATGAAACTATGTTTATAAAACCCATTTTTCTTTCATGAGTTTTACAATGACAAAATGATAATGTAACCCACTTATTTTTCCATAGTTTATGTATTGATGAAATGATGAAATGATTATAAAACCTATTTCATTGCCATAGGTTGTAACGTTCCGGTTACGGAAGCCACACAGAGGCGCCCCGTACCTGGTTGGTCACAAGGCCTCAAGGGTATTTCCTTGAACACCCGAGGATTCTGACTATCAGTGAGGGACTTCGATGTGATAGTTGGGAAACTATTCCCTCATTGGTAGAGTACACAATGGAAGTAAACAAATGCATACAATAGTGGAAGAAAAAAATATCCCACAACAGTAAGTGGCGGAAGACTGGAATAATAAAAAAACTGGAGCACATATATATAAATGATGCATGATACATATTCCTAGGAAAGAATCCAAACATTTCACAATGCTGGAAATAAAAACAGTGCTAAAACAAGTACAAAAATAAAAGAAAATAACAGCTTTTCAGCATCTCAAGCCATAACTTGGTCCCTTGCTCTCCATCTCCACAGCAGTCAAGTACTAGAAGTAGAAGGGCGATTTCCCTTATCTATACCTGCAACAATATAATCTGTTTGGGTCCAAAAGCATGACCCAAACAGGGTGTGAGACTAAATCCTAGTAGGCAACCACCTAAAGATATGTTCCTAAAAGTCAGTGAATATATGGAAGGTAAAAGAACAGAAAGTAGTAAACTGGAAAGTGCTCAGCAGTAAACAATCCACAGTTCAATCTCAAGAAGCAGGGAAACAAAAGCTAAATCTCAAACAGGTAACCCTCTTGGATGTACCCACATCCATCCCCTATGGTCCTATCTAAGAAGTACAGACAACCCTCTGGGTAGTACACATATCCCAACCCCACTGGTTCTGTCATAGGAATTTAATAAGACTCTTGGAGGAAGCACTCACCGTCTATCACCTCACAGTCCATGGTAAAGCAAGACTCTGTAAGGAAGCTCACACAATCCATTCCCCATATAGTCTAGGTAAAGTAAGACTCTCTGAAGAAGCTCACACAGTCTATTCCCACATATTCTAAGGTAGACAAGGACTCTATGAGGAATCTCACATGTAAATTCCTCTTATATACCTGAGGTCTAGGACTCTCTGAGGAACCTCACTCGGTCAATTCCCCTTCTAGCCCAGGTTGTTCAATTTAAAAAAAAGAATATTTGAGGAAGCTCACACAGTCAATCCCCTTATAGTCTAAAGTAATCAAGGACTCTCTTAGGAAGCTCACTCGTTCAATTCCCCTTATAGCCCCGAGTGGTTCTAGGATCTCTGGGTATGCTCACTCGGTCAATCCCCTCTTATAGCCTACTAAACCGGTTCACATGGCCCTGTGTAGGTCAAAGATCATAACAATGTAATATAGCCAATGTAAACCTATATAACTACTTGTCTAAACAATCTACATCATAACAAGCATGTCAAAATACAACTCCCTAGCCTACGGAAATAGGCATGGAAAACAGGCAAGGTAGCCAAAGGCTAAACAGGACCAAATGGTCATGAATAGTACATGCATGTAAAGACACATCCAAATCATAACAATCAACCCTATTCATATCCAAATATCCTCTGCACAGGCATACAAGAAATGTAGGCAAACAATAGGGGAAAAATAGTAAACAGGCAATACCCCGTTCAGGGGTATTGGTGGAATTTGCACATAAATTTCAAAGACTTCGAATGAAAAGGTACAAACCACCTACCTTAGGGTTAGGAGATTAATATACTTGAACCACGAATCTTGAATCTCCTTGTAATGTCATAGATCTAATAAAACGTCCAAAACCTTCAACCCACAATAACTAGGAAATAAAGAGGAATTGGAAAACAAGGCTCAAGAAGAAGAGATAACTCACCGATGTGATTCCAACATAATCAACGGTTCTCGAATTTGAGGATAGACAGAGGATTGGGGGCTTGTGGAAGATCTGTGGATGCTCGGCGCTCTCGGATGAACGAAACCAAGAAGGAGTGGTTTTTTTCCGTCAGACGCGACCCTGGTGCATTTAATGAAAAAAAAGAAAGTACATAGCATGGAATTTTGGAGTACATGGCGTGTACTCGCCTTTATTGTACTCCTCTTTAAGTGTCCTCTAGTCACACCCACACACTCATGTATGTGGCTACTACACAGCCAGTGCACGACCTACTATGGCATCTGAGTACACTGCGTGTACTCAATAAGTACACGGCGTGTACTGAGAAAATTTTTAGACATTATTCCTTTCTCCAAAAATGACCAGAAAGGAAAAACATACCTGAAAATAAAGTCTGAGTTCTTAAAAACTCCCCCCTAAAGAAATTCATCCTCGAATTTACCTAGCACGACGTAGAATAAGAACCCTTGAACAATTCTGGCCACTATGCTCGTACATCGGCCTCCTTCTCCCAAGTCTCGTCATGTACTCGCCCATGCTGCCACAACACTTGTACCAAGGGGATAGACTAGCCATTGAGAACCTTTGTACTGCAGTCTACAATCCGGATAGGATGCTCCTTAATTGACACGTCCACTTCGAGCACAACCTCTTCGGTTTGAAATACATGAAACGGATCTGAAAAGTAACATCAGAGTTGATAGATGTCAAAAACATCATGCATAGCTCGGTACCTTTGAGGTAACTACAACCAATAGGAAACCGACCCAACTCTCTCTAACACCGAAAATGGTCTGACGTACCTTGGTGAAAGTTTACCATGTCTCCTAATCCTCTTGTGTCTCATCCTCGGGGTGACACACAGGAAAACCTGATCTCTGACCTCAAACTCCAGAGGTCATCTCTGTTGGTTAGCATAAGACTTCTGTCGAGACTATGAAATAGCCATCCTCTTTTGAATCAACTATATCTGCTCTGTGGTCTCTTGAACAAGGTGAGGTCCCAGTAAAGCAGCCACTCCTGCCTCCAGCCAATATAAGGGTGATTGGTATGGCCTATCGTACAAAGCCTCATAAGGTGCCATCTGGATAGTTTCTTGAAAACTATTATTGTAGGAAAACTCTACAATAGGTATATGCTTCCCCCAAGAACCTCCAAAATTCAAAATGCATTCTCGGAGCATGTCCTCGAGCACTTGAATCGTACGATTGAACTGGCCATCTGTCTAAGGATGGTAAGCTATACTCAAAAGTACCTATGTACCCAAAGCCTTCTGAAGCCCCTTCTAGAACCAATAAGTAAAACTTGAATCTCTATCTGAAACAATGGAGTGTGGAACTCCATGAAGACGTAAAATATCACGGATGTACAACTGTCCCAACTCATCAAAACGGAAGGTCTCCTTAATCAGAAAGAAATGAGAAACCTTTGTGAGTCTGTCAATGACAACACAAACTATGTCATTCTATCGAGGCAACCTCAGAAAACCTATCATGAAGTCCATCGCAACATCATTCCATTTATACTCAGGAATGGGTAACTGCTGTAAAATCCCTACAGGTCGCTGATGCTCCGCCTTCACCTGCTAACAAGTGAAACACCTCATGATGAAACCAGCAACGTCCCTCTTCATACCTGGCCACCAATAATGACGGTGTATATCACGATACATCTTGGTGATTCCTGGATGAACTGCCCAAACTGAGGAATGAAAATACTGTATCAGCACCTCATGTATGTTTTTTGGCACCCATACGCATCCCTGGAAATGGAAGATCTCATCCTTGCCTATGGTCCATCCAGGAATAGGGTCCTCTCTTGACACACTCTCCCTTAAGACTAGGCCTTCAGAATCTGATAGTTGCCTCATTCGAACTCGATCTAGAAGAGTAGAGGTAACAACTACAGAAGAAATAAAATTTTGACCCTATCTGTCATTAACCTTCAAATGCATCTCAGAGAACCAGGCCATAAGCTTCCACTCACTACTGGCCTCCTGAACTGCCTGTATCTGAGTCCTCCTACTCAATTTATCGGCCACTACGTTTCCTTTCTCAGGAATATAGGCAAGCTCAATGTCAAAGGACTATAGGTACTCAACCCACCTTCGCTGCCTCAAATTCAGATCATGCTGAGTGAAGATATATTTGAGACTTTTGTGATCAGTGAAACCAACAAAATGCTCACCCAAAAGATAATGTCTCCAACAGCATAAGTCATGAACAACAGCTGCTAACTTGAGATCGTGCATCGAATAATTCTTCTCATGTGGCCTCAATTTCCGAGACTCATATGCAACGACTCCGTCTCCCTGCATAAGAATAGCTCCTAGCCCGATACATGACGCATCACAGTAAATAGTATAACTCTTTCCTGGATCTGAAATGAGTAGTATCAGTTCTGCTGTCAACCTCCCTTTCAGTTCTTGAAAGGCTGACTCACATGAATCTGACCATAAGAACTTTGCCTCCATCTTGGTCAGACTTGTCAGTGGTGCAGCTAAGCGTGAAAAGTCCTGTATGAAATGTCTGTAGTATCTTGCCAGTCTTAGAAAACTCCACACCTCAAAGACATTATTCGACTACTCCCATGAAACTACAGCTCCCACTTTCTCTGGGTCTACTGATACTCTTGCCTCTGAGATTAAATGACTTAAGAATTGATTCTGATCCATCCAAAAGATTCACTCTGATAGCTTAGCATATAACTGATGCTCCCTCAGTGTACTCAAAACAATATCAAGATGGGTAGCATGGTCATTTCAATTGTGATAGTACACAAAGATATCATCCACAAAGATTACCATGAAATAATCCAAGTATTGATGGAATAATCAATTCATCAGTTCCATGAAACTGCTGGCGGGTTCGTGGGACCGAACAGCATAACCAAGTACTCGTATAGACCATACCTACTCCAAAAGGCTGTAAGAGGTCTATATGATGGTCTAATGTGAAACTGATGATAACCGGATCTCAAATAAATATTCAAGAACACCCAAGATCCTCAAATCTATTCAAAGAGATCATCGATCATCGGTAAGGGATATCGGTTCATGACTATCAACTACTTCAGCTTTCGATAATCCACACAAAGCCTGAGGGCACCGTCTGCCTTCTTCGCAAATAAGACAGGTGACCCGCAAGGAGAAGTATTGGTTTGGATGAAACCCTTTTCTTGTAACTCTTCCAACTGCTTCTTGAGATCCTGAAACTCAGGTTTAGTCATCCTATAAAGAGGAATGGACACTGGTGCTGCTCCTAACACAAGCTCAATAGAAAAATCTACCTTACGCTCTGGAGGAAAACTGGAAAAGAAGGTTCGGGTTCATGATATTGTTGGGTCTACTCCACTACAAAATTTTGGCATGTACCGCAGCCCTGTGAGCCTACCTGAACACTCTGAGTTGATCCACCCTGATTTCACTGAAAACTAGTTGATTGGCTGCCAAGGCCACAACCAACACCTCGACCCAAACGGCTGGAATAACTCGAGTTCCCATACTAGTGAGATACTGGTGGCGCTGCTCCTAAACAAGGATTCATAGAGAAACCCCTACCACCATCTTCTGGTGAGAAGAATTGACAAAATCACTGAAGGGGACCCATCTTGCCGTAAGATTGGAACTCCACTGGGTCTCTTGGGCAACGTGGCCTCATATTCTCGCTTCTCCCACACTGGTATCACACCAACTAGCTACCAGAAGATGCATCCCGCCTGCTCTGATCTCCTCGTGCAGCCACGCTTCGGCACTTCCTAATCTCAGGTAGTAGAGCACTAACTCTGGATGCCGAACCTCCCTAGCTCACAGCTCCAGAATCCCTCAGATTGTACTCTATAATCAGCACCTAGTTGACGATAGAGGATACTTAAGTCAACCTAAATATGTTCATCTGGGAACGGATCTCCTTCTTGAGACTGTCCTCAAACTTCTTATCCAAGAATAACTCATCACCTGCTAGAATAGGCGTGAAACACTGCAGATCCATGAATCGAGAAGAATACTCCATCATAGTAAGAGTACTCTGCTTCAGGCTCATGAACTCTCGGGCATGATCGACCCTCAAGTTCACTGGGTAGAAGTAATCATAAAAGATACACTGGAACTCCTCCCATGCCATATTCTGGTGGTGTCCCACCTGAGAGATGACATCCCACCACCTCTTGGACGATTCTCGGAGCCTGTAGGTTGAAATCTTCACCCTCCTCTATGGTGGTACCTCAATATTCTCGAAGATCGTCAGCATGGATTCGAGCCACGACTATACAGCATGTGGTCCTCCTTCCCCTGAGAAGGTGGGAGGATGATGCTGCTGGAAAACCCGTGTAAAATCTTCCATCGATGGGGAAGGAGGCGGCGATACTTATAAGGTCTTCTTCATCCTTCGAAAACCCTCCCTAAACTGCGCATCGGCGCCTGCAACTAGTATAACTATTGGTCCCAAGGCTAGAACAACAGGAGGATCTACAGGAAGTCCATGATCATCCATATTAGGCATCTGATCACTGCCCTGCAACTTGCGGTCAATAGGAGGATGTCTAGGTGGCATGACTCTGTAATGTCAAATGCACACTTAGATCACGATTATCAAGGATAGAAAACAAGGAGTGTAAGAAGGTAACAGGAGAAAGAAAGCACTCAAGTTTTACAAAACATGACTACACGTTGTGTACATTTACTACATGGTGTGTTCCCTAAAGTCATTTACATGGGCATGTACTCCTGTCTAGACTGTTCATGTAACACCCCAGACACACAGCATATTGTTTCCACACCCGGCGTATACTTGAGTCCCCTTTCCCTGCCCGAGTCCTTCTACATGGCTAAACCACACGGTTCTCTCCTAAGGCAAGACAATACGACATATACAATTCTTACACAGTGTGTACTAGACAACATTAACCTGGACCGTGTTGTTAGTGACACAGCCTGACACACGGCTCACACTACACGGTGTGTTCCAAACAGACATGGTGGGTATGAGAGAGGATAGCACCAGCCCATGTTGTTTGTGACATGTCCGGGTACCTAGGTTAGACTGCATGCCATGTTCTGAGAGAACACGGTGTGTATTATACACGACTTAGACAACCTGTGTTGTTCGTGACACAGGTACACATGGGGTAGTCACTACACAACGTGTATGGACAATACACTGTGTGTTCACTCCTGGTTCTTCCCATCTCGTGTCTCTTCCCAAACATTCTATGACATTGTTTAGAGATTACACAGCGTGTATAAAGTACACGACATGTACTTAATAAAACTATTTCTTCCCAAAAAGAAGAACACAAGGCTTCTATGTAACATTACAAGGCGTGTATTCTTGGTTTTTCTGAACAGTATGCCTCAGAAACTACTCTAGAACCCAGAAAACACTGAAATGAGCATTGAAAGTGCCAAATTTCGATCTGTGAGGGCCCATAATCCCCGCAAATCAATGTTTGGCATTTTTTACATATTATAACATGGAAAACAAGGCAATAATCCACAAAATTCCGGTTTATTAGGGCCCATAATAGCTTAGGAGAGAAAGTTTGTTGTTCATTCCAGCAAATCTCTACACAAAATATACCCTATCAAACATCAGGTATTTTTATCAAGGAAACTATCACAACACCATGCATAATTTACATATCATATATCACAACAACATTCAATCACTAATGCATCCCAGATGGCATGGAAAAAAATGCATGACATGTGATTTCTAGAAGGTGCCTATATAATGCATGAGATGGTATACCCTCAACTCTTCGGGTTGGAACAGAAATAGAACCTAAATAACATCTACAGTAACAGCACAAATGATGTGAGTCACTCAAGGTGAAATAAAATCAACTGTAACAATTGAAAAACCATAACAATTGTAATTAAATGAGGTATATTGGCAATTACCTATACACGGGTTAGCTACTCCCAGGCACAACTTATTACCAAGTACCTATTCCATACTATCCCTGGCTATGGCTCTAAAAAGTAATTCAAGAGAAAATAAAACCATATGATACCACTTTGTAACGTCCTGGAGCCGGAAGCCACCTAGAGGCACCCCGAACCCAGTTGGTCACATGGCCTCAAGCCCATTTCCCCGAATGCCAGAGGCTTCCGACTAGCAGTGATGACCTTGGGTGTGATAGTGGGGAAACTATGCCCTCATTGGCAGAGTACACAATGTAAGTAAACAAATACATACAATAGAGAAAGAAGGAAATATCCAAAAACAGTAAGCAGCGGAAGACTAGAATAATAAAACAACTAGAGAACATATATATAAATGATGCATGTTACATATGTCTAGGAAAGAATCCAAACAAGTCATAATGATGGAAATACAAACAGTGATAAACCAATTACAAAAAGAAACAAAAATAATAGCTCCACTGCATCACAAGTCATACCTTGGCCTCTTTCTCTCCAGCTCCATAGAAATCATGTACCTGAAGTATAAGGGTGCCTTCCCTTATCTATAACTGCAACAATATAATCTGTTTGGGCCCAAAACCATCACCCAAATAGGGTGTGAGACTAAATCCCAGTAGGAAACCACCTGAAGATCGGTGCCTAACAGTCAGTGAATATATGGCTGGAAAAAGTACAGAAAGCAGAAAACAAGAAAGTGATTAGTAGTAAAAAATCCACAGTTCAATCTCAAGAAGCACTGAAACAACAGCTAAATCTCAAACAGTTAACCCTTTGGGAACTACTCGTATCCATCCCCTCTGGTCCTATATAAGAAATACAGACAACCCTCTGGGTAGTACACATATCCCAACCCCTCTGGTTCTGTCATAGGAATTTAATAAGACTCTCAGAGGAAGCGCTCACAGTCTATCCCCTCATAGTCAAAGGTAAATAAAGACTCTATGAGGAAGCTCACACAGTCCATTTTTCATATAGTCTATGTAAAATAGGACTCTCTGAGGAATCTCACACATTTCATTCCTCGCATAGTCTATTTTAGCCAAGGACTCTCGGAGGAAGCTCACATGTCAATTCCCCTTATATCCCTGAGGTCTAGGACTCTCTAAGGAAGCTCACTCGGTCAATTTCCCTTATAGGCCAGGTCGTTAAATTCAAACAAAGACTCTCTGATGAATCTCACATAGTCAATCCCCTTATAGTCTAAAGTAATCAAGGACTCTCTGAGGAATCTCACTCGGTCAATTTCCCTTATATCCCCAGGTTTTTCTAGGATCTCTGAGGATGCTCACTCGGTCAATCCCCTCGTATAGCCTACTACACCTGTTCTCACGGCCTGGTGTAGGTCAACGAGCATAGCAGTGTAATATATCCAAAGTAAAACTATAGAACTACTTGGCTAAATAGTCTACATCATAACAAGAATGTCAGAATAAAACTCTCTACCCTATGGAAACAGGCATGGAAAACAGGAAAGGAATCCAAAGGCTAAACAGGACCAAACGGTCGTAAACAGGACATGCATTGGAAGACACATCCAAAACATAACAATCAACCCTATTCATATCCAAAAATCCTCTACACAGTCATACAATCATGGTAGGAAAACAATAAGGGAAACATTGTAAACACGCAATACCCTGTTCAAGGGTATTGGTAGAATTTTCACATAAAACTCAAAGACATCGAATGGAAAGGCACAAACCACCTACCTAGAGGTTAGGAGATCAATATAATTTAACCACGAATCTTGAATCTCCTTGGAATGTTTTAGATCTAAGAAAACGTCTTAAACATTCAACTAACAATAACTTGGAAAAGAAGAGGAATTGGAAAACAAGGCTCAAGAAGTAGAGAGAACTCACCGATGTGATTCCAACGCAATCAACAGTGCTCGAATCATAGGACGGACGGAGGATTGGGGGCTCGTCGAAGATCCATGGATGCTCGGTTCTCTCGGATGAACGAAACCTAGAAGGAGTGGTTTCTCTCTGTCAGACACGACCCTAGTGAGTTTAATGAAAAAAAGTACATGTCTTGTAATTTTGGGGTACATGTTGTGTACTCACCTTTTCCGCACTCCACTTTAAGCGGCCTCCAATCACTCCCTCACGGTAGTGTATGCGGATAATACATGGCAAGTGCACAGCCTGCTGCGGAATCTGAGTACACAGCGTGTACTCGCAAAGTACAGGGTGTGTACTTAGAAAATTTACAGAAATTCCTCTTTTCCCCAAAAACGACCAGAAAGGAAAAACATACCTGAAAAGAAGTTTCGGGTTCTTACATAGGTTATGATGAAATATTTATAAATCCCATTTTATTTCATAGTTTATGATGTTATGAATGTTTTATGATATTTTTAACACATATATATGATTTTCATTATGTGATGGTGGTTACGTTATAACCAAGGATGGTGGATATGTTATAATCAAGGATGGTGGTTACATTTTAATCAAAGATTTATGGGACCTATATCTCCCTCCAATGAATTGGTTCGTGATTTATATCTCATGAGATATATATGACTGGAATGTGCAATGAACTCAGTTCAGTAATGGACTTTGTCTAATATGATGGTGTTGGGAGTGAATGTTGTCTATTATAATGGTTTGGGTAGTGAATCCATTCCATTATGAGGAAATTAATACCAATAGGTATGGTGGTGTGTCCCTCCCAAGAGGTGTATCCACCCATGGAGTTCCTAGATAAATTTTAGAAATGATCCTTTACTATGGATGAATTTATTTTACATGATCATGTGTATGCCACAAATATATGTCTTATGTCGGTGTTGTTCTCTCATGAATTATGTTCATTGATTACCGTATGAATCATGTATTATGTTATTTGAGGTTTTGGAAAAGTCTTTAGAAATCCTTATAGATAGAGTTGATTTTTGTCACTGATTATCATATGAATATATATAGTCCATCCAATAAGACAATTTAAACTCTATAGGATATGTTGAGATATTTTTCATTGGATTTGTAATGATTTAGATATCAACACATACACCTAGTAGTGTTGTCATATAATAACGGTTCTAGTTCAACAAATCAGATCGATTCAAAGGAGGCTCTTTATGGGAAGATATATAGGACTCCAAGATGTTGGGATGATGTTGGAAATAGGAAGTTTATTGGTTATTACCATTTCCAAGAAATGATATTGTAGGTTTAAACCATTATGTAATATATTATTGCAAAATAAGTCTTTAGGGGAATGTTTTAGCAACAATCACATAAAAAACTAATCATATGTACTATTAATAGACCACATGAAGTACAATAGATAGATACAATAGAACTTAACACACAAGTAAGCATAATGGAAAAAATATCATCTAAAAATTATTTTCCCCCTAAAATGACTGTACAATAATTAGAATTCCTTGCACCCTACCCACCCCCACATAGTTGACCTCATAAACAGATTAGTAGAAATAATATACGCAACTAAAATACAAGAATTAGTAAATCCTATACATGATGTACATAAAGTAGTAAATAAACACAATAAATTTAATATGATTCTGTATTTTTTCCTACATGCATGTGAGGAACCATAAAAACTTGTATTTATTTCTAGAAGTACAAAATAATTGAAATCAACTAACAAACCTATCAGTAATGATTATTTATATGGATATTATTGCTCTATAAACATATGATATATTGTACAAGTGTTAGATTAACTATACACACTCTCTTAAAATATTTTCCCACACTGTTCAAGGTTGGTCCCTAGTTTCTTTTGTAGGAGCCTTTCTCATTTGTCTTAGTCACACCATTTTACCATATTTATATTGAATCCTCCCAATGGAATTTCACTATTGATTGGCCATAATATTTTTTACCCCATCCACCTATCCCGGTAAAAAATAATAAATTCTTATTTCTATAGAATTAATTCTAAAAGGTTCTTTGACATTATAAACCATCGTTGAAATCATTAAGTGATAAAAACTTTTGATGAACCAACTACATCTTAAGATATTAATTGTCTTTTCCAACATATTAATCCCAAACTTCAATCACTAATTGAATTTATAAAGAATGTAAATATGATGCTTAAACATTTTAAGCTCAGAACATCTAATTCCCAGACATCCATGGAATGGAATTTTTATGCTCAAAATTTGTTTCACATTACAATAATATACTATTAAAAAAATATTAGAAAACCCTTGGTAACCCTCATTAAGAAACTTTCTTCCTTCCTCTGCAGTAATAGTGTTCTTATATATTTATCTTATTTTGTTCAACCCATCCCTGATAAGGTATAATGCTTCCCCAAAATTCCATGAACTAAAGACTTAGTGAACATTGTAGAAATATTTTGGTGACCAATGATCATCAATAGTTATAACAGTTTCTCCTAAAACATATTTCTAATGAAGTGGCACATCTGGTCATTGATCTCTTTCCTTTCATAGAATTTCAACTTTTTTTCCAAGTTGATTAATGTTTGGCTATCATAAAAAAGAATCCCTACTTACTCAATTTTTTATAGTTCTTTTAAAAACTCCTTAAAATAAATCATCTCCTTCTAAGCTTGTGTTTCTACTATATACTCTTCTTATGTTTTACTTAGTGTAATAATTTTCTACATATTTGACATCCAACTAATTTTTGTTATTCTATAAGTAAAAACAAAACCTATTGTGATGTTCTGAATTTATTAGTCTCTAAAATACTCAACATCAATAAATCCTTATAATATATTTTCCTACCTAAAAAAAGGCTTAATAATTCAATCCTTTAAAATAAATAAGGATTCAATTAAAAAAATTACAGTGTTACTTTCTAGTGTTAGAGATAAATATTCTTAAAATTCTAATTGAAAATTAATTATTGGGTGGAATCAAAATAATTACATACATAAAAATTATAACCACATATGCATAAGGAAATTTCTACTTGTATCGATAGTAATCTTTTGTTATGGGTGTTTGTGACTTATATAATTTTAAGTGTCCAGTAACAGCGGAAGAAAATAGTTTACATTCATCCTTGCTATACCTTTCAATGATATTCTAGAAATAATACTTATGAGATAGAACCAAATATCTAGTATTCCTTTATCTTTCTATACTCATCTAAAATATCTTTCTTTATTTCATGATATCTTTCATCTTGAAATTTTGGGAAACTTATTTTTCAACTTCTAAATCTTCTGTACATCCAGTCTAAGATAAAACAATTCCTTGATATACAATAATATGATGATTAAAATTAGTGATCATTGTCACACATATCGAAGTCTTATTCTTCTATTACCATATTGAATTCAATATTCCACCATCACAATGCTTTCTTCAGTACATAAAATATTTTCTTCTATTTACATACCAAATTCTAGTGCCAACATTTTCTTTAAAGGATTTTTTGTTCTATGTAAATATCCTCTTCCAAATCACCATAATGGAATGGTGTCTTAACATTTATGTACTTAAGATACAAATAGTTTGACTCCGAAATACCAATAATTGTTTTAGGGGTATAATTTTTAACTACCAGTGAGAATATTTCAAAAAAATATATACTCCTTAGGTTGAAAAAAAATTCACCATTATCCATGATTTGTATAATTTCGTTCCATAATCCCCTTTCTTGATCGGATAAACCCAATTTCCCTCAAGTTATTTTTTAACTTTTTGTATTTTGAACATATCCTATGTTCCATTGAACTTTGGTGATTTAATATCCTCATCTGTGGATAACTCCCATAGTTTAAGTCCACTAACTGAAGTACCCTACTCAATATTCTAACGTTCTCCTATATCTTTTAGGGGTAGAGAGTTAAAATCATACCTAGACCAATGCTCTAGTCTCCTAATTCTCATTGATATCCTCAACTAAATTAGATGTGTTGAACTAATTGGATCTACTCTTGATATTCATATAATAATTTATAGTAAAAGAACATTTTTTCACATTATTTTAGTTCTCCCAATTTATCTTAATATTCCCTTGAACATCCTATTAATTTTGATGGTTATAATTCTGGAATTATTCATTCACTCAATACCTAAATCTGAGTTCTCCAATTTTTTAGAACTATCAGTACATTGATCATCATAGTTTTCAATAATTGATTCTACTTAATATTCCTACTCTACTAAGTTACGATCCTTGCATATAATATTTTCATCGATGACAACATATTTTCTTCTAATGATCTATTTTATTTCACCATCCCAAAAATGATGTCATAAATATTCATCGTTATAACCTAGGAAAAAATATATTTTTTATTTTTATATATTTTTATCATGGTCATTTTCATTTACATGTTTATATTCTAAACACCCACAAACCCTTTGATTTTAAACATTATATCATTTTCTAGACCAAAGTTCCTTAAAAAGAACCTACCCAAGTACAAATTTTGAACTTCTATAGGTAAGAAAAGTCAATGTGTAGAGTTCCTCTACACAAATCACAGGAGGAATACATGAGTACAATCTTATACTTATATATTTCTCCATAAAATATCTGTTAATTATTTCATCCACACCATTTTTTAGTTAAGTTTGAATAACCCAATTTTAATTTATTATCCTTTACTTATTATAAAAATTACATAATTTTCATCTAGTGTACTTACTAATATTTTCTATTCATATAAACTTTAACATCTTGATTTATTCCCTTTATATCGATGATTTCCATTTGGTGAAATCTTAAAATTCATCAGATATGTGATTGAAAAAGTAAATCCACACAATACTAGTATCATCATAAATAAAATTGAGAAAATAAAGGAAAACAATTATATAATAGGGAAAGGGCCCTTAATAAATAAGTGTAAAAGATCCAACTACTGATTCCCTGGATTCGAACTTATTTTTGAAGGAAAATATTTTTTGATTTCCCGACACAAAAATTTCATGATTTATTGTTTCCTTGTGATCAATATTAATGAATATTTTTTATTTCAAAACATTCAAGTTATTTTCACTGACGTGGCTGAAAATGAATTTCCATACTTTAAGATCATCAAAAGATTTATATTTGGTTACCTTACTACCTAATGAATTTATGTTCATGTAAAGGATCACATATTTTAATCTTCATGAAACTATTATTAACTATTGGGGTAACCTTACATATGTCATCAGTGAATCTAGTCGGATAAAATGAATAATCATGTCTCTTAAGGGATATTAAATTCCTCATAAGGAAATAAATTCTATGTAATTATGATAGTTTGATTAATCTGCTATTATTTATTTAAACATTCATATCACCTTTTCCAATAAATTATAAGGAATTAAAATATGTTAGATAGACTTTACCAATTTTCCTAGATATATTTTGGCATGCATATCATAACTCTAGTTGGATGAAAGGATGATCTAGATTCAATCATCCAAGTTTCTGTTGGAGTATTTAAAAATATTAGATAACCCTGGATTTATTTTTTGAGCTAATAGAATCTAAATTACCATATTTTGATTCCTTTAAAATGTTCTCTCATTAAATCTTATAGCATTTCATGATATGTCATTTCTTCCCAGATTCCCCACAGGTTAGACCATAACCATCTGACTTGCCTCAGCTCTTCTCACATCACATTTCTCGTAACTTATCTACTGATGGATTATTCTAATTAGCATATTTTTTATGGGGATAATGACCACATCCATTAGTGTTAAGGGTACTATCAGTCTACATTTGAACTTCCCTAACCCCTAGTTCTTCATTTAAGAATATGTTTTGAATATCATCGAATACCATATAGGTTTTTCTATTGGGGTTACTAAATCCTATAACCATTATATCCTAACTATCCAGAATTTAAGATAATAGTAGCAACACCCACACATCATTTGTGAAATTTACCTTTATCTATTAGAACAACCCATAAATCAAGATAAATTAATTCACAAGATCTAACAATAATATTTATAGAGACCCTGACCCTAGATAAGCTATATATAGTGCCTAATACCTTTATATTGGCTGAGAGAAAATAAAATCAAGTCCCAAAGGACCAAAAAGTTTAGAATTATTTTTAAATGATATACATATTTGAGTCTTGTTTTACAAAGGAATACAATGACTGAAACATAATTTTTTTATAATGACTTTATCTCATCTTGAAAATCCTTTCATATCATTCTTGGTACACTTAATGGAATCATGGGGAAATGAAACAAAAGAAGGTTGTTCCCAAATTTTAGGTAAGGGTTAAGTATAGTGGAAGAAATTATGAATTAATAAGCATAATCAATATGGAAAGTTGGATAAATGATAACACATTCCATTTAATCAATAAATTGAGAAGGAATTTTTAAACAATATGGTAAGATAAATAACTAAAAACACATTCCATGTAATATATATGATGAGAATGAAATACATCCATATATTTTTTTCATAGTAAAAGTCTCATGGATAATAATAACTGGATCTAAATGAAGGTAATCCTTAATTATTGGATGTCATTTTTCCCAGGTACATGATATCATTACCGTTAATAAATTTCACCATATAGTTTAAAACAAACTGGGTATAAACATGTTTGTTTCGGAAAACCTTATCTCTACTGTCAGGACCTTTCAAAATACAGTTTAAAATATATTGATTACAAACATGTAGGTTTTTTCTAACTGATTTCATCTCATGAGACTCTTGATGCATCAAGGGGATTAATTTAAATGGTACCCAACCCATGTCTACCTATAAAAATAAATTACCTATATATAGAAGAATTTATTTCATTCATAACAATTTTCTTAATCATCAGGTATTTATATTGAGTAAAATATATGTATTTGTCAATATTTCATTAGTTAATTAAATAACATCCAAAGTGAACATTGTATGTAAAAATGGAATAAAATTTTGAAAATAAACATATCCATCATACAATAATATGGATATTAAAAATACATAAAATTTCTAATGATAAAATATTATAATAAAGTGACTATTTCAATATAAAATTAACAATCATAAGAGGAATTGATATTGTATAATAATTCTTACCACATGGTAATTTTCCCGTAAAAACCCCTTCGATGAGATATTTCAAAATTAAACTTAAATTAATATGATATATATGTGAATTATGATCTTTAATGAAAACATTTAAGTATATACACCACATAAAACTAAATTTGTGCATAATAACAAATAAGGCTCAATAGCATATAAATTGAGATGGAATTCTTTACTACTTGAGTAACTTTTGAATTGAGAGACATGTGAAATAATAACATAAATTGAAACATTTAATATCAATAAATAAATGGAATTAATGAAATATAATATTATAAGGAAATATATACACGATATAAAGGAAATTAGTGGGGAATATATCATAGGTCTCATAAAAATAAAAGTGAGATTAGAATTCTGTTAACCTTATGATGTCTTTTGGTTGAATAGTCTTTAACCTCCTATATAGTGGATTTAAAAAGGTTATTAACTTCTACCAGAACTTTATAAATATTTATAATATCATATATGATTATTATATAACATATTATCACCCATTTTTTACTAATATTTAATTATTTTCATTGTTTCAGGTGTTAGTTTCCTTGTTTTTTGACTATTTTTTGACCTGTTATTTTTTTGTTCTGATTACATAGATCAAGATTTCATTATGTCCAGAATTTAAACCATGATTTTAATATCAAATATATTTATGATATATGTATTTATATTAATCCATAAAAAATTTGATAGGAAATTAAATACACTATTCAGGGAGACGGTAGGTCGTACATACGCATGAACAATATTTCCATTTTCTTATCATATTAAAAGAAAGAAAATTCAAGTGATATATATATATATATTATAATTATGGTATAATATTATGTTATATATATATCAGATATTTTTATTAAAACTATCCATAATTAATTCCATGTAAATCGTGATGGAATCACAACGCTTTGAGGAGAAGGTAGTCCACACATCCACAAACGATATTATTGTATTCCCACAAAATGGAAAGCATGAAGGTATGTGTTATATAATACTTATAAAAGTAAAATTACATCATAAATTTCGTATATATTATATAAAAATAGAATTTCCATCATTATTCCCTATCTTTAAAGGTAGTAATGGAATAAAGAACGACATTTGTTTGTGAGTTGGTTTTCTTCCACACACAAGAATGATGATTTCATATCTGGTTTTGATAAAAGTGTGTGAAGTTTTATATTGTAACCTTAACAAAAAAATAAATTATATTTTAGATATTTAGGATAATATATAATAATGATATAAAAATAATTTAAGATGTAGAGAAACAAACAAACAAAAGTGCTCATTGAAAAACGTTACCTCTTCTTCAGTTAAATTATTTGGGTTTATACCAAAACCTTTTCTTAGAATGACTTTTTTCGAGAAAAAAATATTATTTGATGAAGGGAGGGATATTGATTATTTATTTATTTAGGATTTTAATGATCCAAAAATGAATCAAAAGGTGTGAAAAATTGGGGGGAACCCTTTTATAGTGGAGGGGGTTTCATTCTTGTAAATACTTATAGTCAAACACTATTGGGAGGTCGCACTTAAATATTGTGCCCCCAATAATGAATTAAATTATACATAATTGGGTAGGTAGTCGAAATATGGCTACACAATGGGTTTTGGAAAAGTTTTTATGTCATTTGGGACCTTATGATTAGTGTTTTACCAATAAGTAAAATCATTTTTACCTTAATTGTTGTAATTAATTTTAATTGATTTCACTGATTTTTTTGAAAAAAAAATAATTTGAAAATAAAATAAATTAAAAATTATTATTATTCCAAATATGGAATCAATTTTTCTAAATTTAAATCATAGAAGTGGAAAAAAATATTTAAAATTAATCATGCAGATGGGATGAGAATACATGTTTTTAAAGTGAAAATATACAAATTCCGCTAAGTTTTTATTTATAAATTCAAATTAAAAATGATTTAAAAGACCTGAATTGTATTAATAGATTTATAACCTACCTAATTAAATTTTAAAAAATAAAATATAATTTAATATTATAAACTATTTAGACGTAAAGTCAGTTTTCAATTAAAATTCAGTATTTTTCACTATTCATCAAAAAATGAGACTTCTCATAGAAATAGAGAAGTTTAAAACTAAGATAATTTTTACATTATGCTTTAAAAAAGTATGTTTCTTTTGTCAGATAAAATTAATAAAAGTGTAAAATTTTATTTTAAACATAACTTCTCTATTAAAAGGTGGGAAAATTATCTCTAGAATAATAAAATAATATATAAGCAAAATTGGATTTGTTCTTTTTTGATGCATACAAAATACATTTTAGTAAAGTAAAAATATTTTATGAAATATATAATATATATATTTCATTTATATTCATCCACTAATAGTAAATAATTTAATTTATTAAGATTAATTGTCTTTGGGCACATAAATATAGTTTTTTATAAATACATTTCTTTTATATTCAATTGGTTTTTATATTAATTTCTAATTAATTGGTAACTAATGGATTCAAACATATATTTTTAAAATTTAACTAATCTTATTCATCAATTCCAGTTTAATAACCATGTTATATCTTTTTATATTAAATAATAATATTTTAATAATATATTATTGTTTAGTAAAACTATGTCTTGCATGTAACAAAAACAATCAAAGAAACTCGTTGTTATGTACAACACATATTATCTCATTATTGCATGCATTTAAATCTATATAATCGTTTAAATTTATTTAAAATAATAAATTTATCATAAAATCTCAAGAGGTTATGTTCCTTTCTACACTTTTTGTGGTCTATCATACACACTATCAAATTCAATGTTATTATTTTATAATTTTCAGGGTGTTACATTCTTCCCACTTTAAATAAATTTCATCCTTATAATTTTAACATGATAATGGTAATAATTTTTTTGATATTTTAAAATTCACTTATTGAAATATCACATCAAGATAAAAAAATTTAAAATATACTCTTGAAAAGATAGAATGGAAAGTACCATAATTATATGAAATGAAACCTAGCTTGGTTTCCAGGTAAGAGAACCTCAGTGGAATGTGAAGATATAGATTTTGAAGAATAGAATAAATAATTAAACAGAGTTATAGAGGTTATTTATCAAAAAAATTGAATGATCTAAGGAAATTTAAGGGGATCAAAACCATTAATCATTGATGACATAACATACCATCAGTTCAAAAAAAATTAATCTATTAAGGTCATAATTTATTTCAAGATTATTTTTTATCATTTAGTAATTATCTTATTTCATAAGAATATAAGTAAATATACTTACTTGAAATTTTTTCGATTTAATAAAAAACCATTCTCCTTTACTTGGGATTAGATCAATTTCAAATTTTTCCCTTTACTCTAGGAAATTAATATACAAATTTTTTTACACTTGAAACACTAAAATTTACTTTTAAGTGATTATATGATCTAAAAAACAAGTCATTATATCTGTGTTTAACTATTTTTCAAAACCAATATGGTTAATTCCTTAATTTTTAAACCAAAAAAATCAATAGTATTAGTTCATCATTAATATTTATTCATCAAATTGTTTAACTAAAACAATGAAATATTAATGAGTGAATCGCATAGGATACTGGTATACATGAAATCTTTTTTGTCCTTCTATCATGGTTTCAAGCCCCACTGCCTCACTGTATGCAATGGGTCATCATCCGGAATACAAGTTGTTCTTTTTCTAAAAAATATTAATATAATTCCTATAATGTTTCAGAAATTTATTATGGAGATCCTTGAAATGAAATTAATCATTAAATATTTTTTTATGAGAATTTTTTTTTTACAAAGACTAATAATATTAATTTTTTATTAACCCTGATGTTCATCATTAACATTAAAGCCTAGCCTAGTTCTTCGCAATGCTATAATAGTTCTTTATTTTTCCTCTTTAAATAGACCTATGACTTCCACATGATGCATGATTATTTTTTGGTCACGATTTGGGTTAGTCTTCTTAACTTTCCATTACCATTCCAAAATCCCTTGATAATTGGGATGCTTGGAAACCTCATAAGTAGGTATTTATACTCTAATAGGTGAACAATTGGATTTTTCATCCTATGAACCACTAGATTTGTGGGGATGTTGATGCCTCAAGAGTTCCTCCTGAATTTGTTTTGATTACAGTAGGTATGGAGTTCTGTTGTAAAAATTCGGTTGTGTACGAATCATGGGTTGATTTTTTTTCAATTGTAAATGTATGGGTCACTACAATCTGGCATGTAAGAATGGATATATACATTAAAACAAAAAAGGTGGTGCGGGTTTAGTAGGAAATGACAGGGCCCAAGTGACCAGTATGGTATCGGGTGTGGAGGCCGCGACTAAGGCAGTTCTTTCCCAGGAAAAAAGTCAGTGGACAAAGGCCATGGAGGTTACTCAAGAAACTGTGGATGTATATTTGAAGCCATCATAGGTGGAAAAGGGGTTGGAGATGAGGGAACCCTAGGTATCAGTAGATATAAGTCTCAAACAGTTGACGATGGAGGTCCTAAGGTTCTCCTTGGTGTCTCGTATGTGGAGGCGGTGTTCTCAGGGAGAAGTACCCGTGATAGATGTCTAACAGAGGCTCCTAAAGAATCATGGGAGGGTACAACTTATGGTTTCAGAACTAGTCCTATTATGTAGGTTTCTGTTATTGAGTTGGGGAATTATTTTGATAGTCTACATAATGAGGATTTGGTTCTGGATGACCAGGAGTTGACTAGGTACTCCATATATGGACAGAAGGAACTCGAGTCTTGCCATGATAGTTCTATATAGTTTTCAGGTGAAGTTGGGGATTAGGTTCAGGTTCAGGGTGATAGAATCTCATGTTTTATTTGAGGTAGTAAAAAAATTTATGCCAGAAACTGAGAAAAGACTACTTATTCTAAACACTCCCTATGGAGACATGGTCAGCGAATAAATCAAAACACAAGATAATGGTTAATGGTACTCTCCCTTCCACAAAGAAGGAAAGTCATCCGAGGAAGATATATTTCACTCTTGATCAATCTTTGTAACTGATAATGAGCTCAGTAGAAGAAGTGGTTGAGAAGGTTCTGACACTTAATGTTACTAAAGAAGAAGAGTCTAAAATGAGGGGGTATCCATTAAAAGAAAAACTTCAATGATGATAAGTATACCTAGATTGACAAAAAATATCTTATTTTATTTGGGGGGTCCAAAAATGGGAATATTTGTCTTGAGAAATACATCCAGGCTTAAAAAAGTTGATTTTTAAGTTTTAAGACCATATAATGTACGAACCAAACTTCTAGGTAAACAAAATTTCTTGGAAATTATTTGGAAAAACTAATTCTGATAGGATTAAATTATTCTTAAATGGTTATGGATTTTTCTTTTGTGTTTGAACTCAGTGTTTCTCACTTTTTACTTACAATTTTTTGAATAATAAGAATTTAACAATCATTAAAACATTAAACATATGTCTATAAAACGTAAAGGCATTATTCTATAAATAACTATTCTACTAAAACATGTATTAAACTAATGGGTTATATTTCAATAAATTTCATCTAAAATTTCCTTAATCATAGTAGACTCCCATCATATAAAAACTAAATATTTGTTTAATTCATTGATCTTCTTTTCAATATTAAACTCATTAACCGATAATGATATCTATAACTCTTATTTTAATGAATACATAATGTCTTCTAAAATATACAATAATCCTTAAGTGTTTCATGATTATTGTATCCAAAATAAAATTAGTAAAAATAATTCAATAATTAATTTTTTGAATCACTATAAAAATATAATACATCCATTTTATTTCCACATAGGTATTTCAATTATCTATGGTTTTACCTAGGTTATTAAATTTCATTTTCTATTAGAATCCTTCAAAATAGTTTATAAATAAACTTTCAATTATATATAGTATGTCATTAATTATTATCAAACAAGGAGTATATAAATGCCCACTATCATGTACCGGGTTATTCTCAAGTCAAGCTTGACACACCCATTGTGAATTTATTACCCCTTGGTACATTTTTTTCTGAACCATGCCCATTTTTAGTATCCATACAAATATTTATTTCTTGTAATACCCACATAATATCTACCATACAAAAACATTTTGTTTTTCTTATATACATATAATCAAATTTTATAATATGTTTATGTTCCTTAATCAATGTTTTCCTAAATCTAGTTCCCATGGTATCTAATAAACATTCTTTGATGTCAACTATAGTGATCCTGACCCTAGAATGCTTAGAGTTAGTGCATGATACCATTACATTATCATGAGATACAAGGAAATTATATCCCAATGCACCTAACTATTTAGTAGTGTCAGTCAACTAAGAACATACATTGGTCTTGTATTAAAAATGAATACTAAAATTAAAGCATAATTTTTTCAAGAATAACGTTATACTATTTAGAATATTCTTGCATATCTTTATTAGTAAAATTCATAGAGTCTTAGGAAAATGAAACAAAATAAAGGTGATCTCAAATTCTTAGTAAAGGTTATGTACAATGGAAGAAATAATGAATAAATGAGCATAATCAATATAGAAATTTAAATACTTGAACACACATTAAATGTAATCAATAAATTGAGAAGGAAGTGAATAAACAATATGGAAAGGTAAATAACTAAAAACACATTTCATTTAATCAATAATCTTAGAATTAAATGCAACCATTTATTTTTTTCATAGTGAAAATATCATGGATATAATAACTGAATCTGAATGAAGGAAATTATTAATTACTCGATGCCATGTTTCCTAGGTACATCATATATTTACCATCAAGACCATTCATAAGGTAGTTTAAAAAATACTGGGTAAAAACATATTTCGTTTGGAAAAACTTATCTATTCTGTCAAGGCCTTTCATAGGGTAGTTTAAAACATACTGGTTACAAATGCATAGAGTTTTCCAACTCGTTTCATCTCATGAGACTACCAATGTATTGAGTTGATTACCTTAAATAGTATAAAACCCATGTCATATCTGTATAAATAATTTTATCATATATCAAATAATTGATATAATTCATAATAATGTTCTTTATCATTAGGTATCCATATTTAGTGAAGATATAGATTTATCAGTGTATCCCCAGTCAATCAAATAAATGTCAATTTAAACACCGTATATAAAACAATGGAATATGGTTTAAGAAATAAAAATATCCATCATAAAATAATAAGGATATTGAAAAGAAATATAATGTTCAACAAAAAATTATTACAATAACAAGATTATTTCCAAATAAAGTTAACAATTACAAATGGAATTGAGATTTTACAATAATGTTCACCACTTGGTAATTTTCAAGTCAAAACCCTTTGGATGAGATAATTCAATGTTAAACTTAAAAAACACTAAATTAAGCATGAATAATTTTTTTATTTTTCAAAGTGGTTTTATATACACCACATAACGGAGAATTGGTGTGTAATAATAAATAAATCTCAATAGAATTTAAATTGAGATGAAATTTATTACTACTTTAATAACTTTTCAATCATGAGCCTCATGAAATAATAAAATTAATTGAAACTTTTAATAAAATTAAATAAATTCAATTAATTATATAAAATTTCATAGGAAAACATATACACTAAAAAAAATAAATGAGTGGTGAATATGGCATGAGTCTCACAAAAATAAATGCGAGACTAGAAATCCCATAACCTTACGCCCCCTTTTGGTTCAAAACTATTTGAACTAATATGTAATGGTTTTAATCAAGTTATTAACTTAAAAAGAAATGTATAAAAATTTATAATATCATATTTTATTATTTAATTAAATCTTATCACTCATTTTTTAATAATCATTTATTATTTTCATTGTTTCATGTGTTAATTATCATATTTTTCAATTATGTTTTGGATTGTTTTTTTTGTTCTTATTAATTATATATTTTTTAATAATATGAAAAATATAAAACAATATTTAAATATAATATATATTTATTATATATTTATTTTTATTAATCCATGAAATTTGGTGATAAGAAAAGAAATACACAATTCATGGAGACGGTAGGTCGTACGTACAGATGAACGTTTTTTCAATTTCTTATTGTATTAAAAGAAAGAAAATATATTCTATATATATAGTTAAATCATCATTCCATTATAATATTATTTTATATATTTTTCATATATATTTATTAAAAACACTCTTTATACATTCCATTTAAAGAGTGAACGAATCACATCGCTTGGGGGAGGAGGTAGTCCACACGTCCACAAATGATGTAATCATATTCCCAAAAAATATAAAGAAAGAATGTATGTGTTATATGATAATTAAATAATCATAAATAAAATATAAATATCAAATATATCATATAAAAATAGCATGTTAATCCTTATTCTTAACATTTAAAGTTGGTAATTAAAGAACGAATAACATCGATTGAAGATCCATTAGTCCGTCATTCAAGCGAATGATGATTGCATATCATATTTTATGGAGGTCTGTGAAGTTGTAGGTCATAACCATAACATAAAAAAATATCAATATATTTAATATAATATAGATATTATATATCAAATATATATTAATAATTGATGGGGTGGAGAATGAAACAAAACAACAGTGCTTGTTGAAGAACATCTCCTCTTCAACGAGTAACTCCATTTTGTTTATAAAACAATCCTTCCTTGGATTGATTTTTTTCCAAAAATATCTTCTAGTAATAGTGGATGGAGTTTGGAAGTGGATTTTGTTAGGTTTTTTAGGAGAAAAATGGCTTGATATTTGTGAATAAGTGAGGGGTGACTGCCCTTTTATAATGGAGGAAGAGTAGCATTATTGAAAATACTAAATAGTAAACACTATTGGGAAATATATATTACATATTTTGCCTCCAATAATAAACCAAATTTTATATACGTGAATATATGGGGTAAATATGTCCATAAAATGGGTTTTAGAAAAATATATTGGTCATTTGGTCCCTTAGTATTAATGTTTAACCACTAAGTAAACTAATTTTTACCATAATCAATCTAAATAATTTTAATTTATTTCACTAAAATTTTCAGTAAAACACTAAGTTTACCTTATTAGAAATTAGAAATTATTTTTATTCCAAATATGGAATCTATTTTTCCAAATTCAGATCACATAAGTGGCAGGAATTTATTTAAAAGTAATCTTGTGGACGGGTTTGGAAAGTGGGGTTTTTAGGTGAAAACGTTTAAACTTTAACTGTGTATTTATATCTAAATTTAATATGAAAATAATTATAATGACCTATATTATATTAATATATGTATAATTGATCTAATTTTACTTTAAAATGATTTAAAATATAATTTAACTATAAAAATTATTTAGACAAAAATTCAATTTTTAATTAAAATTTATTATTTTTCACTATTCATCAAGAATGAGGCATCTCATAAAAATACCAAGTATTCACCCTAAGATAATTTTTATATTTCAATTTTAAAAATGAATTTTTTTTCAAATATAATTTATAAAATTTTCCAAATTTTTTTTAATGTAATATAACCATTAAAAGATAGTAAAATTTTCATTAGAAAAATATAGTTTTTATGTATAAAATGGATTTTGTTGTTATCTTATACATATAAAATATGTTTTGGGAATTTAAAAAAATTTATTTAATCTATAATATATAAATTTAATTTATATTCATTCACTAATAGTAATTAATTTAATTTATTAAGATGAAGTTTATGTGGGTGCATAAAAATAGTTCCTTATAAAAACATTTCCTTTATATTCAATTGGGTTTTATATTAATTTTTAATTAATTGGTAACCAATTAGTTAAAAAATATATTTTTATATACTATTAGATACTATTCATAACCTCCAATTTAAATTCTCAGTTGCATCTTTTTGTATCAAATAATAATATTTTAATAATAGATTTTTGTTTGATGAAACTCGGTCTTGCGTTTAACACAAGATATAAAAAAACTAATTATGTCATGAAACACAATCTAACTCAGTGTTTAATAAATCTAATGATATATAATCTATTAAATTTATTTAAAATATTAAGTATATCATAAATTCTTTAGAGGTTATATTTTTTTTACGCTTGTTGTTGTGTGTTATACACACTATTGAAAAAATGTTATTCTTTTAGAATTTTTGGGGTGTTACTGTATTCCTCACTAATAAATTAACACAAAAAACATTCATAACGTAAAAAAATTTATCAAGGTAATTTTTTTCATATAGTTTATCCAATTCATTTAGAACATTCGTTATAGTCTTCTACACTAGAATATCAAACACAACATTTCTTTCAAGATATATTCTTACTAGAAAAAAGTCAATTATATCCAATAACTCCCATTTATCATTTCAAAATAGAATCATCATTACCCCATAAAATAGATCTTTTAACTTCTTCTAAATTATATGGTTTCCTTTCCATATTCTCTAGAAGACAAAATCTATTCCATCAAAATTCATGAAAAGGATTTTCTCTTCATCTTATGTGATGCCTAAACCGAAACGGTTGTGCTGAACCAAGAGATTTAGAACAATCGCTTTGATACAATTATTTGTGGAAAGGAAGAGATATTGTTACAAAAAATATGATCACTTATACTACTAAAATAGCACTAAAATTATAATCAATATATCCACACGATGTTCATGATAAATTTAGTATAGTGGAGAACCAAACCTCTAAAACATTCTTTTCCCCCTCAACATAGTGTACTAGATGTAGGAAGTCACTACACCCTACCAACTAAAAAACATTATCCTCACACAAACTATATAAAAACAAAAAATGAATATGAAATAAAATCACTGGAAAAAAATCATTTCATATAATGCACTAAATAAACATGATAAATTTAATGTGCTTCGTAAATTTTTCTTACATCATTTACAAGAACCACTGTGAATTATTTTTATTAATATTAATAGAAAATAATTATAATAAATTTACAATATCAATATGGATAATTTATTATAATGTGATTAACACTCTGTAAAATGAAAATGAATTGTCCATGCATCAAATTCACTACACCCTTTCTCTTCTAATATTTATCCACAAGGTTTAGGGTTGGTCCCCACTTCCTTTTAAATAAAAAAATCCTTAATGTCTAGGTCAAACTATTTTCCAATATTCATGAAGATACCTCCAAATTTAACGTTAACATTGACATCATATAACACTGTTAACCACAAACACCCATCCCGATAAACATTTTATATTATTCTTTCAAGGGAATTCAATCTATAAATTTCACAAAAATTATGGACAACCCTTGATATCATTGAAAAACATGAACATCTAATTACCAAACTAGAAATGATGATATGAACTATTGTTAACAACACCCTAATCTCATCCATTATCTGCTGGTCAAATTTCGAATGAATGTAAATATGATACTCCATCATCCGATGTTCATAATTGTAATGCCCAAAAATCGATACTAAAACTTGGATTCCCATTCCAAAAAATTCTATATAATATTTATTCATAAAATAATTGATGATATGTAGCACCCTAATATTTTATAGTAGGTCTCTTCTTAAATAAATTCAATTTATTCGATATCATATGTTATAAAGAACATGGAGCCTAAACAAATGATTAAATATTATTATTTAATTGTGATAGATGTCACCTAGACATTGGAATGGAAGTAATGAATGAGATTAAATAAATTGTTAAAATATAGTTTTCACATGTTTATAAAATTAATTAATTGGTTACCAATCAATTATAAATGAAAATAAACAACAAATTGAACATAAAGAATGTGTTTTTTATAAAAAACATTTCTAATCCCAAAATAGAATTTTATATTAATAAATAAAATTTATCAAAATTACTGAGGTATATTAATGAGATTTATATTTTTCATATTCATTAAAAAAATTAAATTCACTCAATATGTTTTATATGATTAAGATAAAAAATAAGTCCAATTTTAAGCAGAAAAATCTATATATTTCTAAGGATAGTTTTGTCACCTATTAATACTAGATAAAATTTAAATATAAACATTGAAAATTGTACAATTTTTATTTCTTAAAATAAGTTTCAATTTTTAAATCATAATATCAAAATTATCATAGGGTAAAATTTTTATTTTCTTTAGGGAAGTTTCATTTTTTGGATGAATAGTGTAAAATATTGAATTTTAATTGCAGAGATATTTTTATTATAATTTATTTATATAGTTAAATTATATTTAAAATTGGTTTTAAAGTATAAATCGTTCAATTATACATCAAATAAACCAATTTATTTCATCAATTTCACATTGAAATTGGATATAAAAACCTTTCAAACTTTTGGCCTTTTGACATCAAAAACGTGCTTTTTCATTATGTTTCTGAAATTAATTTAATTATATATTTTAAATTATTTTTATTTAATTATATAAAAATAATTAAATATTTGGAATAATAAGTTCCAAATTAGTTTTTATGTTCATTTTAATTTTTATACCTAAAAAAATTACCATGGTAAAAAAATTAATTATCGCTATGTAGGTAAAAAACTAGGTTAAAGGTAAAAAAGGAAAAGGTTTAAAATACATAAAAACTACTAAATTTAATGGTTTTTTATGTGTTTTTAAAACATAAACTGACTATAAATTATTAATATACATCTGAAATCTTGTAAATTAATTCCACCACAATGTGGTTGGCTGTAAATAAAAAATAATCAATATTTTAATCACTCTAACCCACCTCTCGCCAAGAATAAATACAAACCCTAACCGTCACATTTTGACCCACAAGCATTTATTCTCCTAAAATATAATACCAAAAATATCCTCCTAACTCTCAACAAATCCAAGTTATTTTTTTCTCACCAAAATACCAAATACAAGGTCCTCAAGGGGTCCTCCATGGAAGAGATATTCAAGAGGTAAATCTCTCAAAACACCTCTCTTATTTTCTTTTCTTCTTCCAATTTCTCCTCACTTATTTCAAAAAAATAATAATTAAATAATAATTTATATACTTGAATTTATTTTTATGATGTAATATCTTATACCCATCCCTTTTATTACATCCAATATTTCAATTAAACGAAATTATTGTCCAAGTTATGTCAGTTAATCAGCTCCGTGAATAATGTTTTTGTCTGTTTTTTACTACCACCTTTATATCTTGTCATAAAAATATTATTATAATTAAATAATATTTATATATATATATATATTATATAATATTTTTTTTATTTAAATAATATATAATCATAATATAAAATAAAATGAAACTAGTTCATGTTTTTTATAAAAACCGCCAAAATAAACTAACTATTTATCATTATCTTTTAATCTAATGAATCGCCCTCATGTAAAAAATAAAAATGATGCATGGGATAATTTTTAAATTTTTAAGTTCATTAATACCATTAAATTCCTCCTCTATATTTTTAATCCCATTTTATAAGGACATCCATAAATTTACACAAATTAAAAGTTCCTGAAACCATGAAACTAACGCACCTGAAAACATGAAAATAATAAAGTATTATTAATGAATGGGTCATAATATTTTATAAATGGATCATAAAAGTTATTATAAATTTTAATATGGTTCTTTAATAATTTAATAACATTTTTAAAACATTATAATGGTGGTTAATTTATGTGATGTTGAAGGGAAGCGTGAGGAAAGGTTTCTCTCATCTGAATTTTACTTCTGTGAGATATATGACTTATTAACCACTTATTTATTGTGTGTGGTGAATTAATACTAACCATTTATATATAATATAATTTAAATAATCATATTAATGGTATTAAATTTTTAATTATATAATTATTAATTTCATGGGTTTTATAATTCGACTAATTACAAGTGGTAAGAGATTTTTTAACTTTATTTTCATTCATGGGTTGAAACTTCTATTTAGTTTCTTATTTCAGGAAAATGTTTTGTGTTAAATGAATTTTGATTGTATTATATTGTATTTAAACTTTTTTATGTGTATTTATAGTAAATACGCACAATATATTCATTTTATTAACGACATGATCTTTATAAGGGACTTCATCTCAATCTACTTTCATTGAGGGAAATTTTGATGTTATACACTTATCTTATTTAATGAGGTGTGTATACAAACCGTTTGAAATATCATTCCATGAATTTTTTTATTTTCATGGTATTTAATTTTTTTTAAATTTTATTCTTCCATACGGCTTATGATTCAAATGTCTCAAAGTGGTATGGGATACTTCGGAATGTTAAAATATTATTTTCCAAAAGAATTTTTTAATTTTCTCATTTGAATTATTTTTATATATGTAAACATAATTTTTTGGATATCCTGTAGAGTATGTACTAAAATAATTACATTAATAATATTCCTTTCATTACTTATAAATTATTGATATTATTTATGACTAGTTCTTCTAATAGAGATAGTTATTGATTTCGGTAAGGCATGTTGATTCAGTTGTATTATTTGTTAATGTGAGTAATGAATTGGACTTAGTAAGTCAAAATTGTGGCATTATATTGCCCATAGATTCATCTATAACTCTTATGAGACAAAATATATTGGGTTTTGGCTGAGGTTACCCATTTAATTTCATATTTTTATCCAAGGCCTCGATTGTACGTTTCAGATGTCTAGAATTGTGCATTCCCTAATGATAAGGTTACTCTTTGATTTACATGTGACTATTGTATTAGTACAATATCCATAGTTAAATTTTTTATCTCATGTGATTATTTTATATGGTATTATTTGATCATCTATTATTCCTACTATATTATGTTCTGGGGTTTAAATTAATTGTCATGTATAATAGTCATTCGCCTTTCCAGGATAATTATTCTTTATTTTTTTATGATATATTCCACTATACTTAACCCTTACTAAGAATTTGAGCTTACCCCTTTATTATGTTTTCTTTTCCCTAGGTTTATTAGATGTTTATTAATTTTTTTATGTAGGGTTTCACTAAGCGAAATAATATTTTTATCAAAGAAATAGTTATTTTATTTTATATTTTAAATTTTATTTTAAATTTCAAGTATGTATCTAGATTACAATGACTACTAAACTATTCAGTTCTTTGGGATGTTATCACTTATACATGGTACCAAAAAATTATATTAAGGCACGGGATCTGGGATACTGGGATCGGGGTCATTCTATATGTTACTAGATCAATTATAGTAGATACTTTGGGTACTATAATTTAGGAAAACATATATTAGAAAATATAACACTATGTTTGAATTTGAGGGTAAGTATATGTATAAGATATCATAATATATATATTTTAATGATAATGGATAACATAGTTTAAACGTAAGGATTCATATATTGTAAAAATTTCATGATTTAGAAATCCTATAAATGATTTTTGGTGACAATATCACTCTAATTAGTGTTGCTCACATGATGCTTTTGATTTATTCATTGAATGGAACTAGAAAGAACTAGGTTGATTATGAATGTGAGAGAAATTGTGTTTATAAGAAACCAAATAGGATAATTAATGGAATGAATAATACTGTTATTATAATATATTATTGACAACATATACGTTAACTAACTCTTAAACTCAAAAAATAATACAAGGATAGATTTCGTTGAGAACTCGGGTGGATTAAACCATATAGGAAAATATGATTTTGTTTCTTATATGTTGATAATGTGAGAATAATCACATGAGTTAATGTCTTAGAGGTATGAAAAGATTTTTTGGGTATATAAAAGAAGAATATAAAGCAATTAATTTCTATGAAAAAATGAAAATTTTGGAATAATGGTCTCCCTGAGGTATTACCGATGGTTTAATGATTTAAATGTGTGAAATAAAGGCGTTATGAAAATAAATGTCCTGGGGGGAAATCATGAAGATAATCAGAATGTTTATACAATTTATTTTTATATTATAGATGATGAAGAGACTTTAAATGGAAAATAATGGATGGGTGTATTAGTCAATAAGATAATGAATCAGTGTTGATGGTTAATGAATAAAGTATAAATATTAAAGTTATTGTGTTTTTAGATTAAAGAATTAATTTATAAATGATTATTTGGTTAAAATAATTATCATATATATAAGGACTGTAATGCAATAATTCTTTGTGGATTTGGAAGTATGGGAGGAATGGTACCAATAACCAAGAGTAGTGATTCTTTTGCAATTTCATATTTTAGAAAACACATGATTGACGTAATATAACCATTAATATATTCATTATGTTGATATAATAATGGAAAATGTATGACTATTTGATGGTATTGGTGACTATGAAAGTGGTTCGTGATTTTATGGATTTCTTTATAAGGTATAGTACATTTCTAAACTTACCAAATATACTTGATATTTTTTTCGTAGAATCATGCCTTTTTCATTAAGGTCTAAAGGTTATCAAGGTATTAATCTATTTTTAATTTGAAAATAAGATCTATATTGTGTTGAAAATGTATTGATTTTGGAAATCATTCTATATCCCCACTAAATATTGGCACTGTGAATTTTTATTGATTTATTTTGGTTGAGTCTTAAGGTTAACTACTTATGGAATAGATTAAGTTGAAACATAGATATTATTGTTTGTGGTTAAATTATGATTTATCATATTGGATAATATATTCTAACCATTTCGTTTTTGGAAAATATTTATAGAATGTAGAAATGACTTATGGAATTTATGATTCATTAAAATTTCTTTGTACATAAAAATTAATCTTGTATATCCACTTTACAGAATTGGAGGTAAAGTAGAATTAAATCTATGAACAATGAAAGGATAAGATCATACTTATGAAATGGGATTAAATTAGGTATGTGTACTTTTTTAAATTGATTATCTAGATATTAAAAGAATCCCTCATCTCTAGGAAAAGTATTTTTTAAGAAAAAATTTATTTGTTTGCTTTTCTTACTAATAAATCAATGGTTTTTTAACCAATAATAAGATTTATATTTTTGTGATGGTTAACATTATAATGAAAATGAACTCTATAATTCTCTATTAGAAATTTACAGTTATATTTCTCTTCTATGTACCAACATTAACTTTCCACTAATGTTATCCTATCATAATTTTTTTGAGACCTTTGTATTTCCTTTTTACTTCTTATTAAGGGGATGTTTTATTAACCCTATTTATATTGTGTCATTCCCATAATAAAATTTTAAAGCATAAATATTTGATTTCAGAAGTAAAATTTCAAATTTTTAGGATACATGTATTGAAAGATGGTATAATTTAATGCCCCATGATGTTACGGTATGTCTCTTCTTAAATAAATTCAATTTCTTCAATGACTTACCATATATAGAACAGTGGGCTTAAATAAATGATTAGATATTATTCTTTAATTGTGATAGATATCACATAGCCTTTGGAATGGTAGGAATTAATGAGATTAAATAAATTAGGAAAATATAGTTATAAAGTTTTTATAAAATGAATTTATTGGTTAATAATTAATTATAAATCAAAATAAAAACCAACATAACATTAAGGATGTGTTTTTTTTTGAAAAAAAACAATTTGTATGCCCACAATGGAATTTTATATTAATAAATTAAATTAATCACTATTAGTAAAAGATAATAATGAAAGGAATAAGTTATATATTCAGTCAAATATTTTTAAATTCACTGAATATATCAGATATTCTTAATATAATAAAAAATACAATTTTAAGCAAAAAAAGCTATATATTTCTAAAGGTAGTTTTTTTTCCTTTTGATGGCATACCAATTTTAAATATAAATTTTTAAACGTTTATATGATTTATTTGAAAAAAATAAATTTAATTTTTGAAATAATAATATCAAAATTATATTAGGGTGAATGTTTTCGATTTTTTAGAGAAGTTTCATTTTTTTATGAATAGTGAAAAATATTGGATTTTAATTGAAAACTTCTATTTTATCTAAGTTTTTTATATAGTTAAATTATATTTTATATTGAATTTAAAATATAATAAGTTTAATAATACATAATTAAAACTGATATATTTAATTTTAATCAATTTCACAATGAAATTGGATATAAAAATATTCCAAACTTTTGAACTTTTTACTTTAAAACCCCACTTTTTTTATGTGCCCGTCATATTAATTTTGTTCAAATTTTTTATACTATTTGAATTTAATTTGGTAAAATTGATTCCGTATTTTGAATAATAAGGTCCTAATTAGGTTGAAATGTCATTTTAACTTTTATAAACAAAATAATTACCATGGTAAAAAAAATATTTACCAACGTATATCTAAAAAACAAACGGGTAAATGTTAAAACGCCAAAGGCTTAAAATATCTAAAAACTACCAAATTTAACGGTTTTTTGAGGTGTATATAAACCATAACCAGCCTATAAAATATAAATTTATAAAAAATGTCTTGTAAATTTATTCCACCTCAATGTGGTTGGATTTAAATATAAAATAATCATTATTTTAATCACTTTAACCCACCTCTCCTCAATTATAAATATCACCCCTCACCACCCCATTTTGAACCAAAATCCTTTAATATACTAAAATATATGACCAAAACGTCATTAGTAACTCTTACCATGTGCATGATTTACTATTATCACAAAAATACTAGATCAATGATCTTCAATGGCTCCCCCAAGGAGGGGATATTCAAGAGGTAATTTTCTCAAAACACGTCTCTTATTTTCTTTTCTTCTTATAATTTCTCCTTACCTATTTCAAAAATCAAGGAATAATAATTATAGGATATTGTGAATACTATAATTTTATTTTTCTAATGTAATAAATTAAACCCATATCATTTATAACATCCTCTTATTTAAATAAATGAAACTATTGTCCATGTTATGTTAGTTAATCACCTCTGTGAATAATGTTTTTGTCTGTTTTCCATTATCACCATCATTTATAGCCATAAAACTATTATTATGGTTAAATAATATTTCAATATTTATATTATATACTATTTCATGTTTTGTAACTAATATATACTCATAATAATAAATAAAACGAAACTAGTTTGTGGTGTTCGGAAAAACCGCCAAAATAAACTAAACATTTATCATTAACATTTTATCAAATGAATCGTTACAATGTGAGAAATAAAAATTATATATGGGCCAGTTTATAAATATGGAAGTTAAATAATAATATTCCTTTTAACTGATTTATTTTTTATAACATTTTACAAGAAAATCCATAAATTTACACAAATGAACAGATTGAGAAACTATGAAACGAACACACCCAAAACCATGAAAATAATGAAATATTTTTAATTAATGGGTCATAAGATGTTATAAAAGGATCATATAAGGTATTATAAATATTAATAAAGTTATTAAATGGTCTAATAACATTCTTCAAATCATTATATAGGAGTTTAAAATATGGTATATTAAACTGAAGCATTAGGTAAGGGTTTTCTCATCTCACTTTTACTTATATGAGATATATGACTTATTCACTAATTATTTCTTATGTGTGGTGTACATATACTGACCTTTGATATATAATATCATAAATCTCATCATATTCTTGATATTAAATATTTTATTTAAAAATTATAACTCTTATGGGAAATATGATTTTATTGATTACATGTTGTAAGATATTTCTTAACTCAATTTTATTTTCAATAGGTTAAACTTATATTTCATTTATTATTTCATGAAAATGTTATCTATGAAATGAATTATGATTGTATTATACTTTATTTAATTTTTTTTATTTATATTTATAGTGAATACAGATAATATATTCATTTGATTAATGATATGATCTTTGTAAGGGACTACGTCTTAATCTCCTTTCATTGAGGAATATTTTGATTTTATACACCCACCTTATTTTATGAGGTGTATATACAACCCATTTGACATATAATATCATGAATTTATTTATCTTTATGATATTTAATGTTTTTTTTAATTCTATTCTTTCATAGGGCTTATAATTTAAATTTTTCAAAGTGGTAGGGGACAATTTGGAATGTTTAATGATTGTTTTCCTCAAGAATTATTCAAGGATCGCATTTAAAGTATTTTCATCTATGTAAACATCCTTTGTTGAGTCATTAATTGAGTATGTAAAATAGTAATAACATTCATCAAATTTTTTAGTTTTACTAGGGAAGTATTGAAATTTCATATGAATAGTTCTTCCAATATGGATAGTTGTTAATTTTGTTAAGGCATGTTGATTCAGTTATATTATTTTTTTCATGTGAGGAATGAATTGGATTTATTTAGTGATGGGTGGGGAAAATTATATCCGCTCAATGCATCGATAGGTCTCATGAGAAAAAATGGATTGGGTTTTGGATGAGTCCTTACCCATTTATTTTTCATATGTCTTAGTTAATGCCTCAAAGGTAAGATTCAGATGTTCGGCACTATGAATTCCCTCATTATGAAATTAGTCATTGATTTCCATGTGAGTATACAACTAGTATAATATACATGGTTATTTTTTCAATCTCATGTGATTATTTTATATAGTATTATTTGATCATATTTTATTCCTGTCATATTATGCTCATGTTATTGAATAATAGGATTGTGTATCAGTAATTCACCATTCCATGATAATTATACTTTATTTATTTATGATAACTTATGTAGTAATTAACACTTACTGAGTATCTGATCTCACCAATTTCTTTTTTTCCCGGGTTTCCAAAAATATTATTTTGATTCATACGTAGGGTTACGGTGAAGAGAATAACAGTGTTCTCAAATATTTTGTTTATTTTATGTTTTAAAATGAAATTTTAATTTCAAGTATGTCTATAGTTTACCAAGACTACAAAACTATTCAGTCCTTTCGGATGAGATCACTTATACTTAGTACCAATGAAATAATGTAATGAATCAGATCTGGGATACTAAGTTCTGGTTCATTAAAAAAGATCTAGAGTTTCATGTTAGTCACTAAGTATTTCTTCAAATATCTCCTTATAATCGGGTTATGATATTTTTAATGAAAGGGAAGTTGATCCCAGGATACGCCAATCCCTTCAAGATCCTTAATCATTTTTGTGTCCTAAAATATCACTTACCACTCTGTTGACACCTATCTATCATGTGTTTTATGTGTTCAAGGTATCTCTTTTGATGAAGTACATATAATATCCATCATAAGTACTGATCTCAAAAGTTTTATAATTGGAACATGACCTTTCATAAGATGAGTTACTTATAAAAACCTTGGATTGAAGAGACAAGGTTCTAAAAAGAAAGACTGCCCATTTAGTTAAGTTTTTATGGATAAATAATATGTTTGAGGAGAAAACATGGGAACCAGAGAAATTTATGAGAGAAAATTTCCTTCACTTTTTCCCTCTGTGTAATAAAATCTCAAGTAAGAAATTCTTTTTAAGGGGCGAAGAATGTAATGACCCAGAATTTTAGTAAATAACTTTTTAATATATTTTGTTTGATTAGATTTTCATTCACATAAAAATGATATAAAATCATATGAATCATAATATATAAGAATATTATAGCAATAAAACAAACTATATAGGAGAACAATAAAGTAATAAATTTCAAAAGGATGCAAAACATTATTAAAAACAATTAAAGTTTAAATAAAACAATATTTTTCAAAAACAATCTATATATTGTATTTTCATTTAAAAAATAAATTTATTAATTATATAATTATAATTAGATAAAAATATTATCATTTGTGAATTTATAATTTTAAAATTATTTTGGTAAGAATATTTGGAATTTTCTTGAAATAACTTTTTTAGGAAAAAACTTAAAAATTTATTTTTTACAAAAACTATTATTTTTATAACCTTATCATTATATAAAATAACATATATGTTTATTAAAACTTATTATTGAACAAATATATATTTATTTAGTAAAACTATATATTTTTAATTTATATAACCTATGTTTGACAATTTATAAAACTAAGTAACAATTTCCAATAAAATTAATTATTTTTGGTCTTTCATTTTAATTAAATATTATATAGATAAAACATAGGTTCTCTATAAAATCCACATATTTTTTATAAGAATCAAATCATATTTATAAAACAAAATTCATTGATAATTGTATTTTATACATAAATTTTATGCATAAAAATACGCTTTTTATAAAAATGGGTTTTTACATGTTACATGTGTTAATATTAAATTGAATTTTTCTTACAAATATAAATTTTAAATGTTTAAATGGATTTAATATTTGGAATAAATAGATAAAAATTATTTAAAAAGTGGAATTTTATTTTTAATCATTATAAGTAAATTACTTACATAGAAATTAGTTACCACGATAAAACCAAAAATAGTAAATTAGAAAATTATAATACTGAAAGAGTTAAAAACATGTTTAAAACATATTTTAAAATGGTTTTTTGGGGGATAATAGACCTTATATATTACCCAATCTATTATTATCATTTTATGATCCTTATTTACTTGTGAAAGACATGCTCTTTGTATATTCAGTTGAAATCCTAACAAAAATGACATCCTCACCATTTATAAAAGGTTCCTCTAAAAACCACTTCAATTCCACTCAAATAATTATATTTTCACCGTAATCTATAAAAATTATCCTTATTTATAATATAATTAATTTTTAATAATATATTAAAAAAAAAATTTCTTAAGACCTCCATTTTCAAGGAATCTTTCAGTGAAAAACAAATATTTCAATAAGTTTACTATTTTTTCTAATATCTTTTTATTTATATTATACTTTTCAAAATATAATTTTAAATTACTATATAATGAAATTATTAATGTTTTATGCTTAATTTTATTATCATGTGGAAATAACTTTTGACCACATTTCTGTTTTCTATTAATAAAAATTAAATCGTCTTTGTGTGTTGTGTGGACTGCCGCCTTTGTAAAGTGGTGACTTCTATTTTTTAACCATCAACGTTATTCACTAATTATAAAAGTATAATTCAGTAATAAATTTGAAACAAATAGAATAATAATTATTATATAGATACAAATTATAATTCCCTTTTTCTCCATCATTTTTTGAAAAATGAATGTGTAATCCATTCATTGTTAGGACTATATCCTGGATGAAGTAAAATATCTCGTTTTTATCTAATTTATTTTTTATTTTTTATAAATTATTAATATATTATTTAAAACTAAAAAAATTATAAATAATATCATTATTCTTCTATAATAATGATATTATTCCAAAATAAACCACTTACAATATGATAATCATATGTTAATTACGGTATGCTCATGTTCGGGTTGGTCTAACCACCTAATTGAACAATGCTATAAAATAATATCAAGTATGACTATGGGACCATAATTAGAAATGATATATGGTATAATTAATTAAATAATAATTTGTTTTTTCTATAATGGTAACATTTGTATTATACTCATTAATTAATAAACTAACATTATTTCATTAAAAATCAATGTAACATGCTCATCTCCAAATTAATATTTGAGGATCATAGCCAAAAAATGAATGAATCAAATTATGAAATTATAAATATTTATAAATAAACAGTTTAATTGCCTCATATTATTTTATAAATATGAACTTTGAGATAATAATGATTAATAACAATTCTTTTATGAAACTAGTTCAAAATGATCAAGACTTCTCACACCGAATATTGAAAATAGATAATAACTAACTAATATAGACATAAAAAATATTTATATTTTATTTTTATAAAATATTATAGTTGTGAATGAGATTATTAAATAGTTTATTACTATAGTTATGCTTGTTATATAAGAGGTTAGAGTGAGATAAACTATACATTAATTCAAGGTAAGGGTTTCTTGCTTCAAAATTTCCCCCTTGAGACCTAAATTTTTTACACATGATATTTTCCTAGGAATGGTATATATATAACCCTTTTAATATTTTATTCCATTATCCTCTATTTATTCCTATAATTTATTGTTTCATTTGAAACCATATCTATCGGGGTGTTTTGATTCGAAAGTTCCTAACATCTTATGGGTTTCTTTGTCTCATTTTCAACTTCTTGGGACATGTTTGATATTGTGCACCATCATTTATTTTATACCATGTATTCATAACCATTATTCTTTAACATAAAAATATATCTTAAATTTTATAATGTTTTAATTTCAATTTTATGATATTCCTCTTATTGTCCTTTGATTCTTGTATTTCCAATATGTAAGGGTTTCATTGACCCAGTTTCTATTTCACTAGGTCATAGTCATTCTTACAATAATATAATTTTGGATATACCTTCGATCCAAAAATTTCACTATTTTATATGTTATCTCCTATTTTTATATAGTTAAATTACTTCTCATTATCAATAACCACTTATTTGATGAAATTTTATCCAAAATAAAAATATAGCTTATGTCAAAATAACTCATATTCTTATCGATGATTCTTTCCTTTCATGTATATTTTTTCAATTAAAAGTGTATTATTTAATGAAATAAAATTAATTTTTTTATTTTTTATTTTTTATATTTTAATTTATATTTTTTAACAAATTAATGTTTTCCAATTGTTCTCTGATGTTGTTTTTCATTAAAGCGGCCTAAAAAGAATAATTAAGTAAACTCTCTTTATTATTTCCCTCTCTGGATTTATTAATGTGATTTTCATTGTTTATTTACAGGGATTATTTATTTTTAACTATTTATAATAATATTTTAATAATCCATATCGTTCCATTCTCAAAATTTATTTTAAAAGTGACTTTCACTTCATTATTTATAACAATGTTTAAAGGTTTTGTCAAAAAAATTATATTTTCAAATATATTTTTTCTAAAAGTTTTATCTCCCAATAAGTGATGTTTCGATCACCCTCTATGTTTTATAATTATATGATTTATTTTATAAAATGATAATTTGTATACCCATTTATTTCTTAAGTTCATGTTATGTGATGATTTTTAATAGTTTACGAAACTCATCCTTTTTCATAGATTCTTTAAGATATGATGTTGATTGATTTTACATGGAATAAATATGTATGGATAATGGGAGGTGAGTTCGTATATCACCCTCGAATGCATTGGTTTAGGTTTATATATCAATATATATTCAAGAGTATGCATAATGGGTTCTTTTAAAGAGGCATGGTCATAATGAGTTTGCTCATATTTTCAGGCGTGCACATAATGAGGTCTTTCACATAGGCATGGGAATAATGAGATTACTTATAGAGGTTTTACTATGCTTATTATTTTGTGGAATTTACAAGTTATTTTTCATGTTATTCCAAATAATCAATATTAATTTCATTTTCATGATATTTCATGTATTCATGTTACGCCTTATTTTTAATTTATTCCACACCCTTATATTGTACTCACTTGTTTTATAATTATTGAAATGTTTATTGAGCTATGATATAAATTTTATGATTAATTAAGTATATTTATATGATTTTGTTACACTATTTCATTTTATTATTATCTTTTATGGTCTTATAGTCTTTTAATAATATATTTATCCTCTTTCTATCACTCTTCTTTGTGTTTCTAAACAGATAAATTATGATATATTTTCCCATATTGAGTGTATAAGATCACTTGTTTCATATGATTCCACAACCAAGTTATTAATAATACTATGTCATGTGATATTTCAAAATAAGGGTTTAAAGGAGTGTGATTATAGAGTAATTGTTTCAATTAATTTAAAATAAGATGTTTATGTAGCTAATATACAAGACACTAAACCTTTCAGTCCTTAGATTGTGAAACTTTTGTGATATGTATTATCTTAATCATAAAACAAATAATTTATTTAAGTTATTTTTATCTTGGTTTACTTTATTAATACTATAATTTGTATACAATATATAATGTATGCATACCATAACAACATAAAGTACAAATCTTGAAGAGGTTTGGGAGGCAGGGGAGCATGCAGTTGTATAATTTATATAGTAAATTGTATGTGTCTAAATGTTTTTAATTTCAAAAAATATATATGTAGTATATTCATATAGGTGTAATTTATTTTAAAATGAACCAAAAACAAAACACAATTCATTTCATCAAGCCAGTTGAATAAAAATTATGCACATGATGAACATCTTCATATAAAGTGATGAAAATATTGAAAAAGACAATATTAATTATAATCCCCCATGTACTAATTACATGAAAGGAAATAAAAATAAAAATCCATTTTTATCAAAATATTCTTAATAAAATTAATAATTTCAAATAATTATTTTACTTAAAATAAATATTAATTAAACTGAAGTGTTAGTGTAAATAATTTTTTAAAATAAAAAAAATATTTGACATAATATATTGTTAGGGATGTTTTTCATTTTTTATAAATTTTATAATGGATTTTTTATTAATATATGAACCCAAAAATTGGATATAAATATTTATCTCTCCTAACCTTCTAATATTAAATCAAGATAATTACAATGTTATAAACTGTACACTTGTTCTCATTAATCTCAACACTAAAAATCTGTATATTATTGTAACACCCGTATCATGAATGTTGATAAAATTATAATGTAAAATGTATATAATACCTATACTATTTTTCAATTTTATTATATTTATATTTTAGGAACTATATCTATTCATAGATATTTGAAGAGATTATTTTTTGAATCATCTTGAAAATCTCACTTTTTTATGTTTTCATCACACAAATTTTATTAACATTCTTATTTGTTAACAAATCTATGAATATAATCCATATAATTAGAAACTATTTTTTTGTATAAACATGTATATAGGCATAAAACTAATAATATAAAATTTATGTGACAAAAGGAATGTTTCTCACCTAATTTAGTGCAACCATGGCTACAAACAAGTATTGATAAGTACATCTAAAGACCCATTATTAGATGAAATTGATGAAAATAACTCTCACATAAACTATAATAAAAACAAATAAGGTTATTGATGAACCTAGAAATATATATATTAAACATAAAATCCAAGATAAGTTGAATAACTTTTATAATTAAGTTCACAACAACAAAAATTGGCAGCAAGACTACATTGGGAGCATTGCATCAATAGTAATGATCAATATAGTTTAAACAATTTTTATAATTATAACCTTGTAGGATAATATATATTTATCAACATGGTATACGTTTAGTAATAGGTATCTATAATATAGTTATTTGACATATGTAATAAGATTATAAAATACAAATCTTCCCTTCAATGGCGTCACCTCTAGTTAAAATAAAATTTCCCTAGAATCTATTTTTATTTTTAATTATAATGGTATCCAAAACATTAAAAATGAAATTTTATCTTCGATGATTGATTCTGGTAAATAAGTATTCCTTTTATTTTTTTTAGACACGTATTTTTTATTTAAATTAATAATTTATTTAAAATAATAATTTTAACTTGGTATAGGAATTTTATAGAGTAGTTAGGGAGTGTATATGCAAAAAAAGATATGGTGAAATATATAATAAAAATCATAAAGTTATCATTCAAGATAAAAAAATATATGAAATTTTATAGGAAACTAGTAAAAGTTAGTAAATTAGGTATAGCATACATCATATTTTCATCAGGTTTCACCCTTAAGTATCATAAAAACATGAGATGCATATTACGTCAAATAAAAATAAGAAATATATAATTGAAAAATCATTAAAAATAATAATTATCACAAAAAATAATAATTTCACAATAGTTACAAATAAATAAATAATTTAATAGAAATATAAATTATTATAACACACTTCCATCCATGCTCAGTAGTTTTATAATGGGTCACCAACAACGTGATTTTTAAATAAGTGATTTAGTGTAATACATGAAATCCCAAAATTCAATATGAGAGATGTTGATAATTTTTTGGCATGTAAAATAGGAGTTGATGACTCTGTTCGGAATAATAATATTTCATCAATGAGAAGAATCAACAAAAAATTCTCAAGGAAAGATTTAGGGAAGTATTAAGAACTTAACATAAAATAGTTTTTATATTATGTGTAAAAACATTACCTCTATGGGGTCATGGCCTCTTTTCATGGTCAACATGGAAGAAAACAAGAACATCACCATCCTGAATTGAAGGGTGGTATTGTATGATATCCTCAATAATTTTTTTCTTTAGAGATTATGACATTTAAACAATGAGTGAGAATATGCACCTATCACAAATAAACAAAGAAAAAACCATTTCACATGAATCAGTTATTTTCATAATGAAACATTACACTATTCAAATAGATATAATTAAAAGTAATAAAATAAAAATTAATATATATATTTAATTACTATGTAGTATTTAAAATATTCATTATATAAGGATATTATTTTTAAAAATTTCAAAAATATGGGATTGTTTTAATTTTAATAATTTAAGTAACATGTATATATGGAAATATAAAATAGGTTATTTAAAATAATATATACTTTAATATAGTAAAAAAATTAAACATAAAAATTATAAAATCAATTTTTTGTAAAAAATATTAATTTGGTCGGTTAAAAAATTATAAATTGAAAATATTTTTAAAACTATGAAAACCAAATTAAATCAAATATTAAGTAAATGATATTAATAAAATTTAGATATTTTATTTAATTGAAACACAATTAAAAATGAAACATCATAAATCCAAAAAATCAAAAAAAATTAATACTAATGAATTAATCAACTAAACCAAAAAATCATGATTTTATTTTTTTTTTATAATTGTACTTCATCAAATACCCTTGGGTTGGAAGCTTCAAAAATTACTAGAACAGAGATCAAAACATGGGGTGTTGATCTTCATACGGAGAGGTGTTGTAAGAGGGTGTTGGCCGCTTCCAAATCAATCAATTACTATAAAAGGGTTCACTTCATGTAAATAAAGCACATGAGGAGATGTAAAAGGTTCCATAGGTTTGATAAGGGGTCACGAAATCTATATTACAAGGAACTAATAGAGGATTCATGGTGCAAGTGTCGAGTTTTTTAGGTCTAAGAAATAATCAAGGGTGGGGATCAGGAGGGGTAGGGTAGTTTTTTTGCGGCACATATGCAATTTTGGGGAATGAGGGATGAAACATGATAATATTTTTATAGTTATATTGACTTCAAAATACCCATCTCATAAATCTCAATGCCAAAAAACCTCAATGTTCGTTACATCATATATCGTTAATCTAAAATAAAATAAGAGGAGGTGATACTTAGGACTGCAATGGGGATTAATAAAAAGGGATGATGACATGACTTTATAAAGAAAAATAGATACTGGAGGGATCTTGACAGAATAATTGAGGTTTTACGATTATATATTGGAGGGTTGATGGAATGGGAGTCGATTAGAGGGGTGATAGGTATAGTTAATCATCAAAGATAGGGTGTAAGAATGAGAGGGGACAATTTTACATGGTAATATATATTTTAGGTTTATTATTTCATTTTATGAATCAAAGAAAATAGGTTTTTTATCATTATTATTAAAATGATACAGTAATAATGAATTCCATATTGTTATGGTTTTAAATAAACTACCATAATAGACCCAAAAGTGTAATAGTTTAATAAAAATATAACAATAAACACCTATTGTTATGATTATATAGATTTTTCAATAGGATTTTCATATTCCCCTTCTCTAACTCCATGAACTCTCTATCATTCCATAAAATTAGTGTGTTTGGATGAAACTACATACTGGACATCATTAATAATCCAAACCATGTCCGATATTCATCCAGATTCTATTCCACAGTCATCTCTCATAATTTATTATCATATCCCTTGAGAACGAATGTCGTAAACTCCACCTTTGATACCTCATTTGTATAAGAAAACATGAAGATCGGGTTTATTATCCCCAACCAATCATCATCTTTATAAACTCCACCATCACCCTTAATTATTAGAGGATTCTACATCAGTAACATTGAATAATTATCCACTTCCTTAGGTCCCAATAGATTTTTATGCTTTCTGCGATATTGAATCTCTTGAACCAATATTTTAAAATTTATAATTAAACTCTCAAAATTCGTAGATCATTCCTTGTGAACATACTAACTTCCAATATTCCAATATTTGTGTCTCATGAATAATCTCTCTACACATGGTCATCTCTCTAACCCCATTAACTGGTGATAAAATCAAATAATGAACTATATAGAAACTCTCTCTACCAAGTCCACAGGGATAGTAAAATTATAGATCACCACAATCTATATGTGTATATATTCATCCAAAAATGATTAAAACCTTTATAAATAATTTTTCATACAAACCAAATATAATTAATAATTCAACCAAATCGTTCATAACAAAATTACTTTAAAAAAATATTTTGAAATCACCTTTTAGAGAAGAAAACATTATGGAAATATAATGCACATGTGTGTCATCCTAATACTTTTAAATTAAGATATATGAATAAACTACTCATACCAACCCATCATGGGTGTAGAAATATATAGATAAATATTGACTAAAATCATATAGTATCTTCAAAAAAACTCCTCAACCACTGATGTCCCTCTAAAAAGGGGTTATTTATGCCTTTTCATGGACACCTCTTGAGTTCTAAACACTCTGGTGTCTACATCATCCAACTAATCAACCCTCAACCATTAAAACACTATTATGATACTATTTGTGTGGTAATAGGTCATATGTGATCAAAATATGGTATATTATATATAATATCATCACCCATGACTTTTTTTATCAAGAAACTCACGAAAAAGACTTATGTTGGGAGATTATTCACAAAACCTTATAAAGGGGTGATTCATTCATCACCTCCTATAATATGAGACTCTTATCATTCCCCCCACTAATAGAATCAATTTCCTCCTTAGTATAATGACTAGGTACTATCTCTGATACCATTCTGTGATGATCTCTACTCAGATCTCATGGTGTTGACTCCCGAGTTTGGGTCATCACAATATTTTCCAAAATGTTTTTATAAAATGAAATAAATATACTAAATTATAATACCTAATGGAATTTAATTTCATGTGTATGAAAGGATAATTAATTTTTTTTATATTTAAAATTTAAAGTAATTTATTTTTTATTTAAAATATATATGAATACTCAGTGTTTTAATGATTTTTTATATTAATATATATTGAAAGAAAAATATAATAACATGAAAAAATATATATTTTATCTAATATTTTCTAAATTAGTATTACTTATAATTTAAAATCAATAAATACTTATTTTTTTCATTTAAATAACATAATATAAAATTTATAACATTTTGTTTTTTATTATGTAAAAATTTATATTTTCCATATATATGTAAATTTATATTATCTCACTATATTTATTAAAATTAATATTTATGTTCGAAAATTGTTTTTATCAACTTAAGTAATATTAAACCAGCTAAACTCGTGAATATTTTTTTTTATATAGTAACCTTGTAATGTTAAATAAATTGGGTAAATGTATTATATAAAATTAATAAAAAACTCTATAAATATTTTTCAAAAAAATATAATATAAAAAAATAAAATATTATTGAATTATGATCACATGAGAAAAAACTATAGGAAAATTTTTTATGATAAATTATTGGAATAAAAAAACAAAAAAAATAGGACAGAAAATATAATGTTGAAAATAAATTATATTTTTTCAAATAAAAAGGTAACTTATGTGGTCTAAAAATGATTGTAGATAACATGAAGAGTTGATTTCAAATTACATTAATATTTTTTTATTTCACATAGACCACCAAGTGGTGTTTTATCTACTTTTTATGTATTTATGTTTCTTATAATTTACAATATCACTTAACGTGTGTGTTCTATATTTGAAAATGAAATTTTAATTCAAACAGGTGTGACATTTCTAAAATTAAAGAAACACACTCTGATTTTCATGATACTTTTAGAAAATTATTAATGATTTATATATAATTTTTAGAAATTAACATCATTCCCTTTCAAAACATAGTGAAGCTGGTATGACTAAAAGTGCATGTTTTTAATTTAAAATATAATTTGTAGCTCAAAATATGATTATATAATCAAAACTAAGAAATCATGATCATATTTTTCTGATACATTTGGACAATGAATGATGATTCATTTGTGACATGTATCAATTAATTTTATATTATTTCGACTTTCAATATGTCAGGTATGACTAAAAGGGCTTGTTTTTAGTTTAAAAGTGTGAGTTTAGTTAAAAACACTTGTAGCATACTCAAGAAAAATAAAACATGCTAGGATTATCATGACTCTTTTATAAAATTATTAGTAATTCATTTGATACATATAAAAATTAACCTCACAACTACCCGACATAGATTGTGGCCGGTTTGATAGAATGTAGGTGTTTTTACTCAAAAAGTTACATTTCAGTTAAAAAACCAAGTCACATAGACAAAAATGAAAAAAAAAATCTTAGATCCAGATGATACAATAGGAAAATTATCAGGTATTCATTTCTCATGTTTTTTAATTGATCACACGTCATTCTAACTTATGGTGTGGTCAGTATTATTGAAATTATAAAATTTCAGTTTAAAATTGAAATTTCATTTCAAAACTCATGAACATGCTCAAAATAGAGAAAAAAACTCAAGGGGTCATCATCATTGAGGAAAATGATGAGTTGGTAATTATTAAAAAGTAGTAATTAACAAAAAAATAAATATGATACATGGTTTGGTTAATTTTACTAAAAGTACATGTAATCAATTTAAAAGTAAAATTTTAGTTCAAAATGTTTAACGTGTAGTTAAAACCAAAAAAGGAAAAATCATATTTTCATGATACATTAGAAAAAATATTATTGTTTCATTTTTTATGTATTGGAATTAACTTCAAGTCAATATGACATATGGGGTGTCTGGTATGAATTAAAGTGAATTTTTTTAATTTAAAAGTTACATTTTACTTTAAAACACATGTCACATACACAGAAAAGTGTAAAATCACTATAATTACTATGATAAATTAGTAACATGATTCATTATTATTTTTTGACATGATAAAATTATCCACACATCAATATGATACATGGTGTTGTCGGTTTGATTAAATATACGTGATTTCACTTTGAAAGTGACATTTTAGTTCCAAATTCACATCACATACTTGAAATCAATGAAATATTATTTGATAATCCTGATACATTCAAAAAAATTATTTTCTCATTTTTTACATGTAAGAACTAACCATGCATTAATCTTACGAATGGTTTGTCTAGTTTGATTAAAAGAATGTTTTTTCAATTTAGAAGTGAAATTTTAGTTTAAAAGATTCTTTAGATAATCAAAAATAGTAAAAAACATTTCAATTCTAATGATACATTAATAATATGATCGATGATTCATTTATGATATGTTGGAATAAATCTAACTTCATTCCAATGCACATTGTAGTTGGTATGGTTAAAAGCGTTTTTTTCAGTTTAAAAGTGTCATTTTATATCAAAACACACATCAAATACTAATAACTAAGAAAAAAATCTCAAAGAAAATGATTCATTAATAAAATGATTATTTTTATTTTGTGAATTCTAGAAGTTAACAATGTATTAATCTAGCACACAGTTTGAATGGTTTTATTGAAAGTCAATGTTTTTAATTTATAAGTATCATTTTAGTTTAAAATGTACATCAATAGTCAAAAATTGAAAAAATATGATTAGATTATTATGGTAATTTATGAAAATGATTAATGATTTAATAATGATTTTTAGGAATTAATTGCACGTTAATATTATATGTACATGTTTTCAATTGAAATGTCACATTTTAGTTCAAAATGAACATTACATACTCAAAACTGAGTATACAAATTGGTATTATCATTATACTTTAAGAAAATAATCAGTTTTTAATTTTTGACATGTATCAATTAAATACACATCAATATGATTCATGTTTTTTTCTATTTTACTGAAGGTGTGTTTTTTTATATTATTAGAGCCATTTTAGTTCAAAAAATGTGCTACCTAGTCAAAAGAAAACTAACTTTCTCGGTTGTTGTGATACATTAGAACAATGGTCAGTTATTAATTTGAGATGTTTAGGAATTAAATTCATGTCAATTAAGAAAATGGTTTAACTAGTTTGATATAATGTGTGTGTTTTCAATTAAAAATTGACAGTTTGGTTTGAAACATGTATCTCTAAGTAAAAATTGAGCAAACATGCTCAAGTTTTCATATTACTTTGTAATTTTTTTATTTATTTATTATGATTTCTTATTTATTTTTGTATTATGTTTTATAGTTTATGTTAACCTTTCTTATTTTCTTTTTATTTATGTACGATTATATTTTATTTATGTTTTAATTATTTATTTATAGAATATTAATAAAAATAATTATTATTTTTTATTACAGGTACATGCTTTTTTTAATGGGTCGGGTTAATCCATATAGTACTTCTCTTACAATTTGGATTTATTTTTAGTTGATTGTAAAATTGTAATAATTTGTGATGAATTTTAAATATCAATGTAATTATAATTTATTTTAATGTTTTAATTTAAATTTATTTGTATTCAAATTGTTCAATGTAAATATATTTTTTAATGTATAAAAATATTTGAAAAGATAATAAATATTTTGTTTTCAAAATCAATTTTTGTTGTAGTGTGTTCTCCATGTAGCTTCACAATTTCTTAGAAAAGAAAAAATGTTATCAACATTGGATCTAGAGATTATAAAACCCACATTGATCAGTGATAAAAATAATGCTTATAAAATAAGGCTTTTATCAATTTTTTTAGCACCGATAAAACCAAACTTTAATAATTCTACAGTTCCAATCTTTATCAGTGATAAAAATTGGATTTTTCAATTCTAAAAATCACTAACAGACTATGTACCATTTAAAACATGCATCCCTTATTAGTGCTAACAAAACTATTGATAAAATTAGATTATTTTTTATTTTATTTTTTCTCTAACTCACCCCCTATAATCAATTGAACCCCCCTTTTCCACTCGAAAAACTCCCACTAATGATCACTCATGATTCCATCTATAACCCCCTTTTTAGATATTAGGACCACCCTTTTTCACCATTCGATGGCTGCCCCACTACCTACCCACCCCCATGCACCTGGACATGAACATGGGACCTCTATGCTCAAAGAGAACCCCTTTACCACTATCCTACCTAATTCTCTTCTACAAATTATGTAATTTTAGTTTACTAATATTTATTTACATATGACTTTTTTATCCACATATTTTTTATATATTTATATAATTATTTTTACAAACATTAATAAAATATTTGTTTGTGTTTATATTTATTCATATGTATGTGTGTTTTACTATATGATATATATATATACTTATATTTATTCCAAAATAATATATATGAATATCCATTCACCAATATTATAATATAAATATAAATATGTATTCATTTATTAATAAACACACATATGTATATATAATCATTATATATACATTTTTATAATTTAAAAAAATGTCCAAAGCATGTTTTATATGAAATGGATAATAATTATTTCCATATGATTTATATAATTTATTTCAATAAATGTCTTTAAAATATATTTCTATATTTTATATTTACATATAAATATTATAAATATTTACATATATATTTATATGATAATATATTTACTTATATATTTATACATATTTATATTAAATTGTATTTTTAGACATTATTTTTTTTTATTATTGTAAATACATTTATATACTATATTAAATGAGAACAAAAAAGTCCCTCCACTGGTTGAGAGCACATCCCTGGGGTTTCCTAGAGTTTGTAAATTTATAAGGTTTTTTAGGATCAACAGTGCTTTGATGGTGTTCATATGATCGTGGTTTCTGATCACAGACATTCTACGGAAAACAATTATCTTCTCTTATATTTGATTCATGGTGAAATCGATTCAAGTCCATCAAAAAATTAAAAAAACTCTATCATTTATAGACAAATAGAAAAAATTTATTATGGTAAATAATGATCAAGATATGTTCTAGTTGTATCGTATGTCAACTCTCACTGTCAAAAAATTCATCATCAATTAGAATTTTAATCTAAGAACCCTAAAAAATACACTAAAATATATGAAACCCATATTATTTCATGTACATAAGACAAATTATATCGGGTCTCCTGATCTATGAATTATTTTACAAGAATTACAAACCAAAGTTTCATAATGGGTAGTCATTGTCCTTTCTTAACCAACTCATCTTAATAGAGGATTAGTGTGATAGTAGGGATATCTAGAATATTACTTTTTCCAAAACCTCATTTTTAATTAAATTTATATAAATCACATTTTATGGAAAATAAGAATGATTTACTTCTAAAATCAGTGGCTGAATTTGAGAGTTTTTAGATTGGGACTACTCAGATTCTATCCACTAGGGCCCGGTGGTGTGAATTAGGGATTTTGTTTCTTTATTTAAAAATCACTCTTAAGAGGTATGTTATAGTATATGGAATATTATAGTGTATATATTTTTTCTAAGAATGAAAAAATTCTAGTTTAATGCTTCTTTTTAAATTTATTGGGAAGTAAGAAAAATAATCTTGTTCAAATGCAATAAATGAAGATGGAAACTTTATCATGTAGTATGGGTCATGGATGTGAGAAAAATATCTAGGAATGTAATTTATTATGGTAGCAGAAAAATAAAGGGATAGAGATAGAATTTATAACACCCTATGTGAACAACTAGATCCATTTCATATTAAAATCCTCGTGTTGGGTCTGCCTACCCTTCACAAAGAATAGTTGAACTATTCTCGATCGGAAGGTGTGTAAGTTCATGCATGCTAACATTGTACTATATTTTCTAGAAACATCAATGAAACCCACATTAAGCCTCGTGGGGAGATTATTTATTACCAGATTCAATTTTATTAAACCTTTGAAAGAATTTCTAACCCTTTATCCTCTTCAAAAGTGCATCAACTTTGACCCTCCAAATCAAATTCTTCCACCACTCTTTGATGACCCCTAAGATTCCTCATTACCTTGAAGTAACTAAATTTACCCTCAATATATTACTCTAATAATGTTTGGATTTGGAAGATAAAACTGAGAGGGAATAATGGATTTGATATGAGTGTAACGTACTTTAGTAGCTCTGAGATATTCATGGAAGGGCCTCTAGTTAATAAGAGATACTTCATAATATAGAAAGTGGTGTAGGATGGGTCATGTCTCGAATTCTTAGAAGCAGAGGCTAGATTGAGCTATCCTTACATATCCCCTTGAAAATTCAAAGATAGAAATTTTGTAGTCTGGAAAACCAATTATTGGTTTGTATTTTCTAGTATCATTGCACTAGAAGCCACCCTGATATGGTTTTCTTGTATGAAAACATATTAGAAAGAATGAAAATGGATGGTATTGTAGAAAAATTGCTTTACATGGCTGCTCTTGGATCTCTTACCACGGTCTCTCAGGTGGTCTATGTCTTCTTTAGAGAGAGGAGGTGGGTTTTATTTTTAAATAATACTTTTAAAATCACATTTCCAACAACCGTCATCAATAAACCCTGAATTAGGATTTCATATGTATTTATGGTTAGACCACCCATAGGGAAAAATGGAAGTGGTGGAATATTATAAAAACATAATGTCAGATATTTCTGAGATCCCTCCTTTGTATGGGTATTTTAATGAGATTATGTTTCAGAATGAGAATCAAGGGGGTTGTAGTAGATCTCACACCTCAATGATATATTTCTAGTAAGAATATTAAATGATTAACCTTTATGATATGATCTATACAACATTCCTTTTACATGGTTTCATGGTAATTTAGTGAATAATAATTTTGTAAAATGTCTTAACAGATTTTTGGGGTTGGTTGAATGGACTAACCTATTTAGTTTCATCCAAATCTCTCACATGTCTTCCAAAACTTTGGACTAATTCCCTACCCTCATTGATATATCTCATGGATATAGAAAAATGAAACATTATAGACTCTTCAAATTTGAAATCTTTTTCTCCAATGATAAAGAATGAGAAGATGTGGTCTCTTCTTGCTGGAAGATAGCACGGACACCTTCTACTTCCACTATAATGACTCTAAAAGGTGATTTAATAATTCCATATTTATCCTTAACAATTTTGAAGGTAGATCTATGACCAACAAGATAGGGATCCATGATATTATTACATAACTTTATTAAAATATTTACATGTATGGTGAATCTATCATTTCTTCTGATATTGTTTCTTGTATTAAACTTATGGTTACAAATATAATGAATAGATAGATCATGCATGAATTCTTGGATGATAAAAATTTAAAATCTATTAATCAAATAAACCCTACTAGAGTTCCATGGATAATTGGATTTCATGACTTATTCTTAAAAATATATATTTTGGCACATTGTCACACCTTATATTTCAAGCATTATGAAAGAACATTGGGTGATTAAATTTAATTTTTCCCTTAATGAAATGATTATCACCCTCATTCAAAAGATCAAAAAACCCTACTTGGTATCATATTTCAGGACCATCGTCTTATGCAATGTTATCTATATAATCTTCTAAAATAGTTTTTCCAATCACATGCACTCTTTTTTAGCTTCCATTATCTATGAAAACCAAAGTTCCTTCTCCCCTAAAAGGATCATTATAGATAATAAAAGGATCAACCACAAAGTCTTTCACTCCATTAAAACACACTCTATTATGAAAAGAGGCATTATGGTATGAAATATTTATATGATAAAGTTATATGATAGATTTTAATGACCCTTCCTTCAGTTCTATATAAATAAAATCAGTTTCTACACTAAATTGTTTAAGGTCATCATGAAAACTATCTCTTCTATTTCTTTCAGGATAAAAAATAAATGAGTCGTATATCATATATTCACCCCTTCAATGGGCCTTCTCTAGGGGGACTCTCTCCAATTTCCTCTTTATTATATTATATTAAGTTTTCTCTAATCGGATTTCTATAGGAGTGAAATATAATATTATTCATGGGGTGACGTTTTTATAATGAAATCCACTTATCTCTAAAATTTTCTCGGTTTATGATAGCCCTCTTTTTTCATGTTCTACTATTAAATAATGTGACTCTATTTTTCACTTGATCAGTAGATATGATACAATATCTAGATAATCGGTTAACCAAACTAAATCTATAATTTTTTATAACTCAGGTGTCCCATCAAGATGGAAGGATGACCTCAACAAATCCTTAGGTATTTGGGTGGTTGGAAATCATAATACATACCTTAGGCTCCACATGATCATTGGTCTATATAAAAATGTGTTATTTTATAATATTCTTGATTAAGTGTAGAAAATAAGGGTTATAAAATAAAGATGATTTCTATATAAGGGAATATTATGCTTATTAAGTCCAAGTAAAAATTTAATCCAGACTATTTCATTACCCTCATTAAACTCCATGTCTTAGTGGTTTACCAAATTCACTCCTAAATCACTAATTTCTAGTGGGACCATAATAATGGAAGGAATAAAATTCATTGAATATCCTGGGAAAATAATTGTACCCATAAAACCAGAGGTGAAATGGGGTTATGGGACCCTTTCCACATCAAATATTCCCTCCTAGACAATCAAAGTTGGTGGATATTGCATCTCATTGGTTCTCTTTGCACTCAGATCCTCTATTCCAATTATTTCCCCCACTCAAACTTTTGACGATTATCATTGTTCCCCACACCGAATTCATATAGAAAAGATTGTTGGTTCGTGTGACCTTATTTACATAGGCATCTATTAGAGAATCAATGATGGAATCATAATTAAAATATGGAAGGACCCAAGGCTAATAGACCATAATGGGTTTGAAGAAAATTTCCCAGTGATCTTGGGCTTTGAGGATGCAATGAATTTATATCCTTTTAACAGTATATGTAATAGCTGGTGTACTGAAAATCATAGTTCCCGGTTTAATTACAGATAAAAAATATTATATTGAGTATCCCAAGCATGATGTAAATGGGTCATGTTAGGCTATACTGGAGCAATGATATTTTGTGAATTTCATATGTGAAGTCTGGATATACAATGAAACTCAAGATTTAAAACTTGGAGGGTGTTGTGCCTTGGGAAAATCTATGGAATTTAGTGATCCCACCAAAAGTTCTTTATTTATGATATAATATCTATGTTATAATCCTCCCTTGAAAGTATTTTCTCTCATAGATCCACCAACTGATGACTCGTTAAGTCCTATGTGCATAGTCGTTCCAGTATCTCCCATGCATGAAATTTTCCAATACCCTAGGTCATGAGCTATATTGAACATGTTGTAATCAAATGTAAATAAATTTTTCTATAGGATTCCTGTTATTGTATAAATGATGGTAATATGATAATTCCCACATCCTATAAAGATTGTGGTTTCATTATGCACCATGGAGAGGATCATCCGGGTTAGAAGTAACAATTATATATTTAATCAGATATCAAGACCAAATTTTTTCTAGATTGTTCGGGTTTCTTATTTTTTAGAAATATGGAAATTTTATGATGTAAAAAATGAGTATATTTATACCTGAACATGAAAAATATTATGGAACCCCCCCCCCCCCCAAAACATGTTATGAAGATTAATGTGGATGTGCCATTCTCTGAGGTAGGGTTAGCTAATATTAGTGTGATGTATCATTATTCCTTCAGACATATTATTATGAATAGATAAGAGTCTCTCCATGGTTTTTGGGAACCATAAGTGGCTTAATCCCATTCCATATGTATTTTAATGAAGTTATCTTTCTCATGAATATGGAAATATTTTATTATTGAATCAGAAATCATCACCATTATTAATGTTATCTATGTGATGGACAGGGGCTTGAAATCATTTGGCATGATGATTTTCAATATTTTTCCTTTATCCTACTATTCTCTCCATTTTCATTCTCCTTTATCAAATGAGAGGGGAATATTGAACCATGTGTAATGGTGACTTGTGTTCTTTATATAGAGTTACATGTTTTGTTGGATGATTTTCCTTCCTAGATGAACTATATTTTACTTCCAGATCATTGATCCATTAATTAAATCCCCCTATTTTTCAAAAAAAACTATATTAAATTATAATGATATATTGAAAAATGTGAAATTATATATGATGTATTTATATGATAGTTTATCCTCCTCTGAGAGTACAATACTAGGTTTTCCTAGGGTATAGAATTTCTATTAATATTCCTAGGTTTTATGGTGATACAAATCATCAGATAACATTGGTATCACCTCCCTTAGACCATTGGACCATCCATTTATTGATTAAATTAGTTTTTATATCTCTAGAATTTATTGTTTTTTAGATCGTTGAATCACCTATATTTCTGTATCGACTTCATAGGTTTTTTGGTACTATGCTGATGATAATGTGTTCGTGTTTTTAGATTAGAAACCATATATTTATAGTGATCCTTTGATCATCCTCCCAACACATAGTTAAATTTAGACTAATCTGATTAAAAATTTTAAAAACATATCACTAATAGACATGGATAAATCAGTTATTTCATCCAATAAGTGTGGGGATGAATTCTTAATGTTGAAAATATCTCACCTCATCAACGGAAAATTTCTCATAAACTTTATCTTTAACCTTAGTGACATAAAAAATACACTAAAAATCATTTTTAATTTAAATTATGGTGTTTCCATATATGAAATTGGTGTAGGACTTCTAATATTTGAATTTTTTAATGTGAAGGATAACAAACATAGGATTAATGGTAGACCACGGTCCTTTGACAATCACCTCATCATAATGGAGGATTCAAGAAACAAGGGGAATTATAGAATAATACTTCTTTCAAAATCCTATTTTGGATTTGACTTAATAGAATTCCTTTTTATTGAAGATCAGATCGAATTTTGTGTGAAATCGGGGGTTGTATTGATGATTTTGTGGAATGGTATTGGTCGGATCCTATACAAATGGGGTAATCTATATGGATTAGTATTCTCATCGATGTTTCACATCCTCTCATTAGGGTTATATTTCTATCTATTGTGGATTATAAAGCTTGGATCTCATTCGAGTATGAAAAGAATCCATTAGTATGTTTCTTTTTTTGATTCCTTGGGAATTCGGTGAAAGATCACTCTTCAAAGGTGGTGAGTGAAGAAGGAAATATAATCATGTAGTATGGTCCTTAGCTTTAAAAAATCATAGGGTGTTCTTCATTCTTAAATCATAAAATAAAAGTGATATGAATATACATTTTGAAGATTTTTTGTGTGAAATATGATCATAATCAAAATAAAATCACCATGTTAGGTTCACACATCTTCATTGTGGACAAGTATAATCACCAGTGATATAAGAATATAAAGACTCAATATATCCAATATTTTTCTAGTGATCCTGGTTATATCATTGAAATCCAATTTAATCCTCTTAAGGTGATGGATTTCTAACCTTTATTCATTCCTACAAATTTTTATGGAAATAATAAACTCCCCTCCAGCCTAAAGCAGATTTTTTCTACCCAACCATATCTGAATATCCCCAGATCATAGATCTTTTTTTGCATCCCTCCCTGTTAATTGAGGATCTGAATGAATTAATTATAACTATTCCTAAAAACATTTTATATAGGGGAGGAAAGCAATGGGGTATATTAGTACTGACATGATAATTGTGGAATCCAGTGGTTCTAAAATATTCATGGATAGTCTGTTGGCTATTGATCAATATTTTAAAAGGTAGAAAGTGGAAATATATTGTTATTTTTTATAACATTTATATGTTTAGTCTAGATTAATCAATACCTACCTACCCTTTTGAAAATATGAGGCTAGAAATATTATGTGCTGAAAAACCCAAACCCAGTTCATAAAGTCTCCATGATATGGTCTTCTTATCAAAAACTACATTAGAAAGTAAGGACATGTAGGGTGGTTCGTAAAAAAATATTTTTCTTGGTTGTTTCTTGATTTCTCAAAAAGGTCGATTGGGTGGCCTCTTCCTATTATTAAAGGAGGAAGTGTATATAAGAATTAAAAACTTCTATTCAAACAAAATTACCTCCATTATCCATTAGCCAGATACCCTAACCTAAGATTTCGTTGTCTTTTATGGATGGCCCTCCCTTAGGGATAAATGTAAATCCTTGATGATTATAAGTACCTATGGTGATATCTTACATGTAACATTTATTATCAGAGTATATTTCAATGAATTTTTTTTCTAGAATGAGAACAAAGGAGGTACCAACTAGCCTTGAGCATTGATGATATATTTTTCTCATTTAGATTATTATGAGAACCTATTCAATATGGGATTCTTGGGAAAACCTTTTACATGGTTCTATAAAAATTCATAAAGAATTCATATTGTGTGGTGTCTTGATTGATTTTTGGGCTTTCACAAATAGAATAACCTCTATATTTCTTTCAATTTTATCACTTTTGTCTTGCTGCATCAGATCATTTCACTATTATCATTAATATTTAACATAGTTGCAGAAAACCTAAGTATGAGATACCCTTCAAGTATGATTTTCTTTTTGGCTAAAGAAAAGGGATGTGAATATGTAATCCACTTATGCTAGATTATTTGTAAGATATATACTGGAATGAGGATCTATCAAGAGGAATACAAGTTGAAATCATGGAGTGATAATAAGATCTTATATCCCAACAGTCAATGTGAAATAATCAAAATGACACTAAATTATTTGTATTCTCACCCCAATCTGATAAAGTTCTATCCATAATTTCAATACTTTAAGATTACATGGATGATTCTCTTAAAATTATGTAAATATTATTGTCCATTCACTCCCACAAAACCCAAATTAAATAAGAAAACTCTAATACATTCTACTTCCATCTAAAGGCCTTTACGAGGTGGATTAAGAACATTATCCCTCATCTCAATAATTATGAAGGTAGAATAGTGTCCAACAAGATGGGAATCCATGATCATATCATGTCTTTTTTCCTATATCTTTACATGGCTAGTGTGTTGGTCATTTCCTCTGATATTTCCTCATACATTAAACTAGTGTCCATAAATACAATGAATATTTATCTTACACGTGATATTAATGAGGTTGAAATTTTGGAAGCTCTCAAATAGATCCAGTCTACTAAATCACTAAGTGTGGATGGTTTTCACGCCTTATTCTTCAAAATATTGTGGTACCTTATTGGGCCATATATTTCAGTTCTCATGAATTACTTTTGAGAAGTTAAAAAACAATTTATCCCTCAATAAAACTATTATTAACTTTATACCTAAGAATAAAAAACCCTCTTTAGTCTTGAACTTTAATCCCATGATTTTATATAATGTTATGTCCAAAACGTTCTCAAAAATTCTGGTCGAATTCCCATGTTATTGGTTACTCTCTTTATATCTAAGGATAAAAGTGTTTTCAACCTTAATGGCTCATTTCCAATAATTCTATTATCACCCATGAAGTATTAAATTCAATGAAAACATGCGCTATTTTTAAAATAAGTATTATGGAATGGAATCTTGATATAAAAATGGCCTATAAAAGAGTTAAGTGTACCTTGATTATGTTTGTTTTTAAGAATTTGGGATTCTAAAATAATGGATTAAGGTTTTTATGAAATTTATCCCTTCTATTTCCTTTAGGATTAAAATCAATTGTAGACTTAATCTGAGCTTCTCTACAACAAGTGGTCTCCTCCATGGGGAACCACTTTCCCCTTTCCTCTTTATTAGGGTGGATGATGTATTTTTTAATATTATTTCAGTGGATTCTAAAGATAATATTATTCATGGAGTGAAGGTTTTCCACTGAAGTCATCTTATTTCCCATATCATTTTTCTTATGATGGTTTTATTTTTTCAAGATCCACCATGGAAGAATGAATCTCTATTTTTCACCTAATCTAAAGGTATGATATGGAATCCAAAAAATTAGTTAACCTCTATATATTTGAAAACTATTTTAGCTCAGGTGTTGACCTCAACATAGCTTTGGGTATCTGGATGGATGATAAACAACATAAATACCTTGGTATTTCCAGTTTCTTTGCACAACCTAAAAGAGAGGGGTGTTCAAGAATTCTAGATAGGGTGGAAAATTTCCTTGGGTGGAATATCCAGAGGATGTTTAAAGAAAGGAAGGAAACTATCATAAAATCGGTGGATCAATTAGTCCAAAACTATGTGTTGTACCTTTTTATACTCTATGGTTTTTTTATTGACCAATTCCACTATCAGCAAGCTAAATTTTGTTGTGTACTTAATAATGGCAGAAATAAAATCCAATGGTTGGACTGGGAAAATATTTTCCTTCCTGAATATTTCGGATAACGGGGTTTTAGGATTATTGTTACTTCAAGGATGCTATTTTTTACAAGAAAGTTTGAAATCTATTACACCACCAAGATTCTTTTTGTTCTTGTATCCATCAATAGAAATACTTTCCCTACATAGATTTTCATGGAGTAGCCTTAGGTACCACCCCACCTTTCTCTAAAGAGGCATGTGGGGTTCATAATGATGGTTTTGGGTGCATTAGAATCATCGTATGATGGTGGGTGATAAATTAAAATTTATTGTATTTATTGTTTCCAAAAACCATAAGTGAGGATCTTGCACACAAAATTTAAAATTTATTTATTTAATATCTGAATAAATGAATACATGGTATTCGGATCTTTCTTCATTGATGAATTTTGATCATTTGAAAAAACCCATTCATATTTCCTTCATTTTTATGTGAATATCCAAGGATATAATCCTTCTAGTGGTGATCCACATATTCTTTTATGATCTTTGAGAAAAGCCACTTGATATTCATGTTCTATCACAATGAATCAATTGACTTGTGTTGTTCTTTATTGATAACTCATTATTCATCCTTGAATTAATATCTCTTTAATTTCTCTTTCTTGAGAGGGAGAGAGAAGGAGGATTCAATAAAGAATTTTTTGTGGTAAACAATTTTATATTCCCAATTGCAATGATCAATGCTTTACACAATAAACATAACCATCAATTTATAGATCTTGGGTTTAGGTTTAAATCATTATTTAATGAATGTTGGAAGTTAAATAATATAATAAACTTTAATAAACCCTATGCAACAAAATAACATGGTAATATTTTTTTTTTGCAGCTACATACATAATAGAAATTGTTTTTCTACCAAATATTTATTTAATATTTATCATCAAACATATTTTTGGTCCGTTCAAACTTCTCTATAATTTAATGAATACCTGAATAAAATATTTTATTATCTTAAATAAATATTATATTCATAATATAATAAATAAATATTTATAAAATTATCGATAAAATAAATAAATATATTATGTTCACAATCTGGTGAATAAATATGTATTTAAATTATGAGATCAATAAAACATGAATATAATTATTAATTAGTCTTGAGAATGTTTTTTATTCCATTAATTAAATTCAAATAGAATTTAATCAAGATCAAAAGAAACACTTAGTGTGTTAACCTCTAGGATTATTTCACATTGGAATTAGTGAGGCATGCCCAAAGTCCAAAATTAGAGTCTAATAATAGGTAAAATCACCAAAGAGAAAGAAAATAATTTTGGAATGATGAAAACTGCATACAAACAGTCACTGTGTAATATAATTCCTGGGTCAGAATATCTCATCAATAATGTTTCACATTAGTGTCACCAACCTACATGATTGATAAATATTCCTATGGATATCTAGAATAAACACATTATTACACTATAGAAATGGGATTTAAGGTAATGTTTCTATTCCAATAAATGGGATGAGATATTAGCTTCTATAATGATGGAAGGGACAAATCATTCCTTGACATATACATTAATGGAAGGTTAATCATGACACATCCAATTTACCATACCTCAACGTGAACATATTACATCATGGTTTTCATTGGAAAATATAAATGTTCAAGTCAGTACATGCATTAATAATAATATTAATGTCTAAGTAACATTACGCACACTCACAGATATGAATATCCAATGACACAAAAACATGCCTAATTCTTACTGGCAGGGTTGTTCTCATAATATCCCATTATAGAGATTACTAAGTGTGAAATTCATGATAGGAAGCCTCATCCGCTTAAGATTACTCAAACCTAGTGGTATAAATAATATGTTTCCCCACATAGTACGCAATCCAATCATAGAACTATATTAAGAATATTGTTATAGAATTTAAAAGTTTTAATCATAGTGGTAAATTTATATGACCATATCAATGTGACCAATACTCTAGGAAATTATCACATTAAATCCATGAAAAAAACTACAATATGTAATAAGTTATTTATTTAATATTCAATACATAAAATATACATGTAATAAAAGTATGAAGAGTTGGTCCTAGGACACCAACTCCAACAAAATCTTTCTTAGACTAGATCCAAATGCCTATGAAATTTATTTCTCTAGATATCACCTGATAATCATGTTTTTGATGAGTCAAGGATTTAGTAATGTGGACCACTAGATTTTACTCTATAGAAATAATGCTCATTGTAACCTCACCTCGCTAAGAAAAATAACTCAATAGATGTTTTTTCGGAAGTATGCTCTTTTTCCACTAATATGACCTCGGATATTTAGAAAGAGACAATGAAAAATTATTATCATAGTAGAGTGTGATAGGATATTTACTAATAGGTACCATGTTAAGATATTGGATTAAGTTTTTCATCCATAATGATTATTTAGATACTAGAGAATCCACAATATACATAGACATCATTGTATAATCGATGACCATAGCCTTATTTGATCTCTTCCAACTCACATCACCTCCATTGATGTGAATATGTATCGCATTTGTGACTTCATGTCATCTTAATCGATTTAGAAAGTAGAATATACGAATATTTTGAGGTCTAGTTCTTCATCTCCTCCATAAAACAAGAACATATACTTAGTATGCCTCAGATAAATTTTTATAGTCTTTAAACTATCCAATGGTGGTCATATATATTAGATTGATATCCTCCTACACTACTTAATGAATAGGGAATATCTATCCTAGTAAATAACATGTTGAGTAAGAAGTTTTACCTCTTATTCTTCTCTTAATTTTTTTTGAAATAATAATCACTTTCTTAAAAAATGTTTAATAAATTTTTATTTCCCAAGTGTTTTAGTATGTATTTGATGAAAACATTATATTTTACCATACATAGAATAAGTTGTAGTGTATTACAAATATAAACTTTATTATTCTTCATTACGGTAATAGGAATGAGTATGTGTTCAATTTTTTGGACTCACTTTTAACATAATGGGAGTTAAAGTTTAGTCATGCCTATCGTATTGAATAAGTAATGAATATCAGACTAACTATGGTACTAATAAAATAAGATTATCCCTTATATGGTTTATCATATTTACATTGTTAAGAAATTAAATAAGACAAACTGATGGTTATAATTAGAATACAAATACTTTTTTCTAATATAAGGAATATATTAAACATTATAATGGTGTTTATCAATACAACATCATACATTCTATTATTTGAGATCATTATGATCTATCAAGCGCAAATTTTCCTAAGATGTTGTAACAAACTTATAAATATATCATTTAAGATATTTTCTATAAATACTGATTCATTTGAAGAGTTTGGAGTTGATACGTTTTTTCTCTCAAGTATTCTGAATATTACATAGCATGAAATACTTGTTCTTAGTCTTTTTTAATTATTTAGATAGTTTTATTCTTAGGGAATCCTTATTAGGATTGTTTATTTAAGATAATTAGAAATTCTGGTCATGTCTTGTTATGATCGATGGATTCTAGGGATAGGAAGATGGTGAATTTGATCCATCATATTGGGGACTTTTCGGGATAGGGAGATAGATAAATTCATATCATCATATTGAGGGAATCTATGAATAAGAAGGCATATCCATTCTGATCTTCATATCGAGTGCTTTCCTAGTAAAAAATACAGACTTTTCTATGAGTATAAAATAGTGTATACCATTATTCAGGGTTACGAACTACCTTAATCATAAGTTTAAAAGAGGGAATATGTTTAATATAGCCTGTAATTATTTCATAATTTTACATAGTTGTTATATTATATGTTTTTTTAAGTTTTCTATTCTGTTGTATATAATAGAAAGTGAGTTATTTTATTCAACTCTCTACTTTGTTTTTTTATCTATATCACTCTGATTACAATAGAATACATTAATATAAATCATATACATTGTAATTACAATATTTCACTCTGATATAATCTAACTGTTTCTAATATTTATTTTGTGACTCTGATAATCTTGTAGGATCTAAATGTAGATGTAGATGTCTCAATTACAAGAGGGGTTTGAATTGTAGGTTCAAAAACATTGGTTTTTATCTTTAAGAAAATATATGTTTAGACCAGTTAAACAATAACAATTCACAATCCCTAATTAGTTATTTCTAAATATACTAACTTACTGAAGATTCGATAATATGGATTTGATAAAGAAACTTAAACAAGTTTACATAAGGAAATATTCTACATTAAATCTTATATAATCTAATATATTATAGTTTTCACAAGTATAAGAATGTGTAAGAAAGTTACACCTTATAACATTAAGAAAAATTAAGTGGAATACAAAACTTGTAACAAAAATAAGTAAATAATTATAAGAAATATTTTAACCCAAAGAGAAGGGTATCCAATAACCTTGGATAAAGGTCCCTTGATTTATACTTTAAATAAAGTCTATCTTACCCACACCAGGATAATCCCTTGATATGAAGATAGTTATCCATCTAGCTATCCCCACAAGTCCTTGATTATGTAATTAATTGGTGTCTATGCCTTTCTATCCTCAGAATCCCTTGATTGATAACAACAATAATCAGATTCACACTAGGTAGGTTGAACAAGATGTTATCATATTGAAAAAGTTTTTTACAGTATTCGTAAAAGGAATATTTGAGCTGATCATTCAGAGAGTATCACTTTATTTAAGATATCAACAGTTACCAACTCATTCAAATAGCTGGGTATTTATAGAAAAAACTCTAGTGGTCGACTTCTCCTCCAACAGCCATATTTGTACATAACTTTATGAGGGACCTATACATGTGGTACTCAAGAAATGGTTAATTTAAAACATATTGGACAACATCGTTTTATAAAACTAACTATGAGAAACAATATTATTCGTAAGAAAAATTATCACATTTAGGATATGATAAAATGAAACTCTACATTAAGGAAATTAGGTAACTGTGCGAAAATAATTTAATCAGATTCTTAACATTGTGATATTTTAAGTATAAAAATAATTGACAATTAGATTCTATGAAAACTGATAATCGAATTCTAATTTTTGTAAAAATTGGATTCTGATTTATATGAAAATAAGAGTCCAATTTCTAATATAATTAGAGTCTGATTTCTGAGAGAATTAGAGTCTGATTTCTGAGAGAATCAATGTCTGATTTCTAAGAGAATCGGAGTATGATTTTTGAGAAAATCATAGCCTGATTTATAAGAGAACAAGATTTTGATTTATAAGATAATCGGATTCTGGTTTTGGATGATATCGGTTTCTCAATTCTAGATAAATTCGATTCTGAATTCTATAGAATTTAGATTCTAAATTATAAAGAAATCATTTTCTAAGGAACTATAAGGTTTGGAGTTAATTAAGGTATCCTATTTTTCTTATATAAGTAAAATATGGTTAGGTTAATTTTGAAAAACATTAGGTAAGACATTAAATATCATAAGTAAATTGAAAACCATTCTTAGAGAAAGAAAATTTTCTTTAAGAAAATATTTCTTAGAGAAAGAGAATTTTCTTTAAGAAAATTGTTTTGTAATTTTGGAAACATAAAAGAACAAAAAAAGTCATAAGAAAACTTATTGACTCAACAATATCCCCCTTTTTTGAAATCACAAACAACTTTTCATAAAATAATATAAGGTTTATGATTTTCATTTTTGAAATTTAAAATAAATACTTCTCTCTCTTATCGTTTATGTATCATGATGAATAAAAATAACACCCCCATAGGTTATGAAATCACTAAGGATCATATTCTTGTATTTCTTAGAAAAATAACTCCCCCTTACTTAAGAATTTATCCTTTAAGTAATATCCCATTTACTTAGGTATTATATTCCTTTAACTTAATATTATTTTTGAACATTCTTTTATCCCCCTTTGTGATTTTCAAAAAGTAATAAAGGGGAAAAATTATACATTAATGGTTAGAAAATATACAAAATGAAACAATGCAAATAAACACTTTAATTAAAATACAAAATTCGTCAAAATTTCATTATAGCAAAAGATCTTTTTTGGAAAGGAAATTTTTTGTCCTTATTTCTCTCCTTCAGCATCAACTTTTTAAAAGTGCCCTTCATCTATTTCAATTCTTTGTGATCATCCTCAAGCTTCTTGAGCAACCCTTCCTGGTTTTTATTTTTTTTTCAATATATTTGATTCTTTATTCATGGGAATTAACAATTTCCCCATCATACTTGATCAATTCTTCCTGATATTTGAGTTTTTCAGACAACTATTTCTTGGTTTCCCGGTCCATTTTTAGATTAAGTGCAATATAGTTCAGTTTCACATTTAGATCTTCATCGTCTTGTTGGTAGCTAGCTTTCTCTTAATTTAGTTTCTTTGAAAAACTTTTTGATATATTCTTGATCTTGTCATAAGATTTATCAAAATCTTCCTTGAAAATGTTGGTGAAATCAGCAAAATATTTAAGATCATCTATGAATGACTTTGACCACTTTGTTATTTCATTGCACGACCTTATATGATCATCATAACTGATCTAAGAAGTCTTGAACATAGCTTCAAGTTTGATAAAATTTTCCATAAGAATATTTTTAGACATTGTCTTGTGATTAACTGATTCATAAATCATTTGACATCTTGAATCAATGTTATTAAAGAAAGGGATGGAGTTCATATGAATCTTCAAAGATTGGACCATAAAATTTTGTCCTAATAAAGAGGAAGATTCCGAAATAGATTCATTTTTTGGTGAGGAATCTTCATTTGTTTCATCTTATTTCTTCTTATATGTTCCAACAACATCCTTCTTTATTTTTTAAACAACAAATTTCTTGGGTGTATCGAAAACAACATCCTTTACTTTCTCTTTCATAGATATTTTCTTCTCAATATTATGAGTTTCATGCTCTCCATCAGAAACATGGATTATTCTATCATCATAATCATCAACTTGTTTATCAACACCTTTATCAAAAACATTATCAACTTTTTTATCATCAACTTCTTTATTATCCTTGTAATCAACACGTTGAAAAAAATTATCATTACTAATTTCATCATCTGAAGAGACTTTATTGACCTAATCCTAGGAAACCTCATCATTCTAAATATATTGTCCTTTTTAAATAATAAATATTGAGGAAACATAGGAAGATATTATTGATAGCTTTTCAGAATGGATATTCTTCTCTCTATATTCTTCTACCATTGTTATCACATATTTTATTTCCTCATCCTCCCCCTCCTCTTATTCTTGTTGGATTTATTCTTCTTCAACTATTGGTTTTGAAACTAAAATAACCTTATTTTCCTTATCTGGTACTGGTGTCTCAGTTTCCACTGGTGCCAGAGGAATCATGGGTTCTTGTAAGAATGATTCTAGTACTTGAACTTGTTTAGAGGCCTTATCAGGGTCTCTTAGTAATTCTTGGATAATCTCCTCTTCTGAAATTTTATTCTTCAACATCTTTTACATAGATTGGTTCTCAATCTATTTAGATTCTTGGATTTTTAAGGCATTATCCTCAGTAGTATCTCTCCTAAAAACTACATCACCTTCCTTCTATTTTTTCAGCTCTCTCCGTTTGGATACAACCTCATCAGAAATTTTTTTTTGCTTCTTTGGATTTTTTATAGAAGATATTGGTTCACTAGTTGGTGATTTTTCATGTGGTTACGGATCTTTGTATTTTCATTTCTTGGGATTTGTCTTGGATATTTCTCCAACTTCTCTTTTCTTACAAATATCTTGTCCATCCTTATCAGGAAGATCTATGAAATATCTTGACTTGTCAATGAATCCTATCTTCATCCTTCTCAAGGTATTAAAACTTAAAATCATGAACTTAAAGGTTTTTACCTTTTAATTGAATAGTATTTTGAATGAGTCTAGACACAAGCCAATAATATTAGATAAGATTGTAGGGTACATCATGATTTGAGATTTGATTGTTCTATTCTAAATGTTTCTAATGGTTAAAAGATTGTACTTAATGAGGGTTAACTTTATTACATTCACCATGAAGTCCATTATAAAGATATCACATATATTTAGAGATTTTGTATCTCCCATTATCATAATCAAAAATCCTTTCATCCAAAGGGATTCTAATAGGTGTTTTTTTGAAAGATGTATTATCATGGGATCTTCAATAAATTTAGCCCAAGGAACTCAATAGACTTAATTGTTTCAAAAGAACCTTCCTTATCCGGAATCCCCTGTGAGAAAAATATTACCTCTCCTTCATAGGGTATATCTAAAATACTTGTATCCTTCTTGTAATAAAAAGATAATGTTTTTCTATAACTCTTAAAGGAAAACATATCTTTTCCATTTTTTTCATAAAACTGAACGGTATCCCAAAACATTATAACTAAATTATCATATGTAACGACCCAAACTTTCATTAATGAAAATTCCTCTTGATCTAGTTATATTTTTTATTATGGTTATATAAAATTTTAACTTCATTAGTTTTATGTTTCAAGATTTTAAAATACTATTAATAATTGTGATCGTTGCTAATATATTTGTTGAACAGTGATCACCTGATTAGTATAAATATAAGGCTTTAAGAAATCCAATTTACTCAGACAAAGGAAGTGATGGCCTCAACCAGTAGAGTTTCCCCATACGAAGATTATTTTTCAGAGCTTGGAAAGGAGGTGGCGTCATTGGGCTTCTCTCTTGACCAATCCCAAGCTAAGCTTGAACATGTTAAGCTTGAGCGGAACCGACTACGGGAGAAGTGGAAGTTAATATAGATTACAACCCGAGCGATTTTATCTGAGCCACCCCAAGAGTCTGTCACCATAACACACCTTACCCTTCGGCCTTATGTAGCTATTATAAGGGTTTATGTAACAAGACCCTAGCACTATGATAATGTACATTATTTATTTTATAAAGAATGTGCATTCATTTTGTTATTGTTACTTTGTAAATAGTCTTTAAAGCACAAATAGTATTTTTAGTTAATATTCATCTAAGAATTATATTTTGAGGAATTAATGGATTTTATAATTTAATAATATTTATATAAAATATTATTATTAAATTACTTTTTAGTAAATATAAATGATCATATAATTTTATGAATGCAATTGTAATTTTTATTAAGGTGTGAAAACTGTTTTTGTCAAAACCCATGAGTTTTTGATAAATGCCAGCTTTTATATTAAAAGTAAAAATTCACATATTTGTAAAATTATTTATATAAAATGAATATTATTTTTTTAATCATGTTGTCGAAATTATCCAATGGTAAATTTTTCATAATTTTCTGTGACAGTCGAATTTTTGGGTAAAAATTAAATACCGTTCAAATATATAATGTGTTTTATGACATCATAATGACCCAATAGTGATGTAATAAAATACTATGAACATTATATTAGGCCAATATATGTTTTAGAATTAAAATAATGCGATTTTGAATTTTTTTTATTTATTTTACAAAGCCTTTGTGGACCCTCCAAGACTTATAAAACTGTTTCTCTTTCTAAATTGTTTTCCTTGAGAGTGTGAATCACCTCCACATAAGCTACCCTGTAATTTGAAAAAGTTAGGCCATTGTCCTTATAAAATGTTGTTTTCCACTCCCATTTGGAAAAAATAATGGGCAAAAACCATGGTCTGATTTGTGGTATTGATTAGTTTAATGTGTGGTGACCCAAACCTAAATAATAAAAAACTCCCTCTCCTTTCCTATATAAACCCACCCAAGCTCCCACTTCCTCTTCACTAGAAGACTTTGGAGTTTGTAAAACCCATAAAATACTCTCTATATAATCCTACGAAGGTTCCCCAAGCTCCCAAGAAGCCTCTCTCAAGCCTCTCTCAAGCCTTTGGTATCACACTTCCATGTAAGGGATTTCTTCCTTTCTCATTTTTGACCAATTTTCTTTAAGTTGGCATGCCCTTTTGTTTTCAATTAAAAATGTTGGGGTATGATTTCACACCTCCCCCATATTGTACTCTTTATGTTTGGATGATGGAAAACCCCTTTATATATCATTAAATCCTCCCATGTACACCTGTTATCATACTGAAATTCCATGAGTTATTTCTCTCTCCTCTTTTACATCCAAGTAATTCTTTTGTATTATGCATCTAAATTCCATTACGTTTGTTGGAAAAAGTATCCATATAACACCACTACTGTCCATTTCATGTACATATGATGAGAAACCATCTTTTATCTCATAAACTATTTTTATGAATCCTTATGTCACGCTGTTATACTGTCGAAATTGCACTACGTTTTTCCAAGCCAAGATCATTGTGTAGTGAATACCATACCCATGTCTCTATCAAGGGTATTCACCTTTATGCACATATACCTATTTAATGGTACTTTAATGTATTTATTCCACATTACTTAATCGTATAATAACTTATGATGTTGATTGATTCCATGTTATATGATCCATGTGGCACACTTATGCATGAAATGAAATGTTTAAGAAGGGTGCCCCTTATAGCGCTCCAATGCATTGGGTAAAGTATAGTATCATGATACGTCATGTGCAGTGGGTGTTGACTCATGATAATTAATGTGAAGTCAGGGTTTAATTTTTCTTCATGTGAAATAAGGGTTTACTCATGCTCCATGTGTAATGAGCCTTGGCTCATGCTAATTCCATGTTAAGTGTTGTTGTCACATTTCCATGTTATGATTATCATGCTTTATCATGCCTTTATATTCATGTTTCTATTGTGCTCCATTTATATGTAAATTTTTTAACATGTGTTTTATTCCTCTATTTATTCCATGTTTATTCTCTTACTGGGATTTATAGCTCACCATTTTCTTATGCATATCCTCTGGTTATCCCATTCAATGCTAAGTATGAGGGAATGTAGTGGTCCTGTAAAGGAAGTTTTCAATAAAGATGTTGTGTGTTTTATGTTATAAGATGTTATGTAATGTTCTTTATCCCCAAATATGCTATACCTCTCTATATTCTATGTTTTATCAAGGGAAGATTTTATGTAATAAATCAAGTTTAAGTGTGTAATAAAAATCAGGGTTGTTATAGTTGGTATCACAGGATAGGTTTAGTTATTTTTGGGATTAGAATTAGAAAACCCTAGTGTAGATTTAGAAAAAAGAATAAGTATAATAAAAACATCCCTACATATTGGTGATTATTGATTAAGTGGTTTATCAAACAAATACATCCATGTCTGGATATGATCAGGTAGAGGTGGATCTGGAACAGATGTATGCTTGGGGTAAAACCCGAAAACACCATTTTGAGCTAGACTCAAATAGAAACTAGTGCACGAAAATGGGTCTTAATGCACTCTTGGTTATGACGCTCCTGGGGTGGTATGCTTTGGTAAATTCATAATCTTAATATAAACCCTTATTAAAGGAATTAAAAAAATGACCCTAAGAATATATGATAGAAAGTAGATCATGGATAGCATAGATTGAAGCCTACGTATTCATAAGTTAAGAAAATAAAAGTTATTTATAAGTCATCGGTTTTTTACTTGGATTACCCTTTATGTGTTACCCATAACTTTCCTTTTATTCCAGCCAATGGCCGATAATAGGGGGACTCGGGCTAACAACCGATGTGAAGATCAATGTGATGACTATGCAAATGAGATGCCCAATCTGATGGGAGTGGGAATCATGAACTCTGTCATGCTTCTCTCTCATTTAAAGAAACATGGTTCAAGAGGAACATTCAACCACCCTAAGAAATACCATGTTGTTATCGAGATATTCATGAGACAAAGGCCTCATAATTTTAATGGATTGTATGATCCCTCAATCACCGAAAAATGGATCAACTCCATTGAAAAGATCTTCCCCATCATTTAATGTTCCAAACAAGAGAAGGTTCTTATGGCTATTTATCTAATGGAAGGTGAAGCCGATCAATGGTGGAAGTTGATCAAGAATAAGAAGCATGAGGAAGAGATCAAGGCATTAGAATGGGAGGACTTCTGGAAGATGTTTTTTTGATAAATATTTTTCACGCACCCTTCGACTTAATATGGAAAGGAACTTCCTTGCACTCAAGAAAAAAGACGATGAATATGTCGAAGCATATGAGGAAAACTTCACAAGGGCTGCACGATATGCCTCTGGCTTTGTCGTTACCCCCAAATGAAAGGTTGACTGCTTCTTTGGTGGGCTGAAAGCTAGCCTATGGAAAGCGTTGGTGATCTGTGACTTCGAAAGATATGAGAAAATTGTCTGATGTGCCCTCAAGTTCAAAATGGAGATCGAAGAATCTCAGGGGTATCATGGGGATAAGAAGTGTAAGGTGGACTTCAATGCTATTGGTCTGATGGATAAATCCAATGGTGCTAAAAAGATCCAGTACCCCACTTTCCAAAGGTGCGGAAAGAAGCACCTCAGAAATTGTTTGAAGGGGACGAGGAAATGATTTAGGTGTCGAAGAGAAGGGCCCTTAGTTTTTATCTACTAATAAGAAAAACCCGAGGCTGAAACATAGGAGAGGAACACTCCGTTTGAACCTCAATGCATTTTTTATTGCTATAACTACAAGGATCTAGGGCATCTTGAAAATTAGTGCCCTAATCCAAGGGTTTTCGGAGGCAACCAACAACCTCCAAGGCAGTAAGGGAGAGCTTTTTCCATCACTACTACCTAATTGAACCCCGAATATGAAGTGGTGAATGGTATGCTATTTATTAATTCATTAATAGCGACGTACTTTTTTATTCAAGTTCTACGCATTCTTTTATATCTTAAAAGTTTAGCAGAACAATTCCAGCACCACCACAAATCATGGAAGTAAAGATGTCAGTGAATATGTAAAATGGGGCACTCATTGCATCCCCTAAATATAAAACTTCCACTTTCATAATATGTGGATTGAATTTCTTGGAAAACCTCGTCATACTCCCTCTGGTGGAATTTGATACAATTCTTGGCATAGATTGGATTTCCTTATATAGAGACAACATAAATTGTTGTGGGAGGGAAATCACTCTCCATGTGGAGAATCGACCCCTGATTCTATACAAGTGTAAGGAGGAAGATGAATCTTCTTTAGCTCCATCATCTCAAGCGTGGATATTACTTCCCTATGAGCATGAGTATTTGGATCAGATGATTGAGTCTAAAGAGGAAACCATCCATGAAGACATTCCTATTGTGAGGGAATTTACTGAAGTGTTTCCCGAGGAATTACTTAGTCTTCCTCCTAGAAGAGATGTTGAATTCTCAATTGATCTCATACCTGGGGAATTTCCAATATCCAAGACTCTGTATAAAATGGCTATTGTGAATCTTGAGGAGCTAAAGAAACAACTATTGGAAAATCTGGATAAAGGGTTTATACACCCAAGAGCTACACCATGGGGTGCACCAGTCCTCTTCATCAAGAAGAAGGATGGGTCAATGCGCCTTTGCAACGATTATCATGAGATTAAAAAAATAAAAATAAAGATCAAGTATCCTCTCCCACGAATTGATGACTTGTTTGATCAGCTTCATGGAGCACAATACTTCTCCAAGGTGGATTTTCGGTCGAGATATTATCAAGTAAGAGTGAAAAAGGAAGATATCCCCAAGACTGCTTTTTGTACAAGATACGGGCACTATGAATTCAAAATAATGCATTTCGGACTCACTAATGCTCCAACAATATTCATAGACTTTATGAATAGATTCTTTAGGGATTTCCTTGAAAAATTTGTGGTAGTATTCATAGATGATATTCTGATATACTCCAAAACCAAGGAGGGTCATGAGGAGCATCTAAGAACTATACTACAGACCTTGCGGAAAAAGAATCTCTATGGAAAGTATAGTAAGGGTGAGTTATGGTTGAAGGAGGTCTCATTATTGGGACATATCATCATAAGAAATATGATATCTATAGATCCATCCAAAACAGATGCAATTGAGGGATGGTTGAGGCCAACATCGGTAATAGATATCTGTAGCTTCTTTGGGTTAGTTGGATAGTATCGACGATTTGTGAGAAATTTCTCATTATTTTCCAACCCTCTTACCAAGTTAACTCGGAAGGGAGTAAAGTTTTCTTGGAGTGATGAATGTGAATAAAGCTTCAAGGAGTTAAAAAGGAGGCTTATCACTGCACCCGTGATCACTTTACTCATAAGGAGAGAACTTTTTGTGGAATTCAGTGATTATTTAATGAAGGGAATGAGATGTCTATTGCTGAAAAAGGTGAAAGTCATTGCCTATGCTTAAAGGCAATTGAAAGTTCATGAGTAGAATTATCCAACACATGATTTGGATTTGGATGTGGTGATCTTCAATTTAAAATTTTTGTGGAATTATCTCTTTGGGAAGAAGTGTGAAATATATACGGACCACAAAAGCCTCAAATATATATTCACACAAAAAGAGTTGAACATGCGCAAATGAAGATGGTTAGATCTGATCAAATACTATTACTACTCAATCCATTACCACCCTGGGAAAGTGAACAAGGTGGAAGATTCTCTAAGTATAAAGGACCAAGCAATTCTATCATTGATGAGAATTTAAAAGGACACAATCTTCTTAGATTTGATGAATATGGACATGGGAATCATAAAGAAGGGAACACCATTAATCCTTTCACAAATTATTGCTCAACCGTATCTTTTGGAAAGGCTAAAGGATGATCAAAAGGATGGTTTGGGAATTTAAAAGAGACTGGAAGCTATCAGAAAAGGGAAATCCTTGGAGTTCAATGTTAATAAAGAAGGAATTATGAGATTTGGGAAAAGACTATGTGTTCCATGAAGTCTGTATCTGAAGAAGGAACTTTTGGATGATGTGCATAGTTTAAATTTCTCTATTCACCCAGGAAAGACAAAGATGTATCGAGATCTAGAAGATCATTATTCGTGGGATAATATAAATAAGGAGATCGTTGAGTATACCTCAAAGTGCTTGGTGTGTCATCAAGTGAAGGCAGAGAGGCAGAAGTCAAAGGGGATGATGCAATCATTACCCATACGAGCATGTAAAGGGGAGAACATCACCATGGACTTTGTCACTGGACTTCCAAAGACATCCAAAGGAAATAATGAAATCTGGGTTTTTGTGGATCATCTTACAAAGTCTGTACACTTTATTGCAATTCGGGAGGATTTATCATTGGATAAACTGGCACGGATATATATCAGGGAAGTGGTAAGGCTGGATAGAGTACCATTATCTTTTATATTTTATCGAGATCCAAGATTCACCTCTAAGTTTTAGAAGAGTCTTCAACATGATCTAGATACTGAGCTGAACATCAGTATGGCTTATCATCCTTAAACTGGTGGCCAATCCGAGCGGACTATCAAAACACATCTGGTTGTGTTGAGAGCATGTTCTATAGACTTCAAAGGAGTTGGGACCAACATCTTCCACTGGTTGAATTCTCCTACAATAATAGTTTACACTCGAGCAACCGAATGGTACCTTCTAAAGCTTTGTATGGGAAGAGGTGAAGAACACCGACATGTTGGGATGAAGTAGCGTAAGCTTCTAGGACCAGAAATGGTCGAAGAAATTGTGGAGAAGGAGAAAACCATTCAGTAGCATATCAAGGCAGCCTAGAGTCAACCAAAGAGTTATGCAGATAACCGTCAATGTGGCCTTTACTTTAAAGTTGGAGACATGGTATTTCTACGCATATCTCCATGAAAGAAGGTCATGAGTTTTGGAAAGAAAGGGAAGTTAAGTCCTAGGTACATTGGTCCATTCGAGATCCTTGATCGTGTTGGGGTTGTGGCCTATCGAATAGAACTTCCACCTACCATGGACAAAGTAAATGATGTATTTCATGTATCCCTCTTAAGGAATTACATACTAGACCCTTCACATGTACTCTCTTAGGAGGTCATAAAGTTATAGGATGATCTTTCTTACGAGAAGCAACTATTAAAGATCTTTGATCATAGAGAAAAAGTTCTTGGAAATAAGACAATGCCCCCTGTCAAGGTATTGTGGTGAAACCAAGAGTTTGAAGAAGTGACGTGGGAATCATAGGAAGTGATGAATCAAAGTCACCCACATCTATTTTAGTGTGGGAAACGGAAATTTCGAGGGTGAAATTTCTTAAGGGGGGAAGATTGTAACGACCCAAACATTCATTAATGAAAATTATTCTTAATCTAATTAAATTTCTTATTATAGTTATATAAAATGTGAAATTCATTGGTTTTATGTTTCTTGATTATAAAATACTATTAAGAATTGTGACTATTGAAAATATAGTTGTTGAATAGTGATCACCTGATTAGTATAAATATATGGCTTTAACAAATCCAATTTACTTAGAAAAAGGAAGCGATGCCTCACCCAGTAGACTTGCCCCATACAAAGCCCATTTTTCGGAGCTTGTAAAGGAAGTGGCATCATTGGGCTTCACTCTTGACCAAGATCAAGCTGAGCTTGAACACGTTAAGCTTGAGCAGAACCGACAATGGCAGAAGTGGAAGTTAATAGAGATTACCACCTGAGCGATGTTATCCGAGCCATCCTAAGAGTCTGTCACCATCGCACACCTTACCCTTCATTCTTATGCAGGTGTTATAAGGGGTTATGTAACAATACCCTTGCACTATGACAATGTACATTATTTTTTGTATAAATAATGTGCATTCATTTTATTATTGTTACTTTGTAAATAGTTTTTAAAGCACAAATAGTATTTTTAGTTAATATTCAAATAAAAAAATCTATTCTAATGAATTATTGGATTTTTGAATTAAATAATATTTGAATAAAATATTATTAATAAATTAATTTTTATTAAACATAAATGATCATATAATTTTATGAATGCAATTGTAGTTTTTATTATGGTTTGAAAACAGTTTTTGTTAAAACCCATGAATTTTCGATAAAAGTCGGTTTTTATTTTACAAGTCAAAATTCACATATTTATAAAATTATTTAGATAAAATGAATATTATTTTTGGAATGAGGATTTCGAAATTATCCAATGGTTACTTTTTCATAATTTTCAGAGACAGTCGAATTTTTGGGTAAAAATTAAATACTGTATAAATATATAATGTGTTTTATAACAACATAATGACCCAATAGTGATGTAATAAAATGCTATTAACATTATGTTCAGCCAATATATGTTTTAGAATTAAAATAATGTGATTTTATATTTTTTTGATTTATTTTACAAAGATTTTGTGGACATTCCAAGACTTATAAAACATTTTGTCTTTTTGAATTGTTTTCCTTGAGAGTGTGACTCACCTCCACATAATAAACCCTATTGTTTTAAGAGGTTAGGCCATTGTACTTATAAAATATGTTTTTCCACTCCCCTTTGGAAAAAACAATGGGCAAAAACCATGTACTGGTTTGTGGTATTGATTAGTTTAATGTGTGGTGACCCAAACCTAAATAATAAATAATTCCCTCTCTTTTCCTATATAAACCCACCCAAGATCCCACTTCCTCTTCACTAAAATCCTTTTTAGTTCGTCCAAACTCTGTCCTCTTCTCTATAAAATCCTCCCAAGGTTCCCCAAGCTCCCAAAATTCCTCTCTCAAGCCTTTCTCAGGCCTTTGGGATCACACACTACGGGAAAAAAGGGCATTTGCGACGGGTTATTTGCGACGGGAATAAATCCCGTCGCAAATAAGTAGCCTTTTGCGACGGGACAGCTTTCCCCGTCGCAAAAGGACTGGCGCGGTTTGCGCGCCAAATCGCGGGAAACTTATTTGCGACGGGGGAATATTCCCGTCGCAAATAACCGGCGGCGGTAAAAGGTATTTGCGACGGGAATATTCCCCCGTCGCAAATAGTATGTCGGCAGGTGGTTATTTGCGACGGGTCCCGTCGCAAATAACTATTTACCCGTTGACCGTAATAAATGTTGGCTAAGGTATTTGCGACGGGTACCGTCGCAAATAATACTATTTGCGACGGGATACCCGTTGCAAATGGGCCCATCGCTAATAATCTAACCTATAAATACCCCCATCCGTTTTTTTCATTTCATTCTCATTCTCTATCTTCTCCTTCTCTCAAAATTATATTTCTAGAGTTCAGTTTTTGTCCAGTTTAATTTTTTTCTCCAGAGCTGATATTAAAGTTTTGAAGAACGATCAGAGCAGATCAATTTTCAAGGTATTTATGTTCATTTTAATTTAATATTTATTTTTAATTTTTTATTAGTTTCAATTATTCTTAATTAGTTGTAATTTAATTATGTTTACATTGTTTTATTACTTAATAAATTTAAATTATTAGTATTGTTCATAGTTAATGGTAATTAGGAATAATTAGTAATAATTTTTAATAATTAAGAATAAATATTAATAATTAGTAATAAATACCAATAATTAGGAATAATAACATTATTACATTATTAGTCTATTTTATTATTAATATTAAAATAATATAATTTTTTATATATATACAGTTCTCTTTTCATCTGTGTGTTTGCTGTCTTCACATGTATTATTTGTATGTGGAGATAGAAAACGCACAGATGAAAGGAGAAGTGTATATAAATTAGAAAATTAAATTATTTTAATATTAATAATAAAATATATTAAAAATGTTATTATTTGTAATTATTGGTAATTATTCCTAATTATTGATAATTATTCATTTAATTACTAATAATTAGGAACAATTATCAATAATTATCAATAATTAAGAATAATTAGTAATAATTAGTAATAATTACAAATAATTAGTAATAATTAGTAATAATTATCAATAATTCGTAATAATTACCAATAATTAGTAATAATTACCAATAAGTAGTAATAATTACCAATAATTAGTAATACTTACCAATAATTTGGAATAATTACCAATAATTAACAATAATTAGTAATAATTAGTAATAATTACCAATAATTACCAATAATTAGTAATAATTAGTAATAATTAGGAATAATTAGTAATAATTAGTAATAATTAGTAATAATTAGGAATAATTAGTAATAATTAGGAATAATTAGTAATAATTAGGAATAATTGGTAATAATTAGTAATAATTAGTAATAATTAGTAATAATTAGTAATAATTAGTAATAATTAGTAATAATTAGTAATAAGTAGTAATAATTAGGAATAATTAGGAATAATTAGGAATAATTAGTAATAATTAGGAATAATTAGGAATAATTAGGAATAATTACCAATAATTACCAATAATTACCAATAATTAGTAATAATTAGCAATAATTACCAAAAATTAGGAAAATTTAGGAAAAATTAGAAAAAATTAGGAAAAATTAGGAAAAATTTGGAAAAATTAGGAATAATTACCAATAATTAGTAATAATTAGTAATAATTAGTATTAATTACCAATAATTAGTATTAATTACCAATAATTAGTAATAATTACCTATAATTAGTATTAATTACCAATAATTATTATTAATTACCAATAATTAGTAATAATTACCAATAATTAGTAAGAATTAGGAATAATTACCAATAATTAGTAATAATTAACAATAATTAGTAATAATTAGTAATAATTACCAATAATTAGTAATAATTACCAATAATTAGTAATAATTACCAATAATTAGTAATAATTAGTAATAATTAACAATAATTAGTAATAATTACCAATAATTACCAATAATTAGTAATAATTAACAATACATACCAATAATTAACAATAATTGCCAATAATTACCAATAATTGCCAATAATTACCAATAATTAGTAATAATTAACAATAATTGCCAATAATTACCAATAATTGCCAATAATTAGTAATAATTGCCAATAATTAGTAATAATTGCCAATAATTACCAATAATTGGTAATAATTACTAATAATTCCCAATATTTAGTAATAATTAATAATAAATATTAATAATTACCAATAATTAGTAATAATTATTAATAATTACTAATAATTACTCATAATTAGTAATAATTACTAATAATTAGTAATAATTACTAATAATTAGTAATAATTACTAATAATTAGTAATAATTACTAATAATTAGTAATAATTCCTAATAATTATTAATAATTACTAATAATTAGTAATAATTAGTAATAATTAACAATAATTAACAATAATTACTAATAATTAGTAATAATTAGTAATAATTAGTAATAATTATGAATAATTAGTATTAATTACCAATAATTAGTATTAATTAACAATAATTAGTAATAATAACCAATAATTAGTAATAATTACCAATAATTAGTAATAATTATTATTAATTACCAATAATTAGTATTAATTACCAATAATTAGTATTAATTACCAATAATTAGTATTAATTACCAATAATTAGTAATAATTGCCAATAATTCGTAATAATTAACAATATTTACCAATAATTACCAATAATTACCAATAATTACCAATAATTACCAATAATTAGTAATAATTAATAATAAATATTAATAATTACCAATAATTAGTAATAATTATTAATAATTAGTAATAATTACTAATAATTAGTAATAATTACTTATAATTAGTAATAGTTACTAATAATTAGTAATAATTACTAATAATTAGTAATAATTACTAATAATTAGTAATAATTAGTAATAATTAACAATAATTAACAATAATTACTAATAATTAGTAATAATTAGTAATAATTAGTAATAATTAGGAATAATTAGTATTAATTTCCAATAATTAGTATTAATTAACAATAATTAGTAATAATTACCAATAATTAGTAATAATTATTATTAATTACCATAATTAGTATTAATTACCAATAATTAGTATTAATTACCAATAATTAGTGATAATTACCAATAATTCGTAATAATTAACAATATTTACCAATAATTACCAATAATTACCAATAATTACCAATAATTACCAATAATTAGTAATAATTAATAATAAATATTAATAATTACCAATAATTAGTAATAATTATTAATAATTAGTAATAATTACTCATAATTAGTAATAATTACTAATAATTAGTAATAATTACTAATAATTAGTAATAATTACTAATAATTAGTAATAATTAGTAATAATTAACAATAATTAACAATAATTACTAATAATTAGTAATAATTAGTAATAATTAGTAATAATTAGGAATAATTAGTATTAATTACCAATAATTAGTATTAATTAACAATAATTAGTATTAATTACCAATAATTAGTAATAATTACCAATAATTAGTAATAATTATTATTAATTACCAATAATTAGTATTAATTACCAATAATTAGTATTAATTACCAATAATTAATATTAATTACCAATAATTAGAAATAATTACCAATAATTCGTAATAATTAACATTATTTACCAATAATTACCAATAATTACCAATAATTACAAATAATTAGTAATAATTACCAATAATTACCAATAATTGGTATTAATTACCAATAATTGGTATTAATTACAAATATTAATGTTTATGAAAAAATTATATTAGTATTATTAAAATAATAAAAAATCAATATAATATTAAAATTATCAATATTTGTAACATGTTTTGCTTTATTCTTAATATATTCAATCTTTACTTGAGTGTTTTTTCTAACAAATTATTCAAAACCAGTAATGCTTTTATATTTTATAGAGAAATATGGAACAACGAGGTCGTCAAAAATCATTATTAGGTGACCGCATATGGATAAATCAACGTAGAAATCCAAACGGTTCTGGTTTAAATCCAGTATTTGTTGAGGGTGTGGAGACTTTTTTATCATTTACGGCATCAAATTCAGAATTTGTTTCAGAAGGCAAAATAAAATGCCCTTGCATAAAATGTTCATTGAGAACGTTTGACACGTTTGACAAAGTGGGAGAACATCTCTTGCGTTTTGGTTTTCAACCAGATTATGTTTTTTGGTATCAACACGGTGAACGCAGTTCCAGAGCAGGTGATACCAACTTGATTCCGGATCCATCTCGGTTTCAAGATTTAGTACATGATGTTGCAGGTTCATCTGTTCAACATACAGAAACTCCGGCTAATATAGCTTCAAATCCTGAGTTGGCACCGTCTGAATTTTATGAGTTGTTGAAATCTGCTGAGGATGCATTATATCCTGGCTGCAAGATGAGCAAATTAGTAGCAGTTGCAAAATTTATGGCTATCAAATCAGATAACGGAATGTCAAACACCTGTTTTAACCAGATATTTTCTTTGCTGAAAACACTGTTACCCAAAGGAAATGTTTTACCTGCAAATTACTATGAGAGTAAGAGGCTGGTTTGAAATTTGGGACTTACTTGTCAGAAGATTCATGCATGTTCAAATGACTGCATTTTATATTCTGGGGAAAATGAGTCATTGGATAGTTGTCCTACATGTGGGCAACTGGGATATAAAGAAGGACAACACGGGAAGTTTGGTTTGATTCCTGTAAAACAGTTGAGATATTTTCCGCTTACATCCAGACTTCAGCGTTTATTCATGTCTAAGAATACAGCGACAATGATGTCATGGCATAAAGAGAATATTTCAACTGATAAAAGCTTGAATCATCCAGCCGATGGTGATTCATGGAAACATTTTGATAGAGTGCATCCATCCTTTGCTTTAGAAGCTAGAAATGTTCGACTGGGCCTTTCCACTGATGGTTTCTGTCTGTTTGGATCTTATGGTAGTCAATATTCATGTTGGCCTGTTTTTTTAACTCCGTACAATTTACCTCCATGGATGTTGATGAAGGAGCCATATATCTTTTTGACTTTACTAATTCCCGGACATCCAAAGAAAAATATTGATGTTTATTTGAATCCATTGATTGATGAATTAAATTTATTGTGGAGTACTGGTGTCAGTACATATGATGTTGCAATGAAACCGAATTTCATACTGAGAGCAGCATTGATATGGACAATAAGTGACTTCTCGGCTTATGGGATGTTATCTGGCTGGAGTACACATGGTCAGAAATCATGTCCTTACTGTATGGGAGAGAACAAAGCATTTATGCTCATTCATGGAAAGAAACCTTGTTATTTTGACTGTCATCGCAGATTTCTTCCAGCTGATCATCCTTTTCGCAGAAACAGATCTCATTTCAGAAAAGGAACAGTTGAAAGGGATGGATCTCCAAAAATGCTATCAGGTTCGGAGTTAAAATCAGTTGTATTTTCATTACCTCCCATCACTTTTGGTCCCACAATAAACCAACAAAAAATTTCTGGTTTTGGGAAAGAACACAATTGGATTAAACGTATCATATTTTGGGATTTGCCATATTGGTCTGATCTGTTGGTCCGTCACATGTTAGATGTCATGCATATTGAGAAGAACTGTTTTGATAATTTGTTTCATACAGTTTTGGATACGCCAGGAAAGAGCAAAGACAATGTAAATGCACGTTTAGATCTTGCCCAAATTTGTAGGCGTCCAGAATTGGAACTATTTGAGAATGTCAGAACAGAAAGGTTACTGAAACCAAAAGCAGCTTATACACTATCTAAAGAAAACCGTTTATTATTTTGTCAGTGGATTACAGATTTGAGACTTCCAGATGGCTGTGCTTCTAATTTGGGTAGATGTGTAAAGAATGGTCATATTACTGGATTAAAAAGTCATGATTGTCATGTTATAATGGAGAGACTTCTACCCATTGGAATAAGAGGTCTGTTGAATTCTGTGATTTGGGATTCCATAACAGACATGTCTCATTTTTTTCGGGAAATTTGTGCGGCTACGGCAGATTATGATGCTCTAGGAAAACTTGAAAAAATGTTGTTGTAATTATATGTAAACTGGAAAAAATATTTCCGCCGTCTTTCTTCGACTCAATGGAACATTTGATGTTACATTTTCCATATAAAGCCAAATGTGGAGGTTCGGTACAGTTTCGATGGATGTACCCATTTAAAAGATGCATGCAAAAATTGAAAAGAAAAGTACATAACAAAGCATCTGTTGAAGGATCTATTGCAGAAGCTTATGTGCAAGAGGAAATATCTTTTTTCTGTTCCCATTATTTTGAATCTGAGTATCCTTCAAAACACAACCGAATGGGACGGAACGAGAGGAATATTGATGAAATCGACAGTCAATTATCTATTTTCAACCAGTTAGAGCTTGGTTTTGGTGGATTTTATGAACGCTGGCTTTTAGATGATGAACATCAGAGAGCTCATACGTATGTTCTGCTCAACTGTGAAGAGATGACATCAGTTGTACTGTAAGTGTTTATATCACTTATTCTATCATTTATGTTACAGTAAATAACTTTGGTTATTATAGGTTGTATGATAATCATATCAAGAAACAAATTCCACAAATTACAGCAGCTGCTCTCGAAGAACGTCGACTGAAAAATTTCTCTCAGTGGTTTCAAAAACTGGTAACATAAATTCTTTATCTTTTAGCAACTCATTCAATGTATAGTTTACTATATTGATAATTATTTCAAAAAATTTCAGGTGTCTCGACATGCTGATAAAATTGACAAACGGTTGTGTGTATTGAGTAACCCACCTTCCAAACTTGTTAAAACTTATAATGCATATGTGGTGAATGGATTTCGATTCCACACACATGCATATGGGGAATCGAAAAAAACAATGAACAGTGGAGTTAGCTTGAGAGGATCTCATCATCGAGAAAATGAAGTTGACTTTTATGGCATACTTGATGAAATCATTGAACTCTGTTATCTTGGACAACATTACATAACCATGTTCAAATGTCGGTGGTTAGATACAGAGAGAGGCGTGCGTGTTCATCCGACTCATGGAATCATCGATATTAAATGTAAAAGTGTTCTCGCATTAAATGAACCATTCTTATTGGATCAACAGGCATATCAAGTTTATTATGCAAAGTACTGTGCAACATCAAGAGACTTGACTGATTGGTGGAGTATAATAAAAATCAAAATTCGAGACAATCAGTTTAGTCAAAGTGAATGTGCTTTCACTGATGTGCAAAGAATTGAAGTTTTTCAAGAGAGTACTCAAAATCAATCTTTTTTACAAAGAGACATGAGTATCGATGACGACACCCCACATTTAAGAGTCGGTGATGACGATGATGTTAATGATGTCACATATGAATTTGAAATGGTAAGAGATGAAGCAACTGTAACTCGAATGGATATCGATGATGTTGAGGAGGAATATGAAGATGACATTGACATATATGAAGATGATGATGAAGATGAACACTGATAGCATTCCATGGTATTTATATACAATCATAATATGTATATATGTATATATAATAGTAATTATCAATTATTTGCTAACATTAACATTTTCTGTTTCAGATGGACAAGGCCACATTTCGTGAGTTGACGGATGCTGACCTCTTTCGATGCGGATGAGTTGCTGGCAGATGACCCTCAGCCTGCAGGCACTCCAGGGAGTACGCGAAGGGGGCGCGGTCTTGCACGATTGATGATTCCTGACCCCGTCCCCAAGCGACGTCCACGTCTTGGGTTTGATCCGCGCACCCGGAGGTGTGATAACCTGTGTGATAACATGTGGATTTGACTAAGATTTCATTAATCTATTCACATAATAAATGTTTATTATTTTTTCAGTTTTCTGCATATAGCAGTCGGACAGGGCAGCGCTATTTTGCGCAACTATTTCTCTCAGCCGTGGACCACATGGGAGCAGATTCCCATTGATGTGCAGCAGGCCATGTTCGGCCATTGGTTGGTACGTACGTAAATAAATAATTTTTATTTTGAAAATTATTTCATTTCTAACTTGATATTTTGATTTATTTGTTGGGTTTATGGTATCCGATCGAGGATACCATGCGTGACGCCATCCACGAGGCATGGGAGGTGGCCATGCGTGATCGCCTTCGTCAGTTTTTGCACAATTTAAGAAAAGCTGCGATGAAGAAAGCAGGAGTGTCAGATTTTGAGGAGTCATGTAGAGCACACCGACCAGAGTATATTTCATCCCATGTATGGGATGGATTATGTGTGTACTGGTTGAGTGGTGCCTTTCAGAGGAGATCATCGGTGGGGAGGCAGAATCGGGGGAGACAGGAGGTGACTCATCGAGCTGGGAGTCATTCTTTCAGTACTCATAGACAGCATCTGGTACGTACATTATTTATAAATATTTTATATAACTATAAATATTAACAGTTTATTTTTTATTCTTATAGGCTATCGAGCACCCCGATATTACAGAGTACGACGTATATCAGAGGATGTATAGTGATCCTGCTACTGGGGAGCTCAGAGGTGATCGTCAGCATCACATCGTGGTCAGTATTATTTGTTTTCAAGTTTAAAAATTAACTGCATATAATATATTCACAATTTTAATTTTAAATTGCAACTATAGGAGTCATATGAGGCCGCAGCGTCACAGGCCCAGCCTGAGAGTCAGGCCGAGTCATCAGATCAGACCACTGCCCGTCAGTTTGATGAGGCGGCATGGATGCAGGCCACCCAGTATGCCTTCGAGAAGGGCCGGGTAGTTGGTATCGGCTCTCGACTGACTCCCGGAGATTATTATGGCAGTGCTGCGATGTCGGCGTCCAGCTCGAGAGGAGCTCGTGCATCTTCTTCTACTACACAGTATGAGGATCAGTTGCGATCTCAGACTGCACAGATAGAGAGTCTCCGACAGGAGCAGGAGCAGATGTGTCAGCAGCATGAGGAGGAGCGTCGACGCCAGCAGCAGTTGTACGAGGAGCAGACGAGTCGGTGGCAGCAGCAGCATCAGGAGCAGATGGAGTACATGCGCCGACTCACTCATGCTTTAGGGATGGAGTTTCCTCCACCACCATCTGCAGATCCCCCACCTCCCCCCCTCCTTCAGATTAGAGTTTGTATTTATGTTATAAAATTTGGGAAATCAAAATATTTTTTTTTCTATTCTTAGTTTTTGTCTCATTATAAAATATTAATAATATTATATTTTTAAATAACAATATTAATATGAATAAAAATATTATTTATATTTTATAATATTAAAATATATATATATATTAAAATTTTATAATATTATAATTTAATTATATTTTTTGTAATACTTGAATTATTTTAATATTTGAATGTAAAATAATTCTATTATTTTTATATTAATTAAAATAACTTATTAAGATTTTTTTTATTTATGAATTATAATTCTAATATTATTATATTAATTAAATCATTTATTAATATTCTATTATTTTTTATTTTTGAATTATAATTCTATTGTTATTATATTAATTAAAATAATTAATTATTTTTATTTGTGAATTATAATTCTATTATTATATTAATTAAAATAATTTATTAATAATTTATTTTTTTTTATTTTTTTTATAGTATTTGTGACGAGATACTATGCCCGTCGCAAAAACTATTTATAGTATTTGCGACGGGATACAATACCCGTCGCAAATACTAGTATTATTAATAGTTTTTTATTTTTTTAAAAAAATAGTTTTTGCGACGGTACCATCGTAAAAGGTATTTGCGACGGGTCCCGTCGCAAAAACTATTTTAAAAGTTTTTTACAAAAATACGGAATACTATTTGCGACGGGGAGAATGACCGTCACAAAAAAAGGCTTTAGCAACGGTCCCGTCGCAAATAAGTGTTGTTGCGACGCCGTTTTCAGCAACGGGCTATTTGCGACGGGCCCCCGTCGCAAAAAGCCAATTGCGACGGGATCCCGTCGCAAATGCCCCGTCGCAAATACATGTTTTTCTAGTAGTGACACTTCCATGTAAGTGATTTCCTCCTTTCTCATTTTTGTATAACATTCTTTAAGTTGGTATGCCCTTTTGTTTTCAATTAAAAATGTTGGGGTAAGATTTCTCACCTCCCCCATACTTTTCTCTTTATGTTTGGATGATTAGATACCCATTTATCTCTCATTAAATCCTCCCATGTATACTTGTTACCATGCCGAAATTTTGTGAGGGATTTCTCTCTCCTCTTTTACATCCAAGTAATTATTTTGTATTATACATCTAAATTCCATTATTTTTGTTGATAAAAGTATCCATATAACTCCATTACAGTCCATTTCATGTACATATGATGAGACACCCTTTTTATCTAATCAACTATTTTTATGAATCCTTATGTCACGCCGTTATGCTGCCAAAATTGCACAGTGTTTTTCCAATCCAAGATCATTGTGTAGTGAATTCCATACCCATGTCTCTATCAAGGGTATTCACCTTTATGCACATATACCTATTGAATGGTAATTTCATGTATTTATTCCACATTACTTAATCATGGAATAACTTATGATGTTGATTGATTCTATGTTATATAATCTATGTGGAACACTTATGCATGAAATGAAATGTTTAAGAAGGGTGCGCCCTGATAGCGCTCCAATGCATTGGATAAAGTATCGTATCATGAAACATCATGTGAAATGGGTGTTGACTCATTATAATTAAATTGAAACTAGGTTTTACTCATTCTTCATGTGAAATGAGGGTTTACTCATGCTCCATGTTTAATGAGCCTTGGATCATGCCAATTCCATGTTAAGTGTTGTTGCCACATTTCCATGTTATGATTATCATGCTTTATCATGCCTTTATGTTAATATTTCTCTTGTGCTCCATTGATATGCCTATTGTCTAACATGAATTTTATTCCTCGTGTTATTCCATGTTTATTCACTTACTGGGCTTTATAGCTCACTCTTTTCTTATGCATGTCCTCAGGTTATCTCATGCAATGCTAAGTACGAGACAATGTAGTGGTCATGTAAATGATGTTTTCAATAAATATGTTGTGTGTTTTATGTTCTAAGATGTTATGTAGTTTTACTAAGTCCTAAAGACACTATACCTCTTGATCTTCTATGTTGTATCAAGTGATGATTTTATGTAATAAATCATGTTTAAGTGTGTAACAAAAAGTAGGGTTGTTATAGCATAAACCAGAACCTGATTCTTTTTTTTATTCACAAATTATTTCCCATAATTTAATATTTATTACTTTTTAAATAAATGATTTATAAATGGAATGTAATTTCAGTTCCACCAACTTTCCCTGAAGATTATCCAATCTTTGAGTTCCATGTTGGATGCCATCAGAGTCTGTGAGGAGATCTCAAACGACATTCATAGTTTAAGGAGAAGTGGAAAACAAAATGGTAAACTTGTAGGGAAGAAAATCTTCGACACTTAAACATCGAGAAAACTAATGTGGGACACAAATACGAGCTCTCTTTATATGGGATTTGCAGTGATGGTTCATATTCCCATGTCAATCCAACTGCTGATATTTACTTGATCTGGTCTGAAGGTTTATATCGATGTCAAATAAGTATTTATATGTTCCGATATTTTGAGGTTTTAAGGACAAAAATTGGATTTAAGGAAAGTGAATATGATAAGGTTTTCTTTAAACAATGTTGAAATACCAATAAATTGAAAATGAAATTTCAATGATATGATTAAGAAAAATACCTTACGGATTGCTCAGAAATATTTTTTAGTATTTATAAGGTTTCTCTTATAAATAATAGGTTCTGAAAAGTTTATTAGGGAATGAAAATTTTTAAGATCTAGGAAAAAAATAGTTTTTGAAAAAATAAATAGGTTCTAAAAATTTATTATATGATATATAAATGAATAAACATATGTACTCCCCCTATAAAAAGAAGTATCTTAATGTCAAGAGATGGTTTCAAAAAAAAGGTAATATGGATGATTAATTTACGATTATCATTCCTAACTTTTTTTAATGAATTCAAATCTATAATAGGGTAATGTTTGTGTAAATATTTCATCAAGTTGATATTGTTTTTCGATAAATTGAAGAATGATATATCTTTTAAGTGTTTGATCCCTAAGAATGTGATGCCTAATATCTATGTTATTTTCATGATGGTGATGTGATGGGTTTTTTCTTTGGTAAATGTCACTAGTATTATCACACATTATCTGTGTTTTGGAAAAACTCATTCTGTAGTATGTGAGTGTGTGTTGCATCCATAACACTTGAGCACAACAACTTCCAACGGATACATATTCAGCTTCTGTAGTGGAAAATGCTATTGAGTATTGTTTCTTACATGAACAAGAAACTAATGAATCTCATAAGAAATAAAAACATCCGGATGTAATTTTCATATCTATTATACAACAACCAAAGTCATCATCTGAAAATATTTTTAAAACAAAATCGTATCCCGAAGAATAGAAAAGTCTTAAATCCATAGTTTCATTTAAATAGTGAAAAATTCTTTTCACTTCTTTAAAATGAGATTATTTTGTATTATATTGATATCTTGCACATAATAATACTAAAAACATTATATCTAGAATACTATATGTTAAGTATAATACACTTCATATCATACCTCTAAAAGATGTTTGATCTACTGGTTTTCCAGCTTCGTCAAGATCAATGGTGTTTTAGGTTCTAATTAGAGTACTTATACTTTTGTGTTATCATATCCATACTTCTTAATAAAATCTTTAATGTACTTATGTTGAGATATAAAATTTCCTTCTAGTTTTTGATAAATTTAAAAACCTAGAAAAGATGTTAACTCACACATCATACTCATTTCAAACTTAGATTTCATGAGATTCATAAATGAATCAGTTATGGATTGTTGACTTGATCCGAATATAATGTCATCAACATAAATTTGAATAATCAAAAAAAATATTATCTTTATTTATATAAAATAGTTGGATCATCAGTTCCATTAACATAATTGATTTGTAACAAAAATCATGTAAGTATTCCATACAAGGCTCTAGGGGCTTGTTTAAGTCCATATAAATATTTGGTAAGTTTGTAAAAATGTTCAGGATGTTTTGTGTCTTCAAAATCAGGAGGTTTTTTTACATATACTTCCTCTTGAACATATCCTTTGAGGAATTAACACATCACATCCATTTGAAAATGTTTGAAATTGAAAAATGTTGAAAAGGAAAGTATAATACAAATAGATTCAAGTGTAGGTACTGGTGCATAGGCTTCTACATAGTCTAATCCTTCTTTTTGATTATAGACTTTTGAAACTAATATTGCTTTATTTATTATAATGATTCCATTTTCATCACATTTATTTATGAAGACCCACTTTCCTCTAATTTTAGAGGTTTGTTTAGGTCTTTAAACCAAGGAATGGACATTGTTTCTTTTGAATTCATTTAGTTTATCTTACATACCTTTAATCCAGTCATTATCACCTAAAGCATCATCAGTACATTTAGGTTATAATTGGGAAATAAATGCTCGATACTCTAATTCATTTCTGATAGAACTTCTAATCCTTAAATTTTGATTTACAACACCAATGATACTATCACTGGGATGATTCTTAATAAATGACTGATTTGGGTTTTGTAAAACGTATTCATCAACATAAGGTAAAAAAATAATCTGGGATAAATACTTCGGGAACATTTTATTGAGTATTTATCCGAATACATGAATATTCCATCAATATTTGATAATTGGTTTTTTAAAACACATATTAAGATGTAGGTTGGGGTTTTTTTTAAACAAAAGGATTGGTTTCATCAAATTTAACATGTATTTTTTCTTTAACTATACAAGAATTTGTTTTTAAAAACCATATAAGCCTTAGAAGTAGTGGAATAGCCTAAGAAAATTCATTCATTGGATTTAAGTGGGAATTTATGTAATTTATCTTTAGTATTAAAGATTAATACTTTGTATCTAAATAATTTTAAGTATGAAACTTAAGGTTTTCCACCAATCCATAACTCATAAGGTTTTTTATTATGAAAAGTTCTGATTAAAACTAGATTTATAGTATATCAAGTAGTACTAATAGGTTTAGCCTAAAAGTGTTTCCAATAAAGTATTCACTAAACATTGTTCTTATTATCTCCTAAAGAATATTGTTTCTTCTTTCAACAACACCATTTTTTAGGAGTTCTGAAAGTTGAGAAGTTTTGAGTAATTCTATTCTTACTACAAAAAGTTAAAAAATGTGAATTTTTAAATTCTCCCCCGTGATCACTATGAATAGTTATAAATTGAAGTATTTTCTCATTTTTTACATTGGATCAAAAATATTTGAAATAAGAAAATGCTTCATATTTATTTTCTTGAAAATTGACCCATGTAAATCTTGTGTAATCATCGATTAAAAAAATACATAGTATTTTCCACCAATACATATAGTTTGTGTTAGACTAAAAATATCCATATGCACTAATTGTAATCCATCATAAGTTTAGAATTCAGAAATTGATTTAATTCAGGAATTGTGTTGCTTTCCATATTTACAAGGATCACCGACTTTTTAAGAATCAAATCTGTGATTTGGTAGATCCTTAACAGGACTTTTCTTTGAGATTTTTCATGTGTTTATATGAATACAATGTCCCAGTATTCTATTCCATAACCAAGATTGATCTTCCATTTCACTAAGGAAAGGTAAGTATTGGATCCTAAGGTATTATAAGTTATGTTTATAATAATTCTCAAGATTATGGGAAAAGAGAATAAACTCTTACTTGTAATTCTATATTAGGAATTTATCATTCCTAAAATTCAAAAGGTAACCTTCATCACATAATCGACTTATGCTTATAAGGTTGTTATTAAGGCCTTTAAAAAATAAAACATTTGAAGTTAAATCTTCTACAAGAAGAACAATGTTACCTATACCAACAATTTCTCCTTGAGCATTATCTATGAAAATTACTTTTCCACCTTTCATATTAATAATCATTTAAAATAATTTTTTTTACCAGTCATGTATCGAGAACATCCACTATCCATTTACCATGTATTGTGGTTGGAAATTCCTTTGTTTTCTTGAAAATAAAGCATTGAAACATTCAGAATAAAAACATTCTTGGATCTAGAAATGTAATAAAATAAAATCATAAGTATCCATATTTTCTTTAAAAAATGGGATTTATGAAAACAAAGTATTTGGTTTTATTCAAAGAACAAATTTTCTCCTAATGTCCATTGCATTGACACTTGCTGCAAAAATTATTACTTTTGTGTAAAAATAGTTGTGACTAAAAACTGTTTTTGAATGGTAATAACCAAATCTAGAACTATTCGTTAGAAGAATAATTTTTTAATACATTTTTTATAAGTTTTCTTTACCAGAAGTAAAGTTTGACAAAATTTTCTTTAAGGAAAACATTTCATATTTTAGACTGTTGACTAAATTCTTATCCTCATAGTCATTAGTATTAGAATTTTAATTTGTCTCCAAAACGTTTTTCTTGGAAATTACTTTTTCAATATCCATAGAAAGTATATTATTTTTATAATTTACTTCCTCAAGGTTTTTGGAAAAAATTTCAAAATCTAGGATTTTCTGATCAAGGTCTTTTGAAATATCTAATAATTTTTTTATTAAAATAGAGATTTTATAATTTTCATTGTGAAGTTTCTTATTGATCATACTATTTTTTATCTCATGTAACTTGGAAAATATAGATACTTCTTCAAAAGAAGGTAAATTGTTATCTTCAGATGAGGAAGATTATTTATCTGAAGATTCATAATATTCATCATTAGGATAATTAGCACCTATAGAAATACTAGTTAAAGATTTAATAGTGTTTACCTTAGCCATGAGACATTTATTTTTAGTAAGAATTATGGATATAAGACAAATATTTTCCTATCTAGAAGATTTGATATCCGAAGATTCATTAGAAGAGTCACCACCACTGTCACTCTAGGTGTCATTAGCATTCAGTACATTCTTATACATAGACTTGTAGTACTTCTTCTTATTTTTTTATGAATGAATATACTTTATTTCTTTCCTTCTGATCATCAGAAACTCTAGTCCAATTTGATCTACCCTCTTTCATTCATAACATGTCATTTATGAATCTTTCGTATCCTTTCTATCTTTCTTCTTGTATATATATTTGAAATATTTTTTTCCCAAAATCTTTTTCATTATTCGAGAAAGATGGAATGTTTATTCTCAGAATGATAACTATCACTTGATTCAGATATAATAGTATCCTTATTGGATTTTGATCTTGTAACTATTTTAGGATTCATGTCTTTCATATGATTTGATGTGGTTGTGAAAGCAACACTGTCATTACCATTATTTTTCTCATCGATCTCTGCATCTCTCTTCATTATAGTTTCATATTGTTGAAGAGTGTCAAATAACTCATCAAGTGTGATGTTTGAAACTTTCCTACTCTATTCAATCATTGTTCTTTTGGATTCCCACTCATTGGTCATAATATATATTATTTTATCCACAAGAATTTCATCATCAAGTACTTTCTCACCCATATATTGAAGGTTGTTGACATTAGTCATAAACTTTTGTTGAAATTTTCATACAGATTCTCCATAAGGAAACACAAAACCATCGTAGTCAGCTCTAAGAATAGCTCTTCTTATTTCAATACCCTTGAATGTGCTAAAATGTGTAATTTCTAATTTCTTCTAGATGCAATTAGTAGATTCACATAATGAAATGTGTCTATAGATTTTCATAGTAATAGAACACAATAAAGTATTATGTACCGTAAAGTTAAGATGATACTCTTTTTTTTATTAATTGGTGAATTGTCTGATTTCATTTTCTGGAATATTGTAATCTATAGTTAACAGAATAAAGTTATCCACACTTATATTAATAATAAAAGTATTCATCCTATCTCTCTATTACTAATAGTCATTTCCATCAAAAATTGGGGGTCTGGTGGGATTTAAATTGTCTACTGATCAGACATTCATTCCTGCCATTCTTAAAAAAAATTCTTTTCCAAAAAACAGGTTAGTAGACAAATTTTATAAACAAAGAGTTTATAAGGAAAAACATTAAGAAAAATTGAACAAGAAAATTTAATTAAGAAAATATGAGCAAGAAAACTTATATGCAAGTATAATTATTTCATAGACCTTCTCTGATACCAATTGTAGGATCGAAATATAGATGTATATTTCTCAATTGCAAGAGGGTATGTTAATTTTAGGTTTAAAATCTTTCATTTTTTATCCTTAACAAAATATATGTTTAACAAAGTTAAACATGATGAATTCAAAATCCCTCTTTAGTTCTTACTAAAGAAACTAACTTTCTTAGGATATGATAATATGGATCCGATAAAGAATGTTAAACAAGTTTACTTAAGGAAATATTCTTCTTTAAAGCATATAGAATCTAATATATCAAGGTTTTTAAAATTATAAGAAAGTGTAATAAAGTTACACTTTCTAACTTTAACAGAAATTCATCGTAAAGTAAAACTTTTACCAACAACAAGTGAACAAGTATAAGAAATATTTTAACCCAAAAAGAAGGGTATCCAACAACCTTGGATAAAGGTCCCTTGATTTATACTTTCAAGAAATTATGTCTTACCCACACAAGGTTAAGTCCTCGATATGAATATTGGTATCTGTATTGCTATCCCTACAAGCCATTGATTAAGTAGGTAATCAGAACATCTATCTTCCTATCACCGAAAGCCCTCAATTGATAACAAAAACAATTGTATTCATAATAGAAAGGTTGAACAGGATGATCTCAGATTGAACAGGTTGTTCACAGCCTTCACACAAGGAATATTTGAGTAGATCTCTCACAGAGTATCACATTATTATAGAGATCAATAGATACTATCTTGTTCAAATGGATGGTTATTTATAAGAAAAAACTCCAACAGTTGACTTCTCCTCCAAAAGTCATATTTTTCCTTAAATTTTAGAGGGAGTTGTCAATGTAGTCACCAAAAAATGGGTAAGTTAAAACTGATTGGACGACATCGTTTTATATAACTAACTATGAGAAACATTACTTTACTTAAGAAACATTATCAAATTTAGGATCCGATAAAATGAAACTCTATATTAATAAAATAAGGTAAATTTCTGAAAAAAAAATTAATTCGATTCTTAAGATAGTGAGATTCAGAGCCTAAAAATAATTGATAATCAGATTATAAGAAAACTAATAATTGGATTCTAGTTTTTTTGAAAATTGGAGTCTGGTTTTAATAAAAACAAGCGTCTAATTTCTAAGAGAATCAAAGTGTGATTTATGAGAGAATCAGAGTCTGATTTCTGAGAGAATCGAAGTATGATTTCGAAGATAATTGGAGGATGATTTCTTAGAGCATAAAATACTGATTTCTGAGATAATCGAAATCTGCTTTCTGAGAGAATTGGAGTCTGATTTTTGAGAGAATCGAAGTATAATTTCTGAGAGAATTGGAGTCTGATTTCTGATGAAATCAGATTCTTAATTACATAGAAACTAGATTCTGAATTCTAGAGAAATCGGATTCTCAATTCTAGAGAAATTGGATTCTAAGGAACTATAATTTTTTGAGTTATAGAAGGATCCAATTTTTTGACTTAATTAAAATATGGTTAGGTTTAGTTAGAAAAACATTAGGTAAGACATTGAAGATCATAGGTAAAGTCAATACCATTCTTAGAGAAATAAAGTTTTCCTTAAGAAAATGTTACTTAGAGAAAGATAATTTTTCTTAAGAAAATTTGTTTGTGATTTCAAAAACATAAAGTAATGAAGAAGTCATATGGAAACTTATTGACTCAACAAATCAGACTGAGTCCATGTCTGATAAAGTTTCTTTAATAGGTTTTGTTTTTTGTTTATTTTAAATATTTTTAACTAATTTGTTTAAACTAAAATCCATCCCCTTCTGTAAGTATATCCATATAAGATAAATATTATGATCCTACAATTGGTTTTAGATTGGGATTCAACTACTCATATACTTGTTGATTTTTTACCTTATTTACTTGTCACAAGTTTTTTTATGTTTTAATATAAAAAACCTATTTACAAACTTGTTTACACTTACATGTACTCATGGAAAATATTTTCTATTGTTTTTAAATATGTGTGGTCTTAATGTTGTTTCTATAAACAATATAAATTCAAACATACCGCCTATAATTGATGGTGTTGATTATAAATACTGGATAGATAGAGTGAAAAAAATTATCAACAATGGAGTTGATTATGTTGTTATGCTTATTGGAGACTACAAGATTATTTGTAAATAAGACATTTATTTTACACATCAAGCAAAATAATACTATCATTTAAATTATAGAGTGATGAATTCTCTATTTTGGTTCATGAAAATATGTATATACAGTTAGATATATTCATGTGAAGCTGTAAAGAGTATATAGAAGAATCTTGAAGTCGCACACTTTGATACATCTAAAGTTGTTGAGACCAAAAGATATATTCTTAGAGAAGACTATCAGGCCTTAGATTTCATACTTGGATAATTAGTTGTAAATATTTACCATAGGTTCATGACAACCATAAATATATTACAATCTATTAATGAAAAATGTTTTAATGATGATATTCTTTTTAAAAATATTATTTATATTATTCCAAATAAGTGGGAATCTAAAATAATAGTTATTGATGATATGAGAAAGATTAACAATCTTACTTGGGGTGATTTAATTGGGACCCTTCTCCAATAGAAGGGTAGAATAAAAATATATTCTAAGAAAGAGAAAAAGAATAACGGCGGTGTTGATTTTTCTACAACATCTACCTTACTTTCTAAAGTAAAATCATCTGATAAAATTATAAAACATTAGAGAAATAATAAATTTGTTGTTCAATATAATTATAGTACTTTTGGAAATTTTAAGAATGAATTGGATAATCAATCCCTAAGTATTAATATGATAGTCAGTAATAAATATTTACAATACTAATAAAAAAATTCTATAATGATATAATTGATAAGAAATATTCTGAAGTTACTTGTTTTGAATATAGGAATGTTGGACATATTCGACCATATTATCTAAAGTCGAAGAAGAAATATATGTAATAAAATAATTCATAAAGGAATACAAAGAGGTATTATAATTCCAAAGGTAAGAAAGTTATGAAAGTTACTGACACATGGAGTGTCAGTGGTGGTCATTCTGCTAAAAAATTTTCAAATAATGAATGTTTTAGAGAGAGGAACATAGGTCTTTTTACTAAATTACCCAAGTTTAACTAATATTTCATGTATAAGGTATACATAACTTAATCCCTCAAAAAAATGTATTTAAATTATAATTTTACTAATGATAAAAAGTATATATCCTCTGGTGAAGAATCTTCCTTAGTAGAAGATAATTCTTTACCTAGTTATGATGAGTTTTCTCGATTTTCAAAAGTTCTTGAAAATGAAAATTAATAGATTTTTAAAAAACATGATAATTATAAGGACATGAATTCTAAGGATTATTCAAGGATAACTATTTTTACAAATGATATATTAAATCTTTTAAAATATCTTAATAAGACTACTTCTAAAAAAGAAATGGTTTCATAAAAAGTTGAAAATTTTGTTTCTATGAAAGATGATTTAGAAACAAAACATAGTTATAAAATTAATACTAATGAGGATTAAAATGTAGTTATAAAAATAAAATCCAAACCTTATAGTTTCAAAAATAATTTATCAAATTCTACTACTAGTAATGAAATTTTTTACAAAATGTATAAATAAATAAAACTTCGTGTAAATGTTCAGGAATGGGTTTTACAAGTAAAAAATCTATCTCTAGAAACAATTTTTTTGTTACTAAACATGCACATTTTTTACCAAGTACAAAAATGGTGGGAACTAAAATAAAAATTATTCCTTGAACAAAGTACAATTATATGAATTTTTAAAGGCATATTTTTCAAAGGAAATGACATTTAACGAAAATAAAATCGAATAAATGTAGTTACCAAAAATATTGTTTTCAAAAAACACTAGACCAAAGTAGGTTTGGGTTTCAAAATAATAATATTTTTTTAGGAAAATAAATAAAGTTCAAATAAAATGTCTTGACCCATCCCCCGGGGCCCGTACCGTGACTACCAAAATCCCACCTTCCATAGGCCAGGGGCTTGCGACTAGCACCAAAGGCGTAAATCCCTAAAACTAGGAAGGAATTGAATTTATAAAGAGTAAAAACACACAACAGAGTTCGAGCTGGAAGTAAAACACTAAGAAAAATTGTATACAAAAGGAGTACTGAAAAGTAAAAGGGGCTGAAAATACAAGCCCAACTGTAAGTACAAGTACAACTGAAAAGGGACAAAACAACTAAAAAATGAAAAGCAGCTCCTGGATCATCCACCATGGATCCTACCTAAGGGTAGGTACAGATAGCCTCCTCATCACTCCACATTTTTTAGTCTCCTCCGGGTACCAACTCGTCATGAGGTCCACCTCCGAGTGCCATCCAGTCCTAGTACACTCAGCCTCGGTCAGTATTGTCTGTCGTCTGCATCCAATACAATGAGGTGCGGTCATTTCCCGTGCAGGGGTGAGTATGACGATACTCAGTAAGGACCCTGAGACCCTCAAGGTCTCAAAAAACCAACAAGTACAAACCACAAAGTATGAAATCAATAGATAACCTTACTTAGGTGTATGCCCATACATATACCTAAGTTAAAAGTTACTGACTCATCTCACACTAGTATATAACTTTTGTAGAGAGTTAGTGATGATTAGATGTAATCACTAAATCATCTATTCTGTCAAAGCCACATAGGATCCAGGAACAGAAATCAGAACTTTCGAATCCACACAGGATCCAGGAATAGTCATCACTACTGTCGAACCCACGCAGGATCCAAGAATAGTGGCCAACACTATAGAACCCATCCAAGATCCAGGAACAACAGCCAAAACTGTCAAACCCCCACAGGATCCAGGAATAGTAGTAAGAGCTGTCGAACCCACACAGGATCCAAGAACAGCAGCCAGAACTGTCATACCCACAGAGGATCCAGGAACAGTAGTTAGAGAGCAGCCAGCCACAGTGTTTCCCCACGAAGCACGCTTGATTCCGGGAGGGTCCACTACTCAAGCCAAGAGTCGATATATCAACTACCATGAAGTCATACGAAGAAGTAACCCAAAGGTCTGCCACGTCATAAGGGTTTCATTGCAACAGACGGTGCGCCAATTGGATGTCGGTCTGTGAGTTATTAGCCTTTTAGTCCCATGGGACTGTTTTTATTCGTGTACGATTCAACCTAACTGTATCTCAATGTCACTTAAAACTACAGTGGGGTATACTCAAAGGGACGGTCATGATCCAAGAATACCAGAACCACTTATGGTTCATCAAATGGTCATCCGATGCCAAAGATATGGCCAAAGAAAGTAAAGGGTCAGTAGTTGGCACGGGTCCGGTCTGACCCGGTCAGACCGACTCAACCCAACCGAGTCTGGGCCAACATTGTATGGGTCAACCCGGTGAAACCTTTTAGGTCTGGCATGGCCTGTTGGTCGGGACATCCTATTAGGTTCAGGCCAGCCCGCTGGGCTTCGCCCAGCCAGTAGCGAGGGCGGTTCATCACGGAGCATCGCAAGGGCGCGGCCGGGCCGGTTCGGCCAGGGGGGCGCGAGGGGGCCAGGACACCGGCTCGACCGGGAGGCCGCGAGGAGGCCGGGACACCGGCTCGGACGGGTGGCCGCGAGGGATCTGGTATATCGGCTCAGCCGGGTAGCCGCGAGGGAGCTAGGATGCCGGCTCGGCCGACAGGCCGCGAGGGGGCCAGCTCGGGGAGGCACGCGGGGCGTGCGCGGAGTCAGGTAAGCGGGCCGGTTTGGGGAGGTGCGCGAGGTGCGCACGGAGGCTGGGAGGCAGACCGGCTTCATTCGGCCGGGAAGGGCGTGGCCAGGCGGGCCGACGACGTTCGGCCGGGCAGGGTGCAGCTAGGCTGGCCGGCGGCTGGGAGGTGGTCGGGCTGGCCGGTTCGTCATGGCTCGGGTCAGCGCGAGCCAGCGGTGTTCAACCGAGAGCACCGGAGCGCCGTGAGGGTGGTGCGGTTCACGGAGGTCGTGGGTAGCGCAACATTTTTCATCACCACCTTTGTCATTTTGTTGCCTCATTGCCATGCTGAAGTTCATCATAAACAAGATCGGTGGAGGGTTCAGGCCATGTTGGTTTAGTCTGCACCCTCCGTGTTTAGGGTGGTATCATTTGGTTCACCAAGAAGTACGATGAACAACAATTGTCTTACAATCTCTGCATCGGTTCCTTTCCAACCGAATATAAGAAAAGAAAATTATTAATTCACAAATAAAACCCCTACCTTTTTTCTTCGTTTGTCATTATTTGACAGAGTCATGGAAAGTAGATGAAGAAGTTCATCGTTCATTGCATCCACCGCACGCTTCCAATCCCGAATTGTGTCGGCTCGTGGAAGACGCTCCACGTCGGTAGGTGTCTGAGGAAGAAGTTTGAAGAGGATCGGCGTTCTTCTTCAGTGGAGTGTTCTTCATTCTTCATTGGGAGGTTTTTTCCCTATCTCTCCTCTTTCCTAACTTCCACCCAAATTCCAAAGTTGTTCCAAATAATAGATTATAGTATCTATTAATTCGTTGGCAAGAATTCAAATAGATTGAATTAATTACTTTGCTCCACCTAATTAATGTGAAGGGTTGGCACAAATTAATTAGGGGAGTTGGCATAATTGAATTAAAGGTAAGGTCAAGAGGCTCTCCCTCATTAATGAGGGAGAGTTGAGAGGTTTTACTCTCTTCCATCAATAGGGGTTAAGCCCCGTGTGGTCCCCATGTCGTAACCTCTCGTAGGAGGTTATGTTCGGGTAGTCCCCACCACCATAACCTCTCATGGGAGGTTAAGGTGTGGTGGTCCCACCTCCAACTTCTATGAGGAGGTTTTAGCAACCAATCATCCACATGGAGGATCAAATAAAATAAAGTGATGCTTGCTTTATTTTATTACTTTACATGAAAACCCAAAAACTAACTTTTATTCTCGACCCACTACCGTCAAAGTGAAAGTCTCCTTAAGAGAATATCGGCGTTGTGAGTTCAATGGTGTCCTCGAAATTCAATTCTGAGCAATGGTTTAAAATTTATAAAAACCCACTCATACATTTACTAAACATACCCGAACAGAACTTCAGAAATTGATTCCTGGCACACCGGGCATCGGAATCACACGTTGTTAGTTTTTACAGACTCGTAAAATTTCCATGTATTTAAGAAAACAAAATTCCACAAAAAATCTGGGTCTTTAAATAAAAAAATATATAGTACATGGATAGTGTATGTTCTAGTCATATTACTAGAAATAATTATTTCTTCAAGAAGATAATCAAGATGAATGTTTTAAAAGTAACTTCCAGAGATAATGCTCAAGGAGAGATTATCGAAATAGGTAACATTGTTATTCATAGAAAATAACTTATTTCATAAGTTTTTTATTGTTTTAGGACATAATAACAACCTTATAATCATAATTCAATTATTTGATGAAGGTTACCATGTGATATTTAGGAATGATAAATGTCTAGTACATAGTTCCAAGGATGAATTTATTCTTTCTTTGAAACAGCATGAGAATGTTTACACACTTAAAATAGAAGAACTTAAAATAAAAGACTTACCTTGTCTTAGTTTAATGAAATATCAATATTGGTTATGGAATATAAGGTTAGTACATTGTAACCTTATAAAATTAACTATGTTGACTAAGAAATGACTTGTAAAGGATCCATCAAAACGTAAGTTTGATAATTCTAAAGTTTGTGACTTTTTTAATAAGGTAAGCAATATAAGTCATGTTTCAATTATATTAGTAAAGTGTCAACTAATGATTATTTATAGTTAGTGCACATGGAAATATTTGGTCCTACACACACTAGAAGTATTGGTGGAAAATACTATGTATATGTATTATTTGGTGATTACACTAGATATACTTGGATTTATTTTCCCACAAAGAAATATGAAGCCTTTAGTTATTTTAATACTTTTTTAGTAAGAGTTAAAAATGATAAAAACCTATCCTTGATAAATATTTGTAGTGATCATGGTGGATAATTTTAAAATTATTATTTTGGAATTTCTTGTAGTAGGAAAGGTATTAAACATAATTTTTCCGCACCTAGAACCCCCCTTGAAAAATAGTGTAACTGAAAGAATAAATATAATTCTTTAAAAAAATAATTAAAACCATGATGAGTGAATACTCAGTTGCTAAAAATATTTGGGTTGAAGCAGATAGTACATCATTCTATAATAAAAACAAGTTTTAACTAGATCGTTTCTTAATAAAACTCTTTATGAATTGTGGACATGAATAAAACCAAAAGTTTCTTACTTCAGAGTTTTTTGTTTTAAATTATTCATCATAAATAGTAAAGATAAATTACCTAAATTTTAACCCAAATCTGATGAAGTAATGTTTTTATATTATTCCCCTACTTATAATCCTTTTAGAGTGTTAATAAGAATTCATGTACTATTTAGGAAATATTAAGTGTTATATTTGATGAAACTGATCATTTATCTTTAAAACAAACCCAACTTATATCCTTAGAGGTTATTTCTAAAATTGATTTTCACCCTTTCTTAGAAAGTACTTCTCAAAAAAAATAACACATTAAATAGTTTCTAAATTTATTCTTGAAGACCATTTTCTAGATATTATTTAAGAAAATACTTTTGAAAACTCAAGAAGTGAGTTGTTTCTTTGGAATCATCCTAGTAAAAGTATCATTAGTGATGTATATCAACCAGTTGGGACTAGAAATGCTTTATGAAATGAAATTGAACATCTATATTTCTTATCCTAATTTTAACCTAAGAATCATAATGAGGATTTATGTGATGAGGATTCTATTAGGATATTCTAGATTATATAAATGAGTTTGAGAGGAACAAAGTCTTGACATTAGTTGAATGGCCTATAAAAACATCTATAATTGGAGTAAAATGGTTTTTTTGAAATAATTGTGATGAAAATGGAGAAATTATTATAAATAAATCTAGACTTGTTTCTAAGGATTATAGTCAACAATAGGGAATTGATTATGAAGAAATATATGCTTCGGTATACATACTTGAAGTTGTTAGAATACTTCTATCCTTTTCAACATTATTAAATTTCAAACTATTTCAAATGGATGTGAAGTGTTATTTTATTATAGAATATGTTCAGGGGTTTTTTTCTTGAACAACCATATGGTTTTGAAAATAAAAAACATCTAGAAATTGTCTATTATCTTACCAAAGTGTTATATAGACTTAAACAAGCCCCTAGATCTTGGTATGATAGATTAACTTGATTTTTTACAAAACAACTTTGTTATAGGATTTTCGGATCCAACTCTTTTTATAAAATAATTAAATAATAATATTATGATTCTACAAATTTATTTTGATGAAATTATATTTGGTTCAACTCAAAAATCATTAATATATTCCTTTTCAGATATTATAATGTCTGAGTTTGAAATCAGTATGATGGGTGGGTTTATATATTTTATTAGTTTTCAAATTTACAAAAAACTAAAATAACTTTTATATATAAACATATGTATATAAAATATATTTTCAATATATTTGGATATTAAACAACTAAAATTATTAATACTCTTATTGGTACCTTCAATACTTTATTTCTTGATAAGTTTGGGAAACCAGTTGATTAGAAAATAGTTAGAGGTATGATATGAGGTTTTTTATACATAACTCCTAGTCATCTAGATTTAATATTTTCAATATTTTTATGTGATAGAAATTAAGAAAATCCTAAAGAGTCCCATTTAAAAGATTTAAAACTATTTTTTTCATTATATTAATGGAACTATGGATTTATACCTTCCCTATTCATATAGAAATGTTTTTGAATTAAAAAGGTTTCCGGATAATGACTTTGGTGGTTGTAGAATGGATAGAAAAAGCACATCAAGAACTTTTCATTTATTAAGAGATTATATAGTTTCTTCTTCATGTAAGAAACAACACCCATTATCACTTTCCACTAATGAAGCTAAATATTTGGTAGCTAGATGTTTTTATGCTCAAGTGTTGTGGATGCAACACACAGTAACTAACTAGGGAATAATTTTTACTAAAAATCAAATACTTTGTGATAATACTTGTTCCATTTCATTATATAAAAACCAATCACATCACTAACATGCTAAGTAAATAGATATAATATGCCATTTCCCTTGGGATCACACACTTAAAGGAGATATAATTTTATAATTCATCAGAATGTAATATTAACTTGTTAACATTTTTACAAAACCCCTTAGATCGGATAGATTTTGAATATATCAAAAAATTGTAGAAAATATTAAAGTTAAGTAATCATTCATATATAATTATTATTTACCTATCTCCATTAATTAATATAATTCTTTTCATAGGGGGAGTACATATGTTTTATGTTTTTTAAAAACTTTTTGTTTTTATTAACTTTTTTAGTTTTCTAAATATGTTAATTTTTATAAAACTTTTAATAATAATGAGTTTTCTAAAATCACATTTTTAATAAAAATTTTAGAATTAGAATCCTTAAAATGATTTCAAGACTCAAAAAATGTTAAAAATTTACAGACTCACATTTTTTTATTAAACATTTGGAATCATATTTTTTTACAGTTTTTTTGGATTAAAATTTTTTCATAATCATTTTTCAAAATAAAATCTTTCGTAATCAGCTTCCAATTTTAAAACTATCATATTAAATTTTTATTTCAAAAAAAATACAACCTTTTTTCAAAAACCATGAATAATATGTTATTTATACCAATGGATATTTCTACTCTGAAATGTACTCTTTCATTCTTTTAGTTTTGTTAACCATTTCATTACCTTAATATTTTTTTTTATACTGTTTTTTTGTAAAAAACTTTTTTCCAAAAAAAATATAATTATTCTTAATATAATTCATTCTCAATCCAATTTTTTTTTTAAAAACATCAAGATTTTATAAATTACTTTTAATACATTCTTAGAATCAATATGGATTGTTAGATCATGATTCTTTTGAATCTCCACCATTGATTATCTTATAGAAGATGAACGAACACCTATAATTCATATATAATTGTGGGTCAACCCATGTCCCACATTGGTTATATAGATATTTCTACCCCTTAATTACTACATTCATAAAAGATCTCATTCTGAAATATTAATTTTTCATTCTTTATCGGGATTTAGAATCCAAATCCGATGGTGACCAAGGAAAATTTCACAAAGTGGTATGTGTTCATAAAAAATATTCATTAATATATATTTTTATGTCAGATTCGATTCATCTCGGAAGAATATAATTTCATTCCAAGGATGGGAATCTATTTTCGAGGAAACCGTGGTAAATATTTCGATCTCTATTACTCTAACATTGTTCATGAACTATATGCATCTGTTTAGTTTATAAAGGATGATGGGAATGAAAAACATTTCTTTTACTATGAATGAAAACATATAAATATGGTCTTATAAGAATATTTTTGATCTTTTTAGAGTTTCCCTAGTGGGAGAAATATATTTTCCTTCTAATAAGCTACCAAATAGTCTAGGAACTTCTAACAAAACCAAATTTGAAGATTTTATGTTTTTAGAATATGATAAAGAAAAGAATGTTTCCCACATAACTATGTACCACTGAGTCACAGTGTTATGGATTCAAGGATTCCTGATTTTGAGAAAGGGAGACCAAGATACTCCACAGGTATCTAATGTGTTTTTATTGGATTTCATAGTGAATGTGAGGAATATAGATCACATAAGGTTTATATTTATCACCATAGAAAACATAAAAATTATTAAATCAAATCTAAGATCGTTATGATTTTAGTTTTTTATGTAATATGTTTGGTGAGTTCATGAAGGTTTTTGAGGTATCTAATAAATCGTATCAAATGAGGGAAAATATTTCTTTTATTATTAAGGATATCATTTCCAGAATGATATTGGTTTTTGATATAATTTCTAAGAAGTTTGTTGATAAAATTGATGGGATACTTCTGATGCCTAGTCATCAAGATACTTTTGGGAGGATAGGAAAAAGAAGAAGATAAATGAATTGTATTACCCTCTAATGAAACAAAATAAATAGAATAAAAGTTATAATAAATATTTTTAAGAGATAATGAATCATAAGGATGAAAATAATCCTGAGGATCTGAAAATCGGAACCTGGAAAACCCAAATCAATGGAAATTTATGCTTCCAAAAACTTCAAAGAAGAATCTAAGAAAAAAGAAATAGAAGAAGAGATTTCAAGAATATAAACTTTGGGAAAATTTATTAAAAGTAGTTGAGAGAGATTTAGAGAAATTAGTGTTTTCAACTTCCTAAACCGATGAAGTTTTAGCAGAAGCATGGTTTTTTTAATGAAATGGAGTTGGTTCATATCGAAATCCCTTTTGTTTCAGAAAAGGGAAAATAAAAATTTGTTGATCATAAATTAGTCCAAGTCAACCAAGAAAAAGAATTGGGACTAGAACCAACTGGTAAGGGGGATCTAAAAACTCAAAAGACAGTTATAAGAAATCTCAACAATGAAATTGATGAAGAGGATGAAAGAAAAGACAAATAATAAAAGGAAGTATTATAATAAGAACAATATTAATATAAATAAATTGAAGGAGAAATTGATGTTTATAAAGAATATGAGGAACATGAAAATGAATGGGGTGATAGTGGAGAAACTCAGTACAAAAAATCATTGGAGTCATACTCATCCTCATCATGTTTACCCTCTAAGTGTGTATAGGATAAAAAATTGAGAATATATTTGGAAGAATAATATTCTTTTGAAAATTAAGTAAATTCATCATCAAAGAAATATAAAGAAGATCAAAATTTAAAAAAATGTTTCTGATAATTCTGAGACTGATAAAGATATCAAAATTATGGAACAATGAGATGATAAGAAATTTTATAAGGAAAGTGAAAAGAATGTTTCAATGAATTTTTTTATGAAAGTCAAGGAAAATGATGTCAGAACCAATATAAATAAACCTCTTAAGGTTTACCCAGACCAATTAGACTCTACAGGAATGATAACACAAAAAGGATTTGAGTATATTGTTTACAATTTGAGTTGATTTAAATGAATAATTTCATAACTTATTAATATTAAAGCATTGAGTCATCTAATCATAAAATTTATCTGTTATAAATCAAAATATGTAAAATTTTAGATGGAGTTAGTGATATGGATTGAAGAGAAATTAAAAAAATTACAATAAAAATATCAGACTCACAAAATATGGGGTAATCAGATTGTGATGTGGTCTCACCAATTTTATTCATATATTTAGATATATGTTGAAAAATTTTATAAAATAAATAATGTTATGGTAGAATTGGTTATATCATTAAATAAATTATCTTCAGACATACCAGACTGAGTTATGTTTTTTCAAGAGGTCATAGATTCCACAGATTTAACTTCTTGAGATGTAAATTATTGAAAACCGAAGATATGAGAAATAGAGATAGAGATGACCAAACTTAGATCTTCTGAATCCAATATTTTCTTTCTAAAGGAGTTGAATAAGAAGTTTTCTAAGGAAGTTAAAAAGTTTAAGAATCAATATTAGACTCAAGAAGAAATAATTGTGATGTTCTAGAAATACCTCCACGAGTTCAAAAAGATAAATGTGTTTGTCAAGAATCTTATGAAGAAGGAATGATTTTTTTAACTCTTAGATGTATTTGTTTTTATAATTTGAATGTTTTTAATGAATTGTAATTTCACTCAAATACTATTTTCAAAAAAAAATTATCCAATTTTTATTGGTTACATGTTATTTTATTTTATTCATTAAATATTAGTTAGTTCAGTATTGTTTCATATGTTTTAATTGTCTAATATTTCAGGAAACATTAGACTATTACCCCTTGTTTTTTGAAAATCATAATGTGGGAGATGATTTTTAAAGGGTGAGTTATAATAAAATGGGGGAGATACTTCATTAAGGGGGGTAATTCTTTCAAAATGGAGAATATTTTATTAATGGAGATAATATGATCCTTAGGGGGAGAATAATTCCAAAGGGGTAATTTTTCATTATGGAAGAACTATTCTCCTACTTATATCACATTCAATATCGTATTCAATGAGTTAAAAACTCATGGAAGTTAAGGTTTAAAGAATAACTCTGAATAATAGGTTCTTAAAATAAGAAGTGATGTATGTTTTTCAGGTTATTTTCATTTATGTTTTGGGGTTTTTGATTTACAAAATGGTGGAGATTGTTGAGCTTGAAGTTTTTCTTCTTAAATTTTCATTCTAATAGTTTTGGAAATGAAAACACTTTCTTAATACTTTTTTAATAAATAGTTATGACACAAGTGTTTTTTTATCTTTTTTTTTAAAAAAATATTTAATCATATAAAGAATAATTTGTATTTTATTTTGAATATTAACTTTACTATTATTCATTAAGGTAAATGGAATTAGTGTGTGTTTTAATTATTAGACACGCCTTTATCAGAATAGGAGTTAGGATTCAGTCATGTCTATCGTACTAAAAAATTCATGACTATCGGACTAAATATGGTACCGAAAAAATCATAATAACCCTCATATGGTTTATCATATTGACATTGTTAATAATGTACATCGAGTAGACTGATGTTTAAAATCATAATTCAAAGACTTTTTTATAATGTAAGGAATATCTTGAACACTATAATGGTGTTAATCAATACAATTCCATACATTCGGTTACTCTAGATCATTATGATATATCAAGTACCAACTATCTAAATCCATGGAAATAAACTTAGAAATATGAATATTTGGATATTTTCTATAAATACCGAGTCATTTTAAGAGTTTAGAGTGATAATTTTTCATTCTTAATTCTTTTAAAGATTACTTAATGTGAACTACTTATTCTTAGTCTTTCATAATTATTTATATAGTTATCTTGTTAATAAATAATTTTTAGTGTTTTTTCCTTAAAACCTTTTTAAATTTTGTTTGTGTCTGATCATTTTTATGATCGATAGATTCCAGGGATAGGATGAAAGTGAATCTGATCCATCTGATCAAAGGGTTCTGAATATATTATTGTATGGAAAATTTGATAATAATATTGAGGGATTCTAGGGATTATAATATATATTCATTTCGATCTTCATATCAATGGATTTATAGGTAAGTAAATACATACTTTAATATAATTATAAAATAGTGGGTACCTTTATTCAAGGTTATTGACTGCCTTACTCTTAATTTTAAAATATTTAATCTTTTAATATATCTTGTAAATAATTCTTACTATTAGATATCTATTGTATTACTTGTTTTTACATGTTGTTATTCATATTTATATAATAGAAATTGATTCATCATATATATCTTTATATTTTTACTATTTTATCAATATCACTCTCCTTATGATAAACATACTTTAATATAAATTATATTAATTATAATTCTAATATTTCACTCTGATATAATCAGACTGTTTCTAGTTCTGATTTTATGACTCTAATAATCAGACTGAGTCTATGTCTGATAAAGTTTATTTAACTGTATTTGTGTTTTTTTATTTTAAATATTTTAAACTATTTTTTTATCTACAATTAACCCACATTGTAAGTATATACATCTAAGATAAATCATAAAATCCTACATAAAATATATTATATGGCTGACCCAATCGCTGATGTGTATGGAATCCATGCAATTTTATTTCTTTCCTCATGTGTCTGAGGAAACATTTTCCATAAAAGATGAATGTCATTTGACTTTTTCAATAATCATCTCATATATTTTTCCATACTAAATATCTTAAGTATCATTTCAATATTTTTACTTTGACTTAGGTAATGAAAAATCTTGGATCTATTAAGATGGATCTTGATACCAAGAACATATGAGGCCTCTCCCATGTTCTACATAGAGAAGCATTTATTAAACCCCACCTTAGTAAGTTGTTAGAATGGTATCTCGTTTATAAAGATAAATATTTCATCCACATATACTATTAAGGAAACTACTTCACTCCTCTTAAACCATTTTTAGACACAAGGATCACACTCATTATTTATGAAACCAAATTCCATTTCGATTCATCAAAATGAATGTTCGATGATCGAGATGATTTATTTAATCCATAAATGTTTTTTTATTTAAATTTCTTATAGAAATCTATTGGATTCATCAAATATTCTAGTTGTATCATATAGAGATCATCTTGAAGGATCTCGTTAAATAATGAAGTTTTGGAATTCATTTTTGTAATCTCATAGTCATATAAAGCCTCAATGGAAATTAGAATTCTGGTGGATTTTAGCATTATAACTGGTGAAAAGGTTTCATCGTATTCATTTCCTTGATGATGTTTAAACCATTTTTCAACTATTCATGCCTTATAATTACTAACTTTTCCTTCTATGTCTAGTTTCTTCTTGAATACCCATTTGAAACCAGTGAGTTTTACACCCACTAGAGGATCTACCAAGATTCACAACTTAATTGAAGATACCCATCATTTATTGAAATCAAGTAAGATAAATATAAGATCCAATAATGCCAAATTAATTACAATAAATTAATTGTTCCATTAATATTATTTAAATCCATTATTAAATTTTCAAACACACATTGGTGTTCCAATCAATAAAATAAATTTTTAAGGTTGTAATTTTAAATTTAATTTATTTTTTAATTTTATCCTTTAATGGAAGACTACGCAGTTCGTACAGACTATCTACATGCTATGTATCTATTTTTTCATGTATCCATTATATATGATTAGGTTTGTGTTGTGTGCCTCGGCCTAACTACACGACATGTAAATACCTAAAACACATTGTGTGTTTCACTTTTCATGTTTTTGTGATTCACGCATGGGTCATCAGTGTATGTTTCAGATGCTAGAATTGATGAACTACATACCATGTGCACCTCATATATAATGTTTATATCATAAATGCTCTGGTCTTTCATTCTCATGTGGTTTTGACCATGTATAATGACTATACAGACAACACGATTTACACCACTAACCTATGTATACAATACAACATGTACATTGATACATGTCGTGTAATCTGACAACCGTGTTCCATGTTTTCCCATAAACACACAGAGTAGACCTCATGTAATTATGGCATGGCTCACCATGCATCCCTCATCACTTAGATGCATTTTACTAGTGTACACAATGTGGACTTCTGAGTACACTTTGTGTAACCACGTCTTACGGTCCAAAAATATGTCATTTGTTAATGTCATCTATGGTTGTTATTCATTTATTCATAAACCATTATAAAACTAAAACACTGAACATGTCATGGATAATATATCAAAGAATTTTAATTTAAATTGAATTGAAGAATTAATAACATGAAATGAAAATCTTCCCAAAATTTTTCATAGATCAATAATCAAATAAATAATTATAAATTTAAATGTGAACCATATGATACCACTTGATGGTTTCAGGAATAACTGATGTGTACGAGGGTTAGAGATATATTAAATAAAATCTTAATTTTTCATGAAACCATGATTGAGGATCTTGATCATCAAAATTATAATTTATTTATTTATGCAATGAATACATGGGATTAAGATATTTATTTTTTTATGAATATTGATCATTCAAAAAATCCCTTTCGGATTGTCTCTATTTGGCTGTGAGGATCTAAGGATAAAATCATTCTAGCGGTGATCCACACATGGTCCTATGATCACTGAGAAACACCAATCAATCTCCTAGTGCTAGCATAGAGAATCAAATATATTGCATTTTTCATTCATGATTTCTCATTTTTTTCAGTCTTGAATAAATCTCTCTTGAATTTCACGTTATTGAGAGGGAAAGAGATGGAGGATTTGAGATAGAATTCATTATCTGCAATAATTTTCTATTCTCAATTACATCGATTGATGATTTACATAATAGAAATTACTATCTATTTATAGAGATGGTGTTTAGGTTAAGATAATTATTTAATTCATTCCATCCATTAAATAATATAATAGCCTTCAATATAAATCATTCCACATGATATAATAATAATATTATTATTTTGTGGCATGCACCAACTTGAACTTTAACAAGGATTATTTAACTGGCTTATTAATTAACATTTATCACCAAAATCAGTCTTGGTCCATTCAAACTCCTCAACCATTTATTAAATACCTGAATAAAATATTTTCTTCTCTAAAGTAAATATTTTTTTCACAAACTAATAAATTAATAATTAATATATAATAAACAAAAAAATATATTTTATTCACAATCCACTGAATAAATATTTATTTAATTTATAATATCAATAAAACATGAATAAAATCATTCTTGAGTATTGAGAATAATATCAATTCCATTAATTAATTCATATAATATTTAATCGGGATAAACAAAAATACATAGTGTGTGGACCTCTAGGATTCATTTTCATTAGCATTAGGTGGGATTTCGTAAAGTCCAATATTACTATCTAACAATTTTTCAAGGAACCCAAGAGAAAGAACTTTATGTCATAATAATGATAAAAAATATGAACTCTCACAGTGTAATATAATCTATTTCTCACAACATCTCATCAAGTAGTTTATACATCAATGTCACCATGCTAAATGATTTATACATATTTCTTTGACTATCTTGAATTAACACATCATTACATCATGTAAATAGAATTTAGGGAGATGGTTTTATTACAATCAAAAGTATGTGATATCATATTCTATAAAAATTGATGGGTAAATTCTTTCCTCAACTTATCCAATAATGACATGTCAGTCATGACGCACCCAACGTACCCTACCTTACCAAATAAATTCTTCATCATGGTTTTTATCAACAAATATAAGTGTGAAATTCATGATGTGAATTAATGATAATCTTAAATTCTATGGACCATTGAACATGCTTGTAGATAGGAATATCTGATGACACCAAAACATGAAGAATTCCTACTGGCCAGTATTTCTCATAATCTCTCATCCTACAGATTACCAAGTGTGAACTTCATGAGAAGAAGCCTCATCCTTTTATGAGTACATGAACCTGGAGGTCAAAATATTATGTGTCCTGTCATAGTATGTTATCCAACCACATAATTATATTCAGTATATTTTCGTAGTATTTTATGTTTATTCTCATAGTAGGGAACTTCTATGACCATATATAAGATAAAAATACACTTGTACATTATTACATTAAATCCCTACAGAAAAATGAACAATATATGATAATATGTTTAATTAATATTCAATACATTTAATATTGATGTAATAATAATAAAAAAGTTGGTCCTTGGGCATTAACTCCAACACGCACAAGGTAGAAAATGGTGGGAACTACTAAAGGATTGGAGACAGATCCAAAGTTACGATTTGGGGGATCCATGGTTGGTCGACTGTGGTGGGTTAAAGAAAACATCCAAAAAAGATCCTATTTTGAAATGTGCTATGGTACTTCCTCTTTTTGAAAAGGCGGGTTATGGATGGTGCACCAAAATATTTGATCCATGGATTATTGAGAGAGACATAAGGATCGTTTTGAGCATCCCATGTTTAAGATTCATGGTATAGGACAAAATATGCAGAAGAAAATATAGTTTTTGAGACTACTTAGTTAAATCCAAGTATAAGTTGGTCTTGCGACGCCAAACCCAGAGGAATTTGTGATATGTAAAATCATTTGGTTTTTGGAAGTCCCACCCAAGGTGTGGTATTTCTGGTGGAAAATATATTATGGTATTCTCCCTTCCAAGGAGTATCTATCTTTCTAAAATGAAACATATGATCCATTGTGTCCTCTGTGTATAGATGCATCCAAGTCTTCTCTATATGTTATTATCTTCTATCTCAGGGCCAGATCTTTATGGAAGGTATGCTACTCAAATGTGGACTACCTTTTGGAAATGGAACCTGGCTTAGCAGTGCTGCTATTGAAGTGGTCATCATATCTCCTCGTAGAGACTGTGGGTCTTTTGTCTACAATGGCATAGATCATATGGGTTAGAATAAATGAATACATCTTCAATCATCTGTTAAGACTAAACACATTCTGAATTGAGTTATTTGTGTCTTTTTTGGTGACTTATAAATGAAATTAGGTTCTATTTGAGAATCTTAAAGCATGAATTTTCACCAGTATATGGATCCCTTCCCATCAGGTATTTTGAAGATTAATGTAGATGTTTGTCTATCTGGGGAAGGATCATTCAATCTTGGTGTGATGGTTCGAGGCCCCTTCTGATGGATTGTGGTGACATTACAAAAATAATTTCACACTAATTTGGTTCCACTGGGGGCTAAATACCAATCCATTTTTGACATAATGATTCTAGCTATTGAGGGAGGCTGGAAATCTATCATTTTGGAGGAAAACTCCTTACCCTTGATAATGTAATCTCTACATCTGATAATGGACTCCTACTATTTTCCATGATGGTTTTGAATATTTTCTCCTTTCACCTCTTCTCAGTGGGTTCATTCTCTTTTAAAAAAGAGATGGGAATAAGGTATCTTGTATGATGGAAACACATGGAATTTCTGGTGAGTTGAACGATTGGTTTCTTGATTTTCATTTTTAGTTGAATTCCCTTATGCTACTTTATGTTCTATATTTTTATTAATATTCATTTTATTTTAAAAAAATGTATTTATGCAATATTTACACACACATATTCTCAGAAAAAATTATACACATTTATATTTCACACACTCACACAAATATTTACATATATTTATTTATTTACATATAATAGAATATACACATAAATATATACATTTTTATTAACACACACATATTTATATATAAAAACTAAATATATATGTGTATATACATATGCATTAATTCATTTTTATAGAAGCATAAGGTGATGATTTAGAAATTAAATTAATATTTTGAACTAATTTTCCAAACTTACATATCATTATTTATTTTTTAATATTTTGATATAATTTTATCTATTTACTTCTAATGTCTCTGATTCTTTTCAGTTTTTCATGTTCTCAAGACCTCATGAAAAAAATTTGGAATGTCAAACATTGAATCACTAGATTTAGATGGCATTGGTCAAATACAGGTTTGATGACTTGGTTTTTTTGTAGTGTTTTCTGCAATATTACTATTTTAACAAAAGGTCATCCTTTATATTTGGTCATAAAGAATGATGACCTTATTGATCTAGGAAAATTGGATTTCAAAACATTTGACTCATATATAGTGAGTATTTGATTGGGTTTTTTGGAAAGGGAAATATAAAACCTTCATCTCTTTTATCAAGGTATATTTCAATATAAATCATACCCATTACTGTGTTTTTTATCATGATTTTACTTCAGGATATTTTTCTTTTACAATTCACGATTCATGCCATCATTTTTATGCCTAAATTCAATTATTGTACCTTTAACTTTTATAATGTAATTTTTTTATCAATATTGATTCGTATCATTATTTTTGAATTTTAGCAAAGTTTTATTAAATGTTTTGTTCTATTTTTTTTTCTCAGCATCAATGGTTTGATTAGTGTCCAGCACTAGGTTCATCCATGGTAACTAATACTAGTAGTTTGGCTTGACCCCAAGTCTATTACCCATTAAGAAAAAAATTAATGTTGATGTTTCATAAAACTATTCACTAATTGTTGGTCTTGAGTATCATTGAGATCATGCCCTAAGATATTCACCCCATTTGTACAAAACTATATCATATCTATTTTAATTAATTTTAGAAATGTTAGTGCCATAATAAATATTGATTTTTTCTCTTTTAGATTCATGTAATTTTCAAAGCATTAATAACCATTTAAATGCTAATATTATTACTCCCATAAAAACCGGGGATTCTAATTTAGATCACAAAATATGAATTGAATCACTATATTAAAATACTTTTGGGTACATTCTGTAAAATAATCTATCTTTTAGGTAAAATTTTAATATAATTATCCATATATTGATTATTTAAATTACCTATAATTAGAGGTGGGATGGTTTTTTTCAAGAATTGTGATAATATATATATAATAAAAAACAAAAACACTATAAACATACATGTTTTAGACTATTGTTTTCCAAAACTATGACAGAACATATATAACATAATACAAAAACATTATAATTTCCAATAACATGGATGATTTTAACATATATGTGATTGAAGGACTAGAAACTTTGAAATTCTAAATAATCACTATTATAGAACTAACATACTTTAGTAATACTCATGTTTATCTCTCCCACCATCCCACTCTACTTTGAATGAAGATAAAGAAGGTTACTATTTCATATTTTCTTTTCATTGCATTTTAATGCAGTTAAAATGTTTGTTGTAATTTATATTAAGAACCCTCATTTGAAACACCTCCCACATTTTAGAATTATATTTTATAATTCATTTAATTTTATGATTTAATGATAATTTATACAGATAAAATTTATTTTGTTTTAACAGGGTATTGTTACCTTTGAATCATATCTAAATCCCTCATTTTATTTTTTTATTACCCCGTACTTTTTAAGTCTTTTTAATTTGTTAAGATGAATCTAATTAAAAATATTTTTAATGAAATTTGGTAATTCATAAATGAAAAGAACAATGATTACAAAAATAAATTTCTAGGTTTAAAATGATAATACTGTGGGATTATTTTTATTTTATTTTGGAAAGAGAAAATAAAATGTTGTTGATTCCCACACAATTTTTTACCATGGTTCTTTACTCATCCCCTCAAATGTGCAAGCATGAAACCCTTGCAAGCCTCATATCGTTCAACTATGAACTTTTCCTAAGATTGATCTCATGACATTTCCATTCTTCATTCTCCTCGTGTTAGACTATATAGATTCCTTTGGGATATGGGTTAGTGTTGTGTTATGTTGTTGTATTAAGAACATACATTATCTATCTCCATATTCCTTCTCTTCATTATCTATTCTCTTTTATAGCTATAGGTTTAGCCTATTATCAGTTTCTTGACAATTTAATTCATTTAAGTTATATTGATCATAAGAAAATTAGGGATCATTTGATCTATGGAGATATTGTGCTTCAATTACCCTATCTTTGTTAATAGAAACATACTTCTCAAAATGTTTATTTTCCCTGAGTTATATTGAATGTTCTTTCTTATAATGCTAATTTTTTGGTATATAACAAAATTACGAGATTATCTTACACTAATGGTTAGTGTATTGTGGAACTATCTTTGTAATGAGATTTTAATGTTCAATAATAATCCATTTATTTTTGAGTTACACTTATTCCAATTCATTTCAGGATTGATATATTTGTTTAAGGGATTTTTTATAATGTTGGGTATTCACTACCAAAAATTAGGGAAAGGGGTGTGCTGGATTTTATCAGCACAAGCTAAAAAAGCTAATAAAAGTTTCATTTATTAGGGAAAAATAATACTAATAAAGTAGTATCCTTTATGAGTGATTTTTCTAGCACTGATAAAGGATACCTTTATCAGCACTATTATTAGCGCTGAAAAAAGAATTTAATAAAAAATATATTATTAATATATATATATAATTATTATATTTATATTAAAAAATCTAGTTTATTTATATAAATTATTTAAAATATTCATGTTTATAATTAATATAAATATGATATATTACAATATATATATTTTAAATAGTTAAAATATATATATAATGTTTTTAAAAAAGTGTATATAATTTTATAAATATATATATATTTATTTAAATAATTATAAAATTATAATAAATTTTTTAAAATGATAAATATATTTATAATATTAATAATTATATATTTATGATTATATATAAATACTATTTAAATACATTTATTTAAAATTATAATTATAAATAAGTAAATATGTAAATAAATATTTTCCACTAATGAATTTGATATATATATATATATATATATATATCATAAGATATTGATGATATTCATGTACATGATTGTTCTCATTTATATATATTTGGTATTTGGAGGTACAATTACAATAAACACACACACACCTCACACACAGGCCCCCCAAGGGATAACCCACCCAACAAGACTTATTTGTTCAGTATATGGTTCGTAGGCTAAGAGGGTATGAAGCTCATTACATGGCCCAAAGGCCCAAAAATTGGCTCGAAGGCCTAGTACATCAATATGCCTGCATCATGCCTACGTCACCTATTGCCTACGTCATGCCTGTGGCACCGCCTACCGATGGAAATTCTCTCCTACCTGGATTTGAACCTGAGTCTAATATGGGATTACGGGGAGCCTTTACCACTCGAGCAATCCCCCAACTACTTGTCGTTATTTATGTTTATATATTGATGTGTGAGTATAATTGACACAATGTGATCATAAAGTTTATTTGTGGACATGATTGTGATTTATGTTTCAAATGATAAGATTACCTATATATTACGATGATGTGCATGCATATGTTATGTATTCATCACTATGAATGTTCATTTATTAATTTAAACCCTTATGGTTCATTCATATTATACCCAGGAACATATTATGTTCACATAAATGCTTATAAAATTACAATAAATATATTTAAATAATAAATATATTATAGGTGATTGGGGTAAAATTATAGATAAACATACACACACTGCACACAGGTCACTAGAAAGGCAGGTCATAACCCCCCAAGGGATAACCCGCCAAACTAGCTGCTTTTTATTTATTAATTTATTAACATGAATGCCCATTGGGTATGAAGCCCATTACATCAGCCTAAGGCCCATATCATAATCCAGCTCCTCCATCAATTTCCATTATTTGAGTCACATCTTTTTTTTTCTATCTGCTCTGCCATGGCGCCCTCGCTACCAACAAGAAACTCAACCCGCCAATCACGGTCCTTCCCCATCACACCTGAAGCCCCACAGATGTAGCTACGCCTCGCATGCCAACCACTATGCATCCTTTATCATTGAAACCTCCCCTATCACCTATAGGTGATGACCAGCCGTCCCGCCTCGTCACGTCATTGCACGTCACTGATAGCAGTCTCTACCATGCACACCGACCACGTCGTCCTTCCATCATAGACATGAACGGTCTCCCCTGTTCTGTAGGTGTTGCCTAGATCCCACCTTCATGAGCCTTCTCCGGAAGGATTGACATAACATCACCCCTACTCATGGAAGGGGCCCACAACACTCACACCCCCAATAAAATTGGGGGCCAGAAATTAACGTGGTTGGGATTTAAAACCCAATTGCCTAGATTCCACCATGGATATGATACCACTAAGGCACACTCCATGTGCTTCATGCCCATTGGGCCTTCGGGTCATATATTGAATAAATAAGGATTGATGGGTGGGCTATCCTTGGGGGGGAATGGTATGCCTTTTCATCATGTGTGTATTTTGTGTGTGTGTGTTTTGTGTAATTGTACCCCCAAGAACCATATATATATATATATATATATAATATTATAATAACTATATTTATTATATTTATAATTTTATAAATATATATAATAAAATTATAAATATAATTAATATATTTATTATAATCTTATAATTATTTCAATAAATATATATTAATTTATAATTATAACTGCAAATAAATAGATTTTCATTTATAAATATAAAATCAGAATAAATAAATTAATTATATTTATAATTATATATTTTTATATTTTTATATATTAATATAAAAATTTTATAAATAATGTTTTTATATATATAACAATCAATAAATATTTATTTATTTATAGTTATAATTATAAATATTTATTTATTTATTTAAATAATTATAAAATTATAATAAATATATTTATTATATTTATAATTTTATGATTGTATATAATTAATTTAGTTATCATATATATTTAGAAAATTATAAATTTAATTATATATATTTATTATAATTTTAGAACTATTTAAATAAATAAATATTTATTTATACTTATAAATAAAAATAAATAATTATTTAATTAAATAATTATAAATTTATAAATTTAATTATATATATTTATAAAAAATTTATAATTATTTTATTAATTAAATATTTATTTATATTAATAACTATAAATAAATATATATTTATGTAAATCATTTTAAAATTATAATAAATATATATAATTAATATATTTTTTATAATTTTACAATTATTTATGTAAATGTTTATTTATTTCTAATTATAACTATAAATAAGTATTTATTTATTTATTTAATATATATTTTTAAAGTAAATGTATTTATTATAATTTAATAATTATAATTAATTTATTAATATTAGGTCTTTATCAACGTTTTTTTAGTAATGATAAAGATAACCCTTTATCAGCACTAAAAAGAAGCTGATGAAACATGTCTTTATGAGCGCTATATTTTTAGCGTTGATAAATACATGTATTATCATAGCTTTTTTAGTGTTGATGAAGGTCACATTTTTAGGTGATTTATATTTTAGTGCTGATAAAAACATCCTTTAATAATGTTTTCTAAAAATCTCTAATAAAATTCTTTCGTGTTTTTATAATTGGAACCCTATCAGAACCCTATCGTCGCTCGAATATTAAGCCTTCATGGAACAAGAGCCCTTTCTCCGCCTCCGCTTCCCCTGCCACCGCCTTTGCTACCCCTGCCACCATCCGTCGGCCCAGCCACCCAACCCTACTGCTGCCACTGGACCTCCAAATCTATGGTATTATCTTATTTAGGCCTATTTTTTTAGTCATTACCCTTGATTACATTTTACTTTCTCTTGATGAATCAAACTCTTATCCTTTACTCGGGTCTTGCTCCTCCTTATATCTTCATTTTCTCGATTCCCTAGCTTCAAAACCTATAGAATCGGTCGATACTAATTCATTTGTGTTCCCTTTCATCTGTCTTTGTCCATTCCATGTGCAATGAACCAGAGTAGTTAATGAAGTATAATTAGTGGTTGTTCATATGTTTTCCAAAGAAATTATATGTTGTAACAATACTATGATTGAGGCTAACAATTGAATGATTGATACCGGGGAACCCCAAACTAGTTCAATGCAATTATGTTAAAAGTAAAGAAGGAAATAGGAAGCTCTGAACTAGGAGATGGAACACTAACTTTTATATCCAATTCCAATAATTAAATTCAATTTTATTCTAAATATTATTTTTATTTTGATTCTAATTAGTTAGATTTTATCTATTATAATAATTAATTATTCTTGACTGATTATGGTCGTTATTCTTCTATTATTAAGAAATGTTTCCTTCTGGTGATGTTAGTCAATTATTTTTAATTCTTATATTAGTCCATATATGGTATAATGATTTTTTTATTTAAATGAAGAGATTTATAATCACTTTTATGCGAGATATATTGAATTTCATGGTTCCATAGGCATTGTATTAAGCTTTAGTACGTAAAATCTTGTTTTGTGTTTGGAAAAGAATTTTTTTGAATGCAAAAAGGATATTTTATTGAGTCAGATGATTTTAAAACCAAATTTGTGAGGGATTGAAAAGTATTTTAATTTTTGTGAACTATTTTAAATATGGTTTCTTTTTTATTTTCATTTTTATATGGAAATTTTGGTATTGGAATTTAACGGTGATTTTGAGAAATGCATTAATTTTTGAAACCATGTGTGAATATTTACTTGTAAAAAGAAATTTATTTAATTTTAAATGTTTTAGATGTGGTTCATTTAATTATGAAAATTTAGAGAACATTTTTGTAATTTTTTGAAATAATTTAACATGAATAGATGGATTTAATTTTTAATAATTTTTACTGGTTTCAAATTTTTCATGTATTTGAAAAATTATTTCAACCCTTTTGGGATTAGGGTATCATTTTAATGGAAATGAAATGTTTGAAAAAAATTTCTTTTGTTTTTCTCTCATGTGGATTGTGCTTTGGGATCTAACCCATTTTTTTGCATTGGTGTTGTTTTGATACTTTAGAGAAAATATCTATGAGTCATTTGAAATGTGTAAAAATCTCATGTACCTCAATATGATGCACGGTGTGACCGATATGACTCCAAGTGTATCTTTTTATTTAAAATTGACATCAATTTTAGTAAAAATGACAACAGACATACTCAAAACCGATAAAAAGTATTCATATTTTTTTTGATACTTTAGGGAAATGATTCATAATTCATTTTATACATGTAAGAATCAGCCTCACCTCAATCCGACACACAGTGTGATTAGTATGACTCCAAATTCTCCTTTTAGTTTAAAATTGTCAACAATTATAGTAAAAAGGAAAATTGGCCTACTTAAAACCAATAAAATGCATTCATGATCTTTTTATAATTTACGAAAACAATCTATAAGTCATTTTTGATGTGTATGAGTCAACCAACCCTCAATCCGATGCAAAATTTGATCAATATGACTTCAAGTGTGCCTTTTTATTTTAAATTGACATTAATTTTAGCATAAAGAAGAAGTGATATACTAAAACCTAAGAAAATCTATCTGAATTGACTTGATACTTTAGGTAAATGATTCATAAGTAATTTGAGATGTGTGGGAATCAGTCGCACCTCAATCTGATGCATTATTTAACCAGTATGATTCCAAGTGAATCTTTTTATTTAAAATTAACACCAATTTTAGAAAAGAGGAAAGTTGACCCACTCAAAATCGATAAAACACATTTAGATTGTTTTGATACTTTATAAAAATGATTCATAAGTCCTTTGAGACATTTATAAATCAATCTCACCTCAATCGGATGCATGAAGTAATTGGTATGACTCCAAGTATGTCTTTTTATTAAAAATTGGCATCAATTTTAGTAAAAATGACAACTGGCCTACTCAAAACCAAGCAAACACATTCAGATTATTTTGATACATTAAGAAAATGATCCATAAGTCATTTTTAATGTGTTGGAATCTACCGTAGCTTATCCTGGATCACGGTGTGACCGGTATGACTCCAAGTATCTATTATTAGTTTAAAATTGACATTTTAGTTCAAAACGTGTGTCACTCACTAAAACCCCACAAAATGCGCTCTAATTGTCTTGATAATATAAGAAAACAATTCATAAGTCATATATGATATATATGAAGTAGTCTCATGTCAAACCGACACATGATATGACCAGTATGACTCAAAGTGCATGTTTCAGGTTTGAAATGACATTTTAGTAAAAAACACATGTGACATCCTGAAATCTGAGAAATCACATTTGGTTTGTTTTGATACTTGAGTGCAATGATCCATATGTAATTTGTGACACGTAGGAATCAACTGCATATCAATCCCATGCCTGGTTTTATCGATATAACATTAAGTGTGTCTTTATTTAAGATTTAAATTAATTTCATTAAAAGGAGCAAGTGGCATACTCAAAACCAAACAAACACATTAATATTGTTTTGATACTTTAAGACAATGATTCGTAACTCATTTGTGACGTGTTGGAATTTTTTGGACCTCAATACAATAGACGCTGTGACCAGTATAACTCCAAGTTTGTACAACAACAGATACCATGGGTGGACCTTTTTGGGAGGGGGCCACGGGTTCCAAAGATGATGAAACATTAATTTCATTAAATGTTTGTGAATAGTAATAATAATAGAAACTATAAAAAACATTTTTTGAAATTTATATAGTATTATTTTTTTACTCATGATGTAATATTTATTTTAATTAAATTATATATTTTATGCCTAGGTTACAGATTGTTGTAGTGTGTTGTTATAAAAATATAATATTGAAACAGATGGGACCTTTATTATCATTGTGATTAACAGTGCTTTTTTAGCATTGTTAAAAGAATTTTTGCACACTAATAAAGGTCATATTTTTAGTAATGTTTCCTAATATGATCTAAAGGGAATGATTTGGATAATAAACATGACTTCTCTTAGAGGCATTCAATTACTAGAATATGCTCTCCCAATGAATTTTATTCATTGTAACACCCCAAGATTCCACGGTACATTTCTCTTTTAATAATATAGTAGCGTGTGTTGTACGCAACTTCGAGATTCTAACACACCTTGACCAATCAAAGTAGCTGTTATGAATAGTAATACACAATTTTTGATATTTTAAAAATTTTATCTTTCAAAATGAACTTAATTTTTGGATTTTTAATATGGAAATTATCTTAGGGTGAAATTTTGGTACTTTTTGGATAACTTTTATATTTTGATGAATAGTGAAAATTACAAAATTTTAATTAAAAACAACTTTTTAAATCCAAATAATTAATAGTGATAAATTATTAATTTGAGTGGTTTTAAAGTATATTTAGAATATATTTTTACCATTTAATACAATTTTGGTCATTGGACATAATTTCACAATTAAACCGGACATAAACAAATGTCAATCTTTTGATAGTTATTATATCTTAAAAACACGCTTTTTGTTCTGACAGCAGGAATTAATTTGAAATTAATTTTTGCCACTTCTATGTTTTGAATTTGGAAAAATGGATTCCATATTTGGAATCAGGACGTCCAAATTTTGTAAATAGGTAAATTGTATTTTTATACATTATGAATAATTTTTTCGGTAAATATTTTATTTACCATGGTTAAAGGGTAAATCTGGTAAATAAGGGTAAATAATTAATATTATAATAATAATAAATTGCCCTAAACCATGTCCTAACCTTATATTTGGATACATGTCTGACCATGGAAATCTTTGGGACGATTTTGGGACCCCATGGATCCACTTGTAGGTCATAGTGACACTTTATATTAATTAAGTTAAAATAAATACAAAAATGACATAAGCATATATCTTTTAGCAAAACAATTTTTACATAGGGTTATATATGTTTTATTTTTGACTATAAATATTAATTAGAAATATAAAAAGATTTCCTACATAATGGTATTTTATTTATAATTTTTATACATTTAATAATTAAATTTATTAATGACACAATAATGATGCAATATTTTCCTTATTAGTGAAAGAATCAAATAATTAGAATTATAAATGTTAAAATAAATATAATTTGAAAGTTTTGATGACATACACGAATTTTATTGGTTAACATGACATGTTATTATTTCTTAAATGAATTTGTTTCGAATTAATAATGTTTTTAAGACTTTAAAAAAATCAATTATTTAATAGTGTCAAAATTGACATAAAAGAGTTTTTAAAAAAACAATATTATATTATTAATTGATATTAAATTCCTAAAAATATAATGTTATGCCAATAGACTTATATAATTATAGTTTTATCATTAATTGACCACTTGGGGGGTCTCTTGGATGTATATGGTATGTTTATTAACTATATAATATAAAAATACAAAGTGAAATGGTAAATGTCAATCTAATTAACTAAGAGTTTAAACTAAAATATAATGTAACTATAATGACCAAAACCTATCTAAAATTTATTGGTTCAGTGGTTTTCGACCTATCCCCACCTTAACCTTTAAATAATACACTTTTAATTAATTAGAAACTGAATATGAATTTATTATAAATTAATATTTCTAGCCTTTCCAAAGGTGCCCATCACCCCTCTTATAAAAGGGAACTCCCCCTTCTCACTAATTCACACATTCAAAGCCTTTTGGTTCGGCCGAACCCTACCCAAATACTCTATCAACTTCCCTAAATTCAACCTAGAGGCCTTAGTTTGATTAGAAAGCCATCCTAAGGATCCCTTTTGATCAAATAAAAAAAAAGAACCCGAAGAAGAGGTAATGTTTTCACCACCCTCTTTCAAGTTCCTTTCTTCTTCCACTTCTTCTTTATTTGTTATTTCCATTATAAAACAATAACTCTAGTATCTTCTATATACTGTGATGTTATTATAAATATAGTACAACCATATTCAGTATTATATCCATCCTTTGAATGAAATTCCACCATACCTGCGTAAGTACGGCTTACCGTCTCCAGGTCGGGTGTAACTGTTATTCAATACTCTATTATTTGGATGGGTATAATAATGATGTGTAATTCAACTAAATAATAAATATAACATGATAATGATCTGTATATATGATATACCATCCAGTTATATATTATTATAATATCAAAAAATTGATATTGGCGCTCGTGCGTACGTACGGACTACCGTCTCCACGAACGCGATGAGATTCATTCTCCATCGTATCCATTCACGTATAATTATCATTTTATGATTAAAAATAATGTTTAAGGACTTTATATCATTATGGATATGTATAAGATACAACCTATCCATAACAAACACGGCTTATGTAACAAAACATATAAAATAAAACGAGTAAGTTAACACCCAAAACGACCATAATACTAAGATATTATTAAGAAAAAATGTTAAAAGATCATATATGATATCATATTAATGTATATTATTCTTATATAATTTAATAACAATTATTTCACCATTATATAGGAGTTTAACCTACCATAAACTAAGGAAAAGTACAAGGTAAAGGGTTTTCATCTTACTCCTTATTCTCATGAGATTCATGACATATTGCCACTATTACCTTTTGTGTGGTGTATGTACTGCCCATAATTGTATTCTTTGTGTAATACAATTTAATTTATGTGTATTTACATATTCATTGTATGATACCTCTTTCATGGGGTGTATGTTTCGTAGGTTACCAAATTGGTAAGGGTTATTTCACAATCTCTTCATTATTCGAGGTTGTTTATACGTAAATATCTACTGGGACCTCTTTATCATCCACATCCATGTTTCTAAAAAATTTATTTCAAAACATTCTGGCTATTTTACAGAATATGGGTTAAAGTAATTTATACCCTTGTTTGACTTTTATAAGAGGTTTATAAAGTAATCTTTCCATCATTTTCCAAACAAGGTCCTTTTTAACCTTTTCAACAAAATTAAGGTAAGAATGTTTTTTTTAACTTATACGGTGGGTGTGGATATTTTCAGCCATTATTACAATGTCGAAGCATCCCTTAAAATCTTATAAGTATATTTTAAAAATAAATATTTTCTTTATGTGACTCTTAAATGATTTCAAAATATAAAGAGATATGTCTCTAAAAAAGGTTTTGATTTCATCTATGTCAACATCCTTTGATGGATTTTAAGTTTATTTGAAGATGATTTATTATGATACAAAACTTCCATATTGTATTAAAGTTTTTATGATATGTTTGACTGTCGATGTACTATTTTTATACCATTCATAGCTTATGGATAAAATATTGACATTTCATATGCTAGTTTTAATATGAATTTTTATGATATGTTTAAACCTTTTCATATAAGGAATGTGTTGGACTTAGTAAGTGATGGGTGGAGCCCGCTATAGCTCCTCGATGCATCAGAAGGTCTCATGAGACAACTTTATGAGGAATTGTCCAAGGCCCTTTCCCAATTTGATTTATGGTTTTGGCCAAGGCCTTAATCATTTTAGATGTCTTGGTCGAGGCCTTGACAAAATGTTTCAGAAGGTATGGCATTATACATTCCCTCATTATAGAAATAATATTGATGGTCCATGTGGTCATTCGACTAGTAGAATACCCATGATTATGTTTTATTATGGCATTATTTACTCATATCATATTTTTTCCATAAAATTATTCATGTACATTATTGGTAAGGGCATGTGGTTTCAATTATTTACCATGCTTAATATTTATGTCATTTTCTGTTGTATTACTTACCCTTACTGAGCATTTGAGCTCACCCCTTTCAATGTTTTATTTTTTTTTCCAGATATGAAGAAGTTAGTTATGAGTGACCTGCAAGAATAATCTAGGAGGCTTGGATGCTTCTAATGAAATATATTTTGTTGTATTTCTCTTCAAGCTGTAAAGTTGAACATATGTATGAATATTGTTTCCAATAATACTAAACTGATCAGTCTTTCGATACATGATCTCCTTGTGATCATGCCAATGTTATGTAATAATGCACCAACTCTGGGAAACTAGGGTCTAGGCATTATAGTTGGAATCATAAAAATTTTAGTACAACCCTTGGAAACTAGATTTAGATAAACTCTGATTAGAGCACATAGTCCTAAGATGGACTTTTAGGATTAGTATAGAAGAACTTCCTACAATTTGGTATTGTAGATATTTTGTGAGTTTTCTGAGAAATATATCCATGTCTGGATACGAGAAGGTAGAGGCATCTCTAGAAAATATTTACCTAGGGGTAAAACCCGAAAACACCGCTTTGAGCTAGACTCGAACGGGAACTGGTGCATGACAACGGGCCTTGTTGCACTCTTGTTTATGACACTCCCAGGGGATATGCTTAGGATAATTATAATTTTCTTTACAAACCATTATTAAGGGTTAGGATTATATACTTCCTCAAAGAAAACTTTTTTTATTATTATGGATTATATCAATAAACTATTGAATATATGTTAAGTGTTTTAGAAGTTTGGAATTATGTATTTCAATTGATAAACTAATCTAGTTTATGCCATTGTTTAGAAATGGCGCCTAGTGAAAGGAATGGAATCTGTATCAATGCACGCACTCCATGTAGGGATTTTTTTCCTACTCAAGATAATTATAGTGGATCTAGTGATGCAATAGGTGCTGAACAGCTAATCACCATACCGGGAAAACTCACTCAGGTTATGAATAATAACCTTACCCATATGGAGCACCCTGATCCGCAGCATGGAGGATCAATGTTAGATCTCTTCATGAGACAACAACCACCAACATTCAAGGGGCTTAAAAATCCCATAGTATCTAAGAAATGGATAAATTCCGTAGAGAAAATATTTCATGCCTTGGGGAGTAGTGAAAGGGAAAAAGTTGTCATGGCAGTTTATCGCCTCACTAGAGATGCTGATCAACGGTGGTCATTGATACAAAACACGAATGAAGATGATGAAGTATCAGATATTTAATGGAGGGAGTTCAAAGATCTATTCTTAGAAAAATACTTTCTTCGAGACCATCGAGTAGATATGGAAAGGCAGTTTCTAAGTCTAAGGCAGAACGAGGATGAGAATGTCACAAAGTATGAGGCTAACTTTACAAGGTTAGCGAGACATGATGGTAATTATATACGTAACCCAAGGAGTAAGATTGATCATTTCTTTGATGGGTTAAAACCATTTCTCTGTCGAGCATTAGTCTCTCAAACCTTCTCATCATACGAAGATATTGTCTCGTGTGCTATCAAGACAGAAAAGGAATTCTTTAAGTCTTATAACTTTAAATCAAAGAAAAAGAAGAAGAGATCTGCTGAACACTCTAGGAAAGGAAATAAGGAAACAGGGAAGAAGGGTAGGATTGAATTTTTACCCTGTGATAATTGTGGAAGGAAGCACCTTGGTTCCTGTCTAAAAGGAAAAAGGACTATTCTACAAATGTGGACCAAAAGGCCATCTAGCTGGTGATTGTAAAGGAAAGAAAGATGCTACCGATGTTCAATGCTACAATTGCAGGGAGATGGGACATTATGCAAATGAATGTCCTAAGCGTCAAGGAAAATTACCTCATAAAAGGCCAAGGGATCAAGGCCAAGCATATGCAATCACTACTGCTGAGGTTGAAGCCCCGAAAGACGTGGTGGCAGGTAATTTAATAGTTTCCTCAAGTTTAGAAAATGCATTATTTGATTTTGGATCATCGCATTGTTTCATATCTTCCCAGTTTTCTAAGAAAATTAGATATTTCCAATTTGATTTAATAAGGGAGTTATCAGTTAAAACTCTTAAGGGAAGTATCATTGCATCGAAGTTTTGTGAATCAGTCCCCATTAGAGAACATAAATGTTCATTATCTGCTGATCTCATCGTCATACCTATGATTTAATTTGATATAACCCTCGGTATGGATTGGCTTTCAGACTATGATGCGAAGATTTATTTTAATAATAAGAAGGTTATGATTCTTGATGATGATGATAAGGAACACCTTATCTTTATATCAGAATCATCGCCACCTAATTCTTATCTAGATCCACCCCCAGTAGCTCAACTAAATTCAATTATCGGGGAGGAATGGAATGAAATAACTATGGGTGAGGAAAGGAATGTTCAAATAAATGATGTAACTATTGTGAAAGAATATGTTGATGTGTTTCTGTAATATTTACCTGGACATCCTCCTGAACAATAAGTTGAGTTTTCCGTTGATTTAATTCCTGGTTCAAGGACCATATCAAAAACCACTTATAGAATGGCCACTATGGAATTAGTTAAACTAAAGAAACAACTAGAGGAATTGAGTAATAAGGGATTTATTCGCCCTAGTGTTTCTCCATGGGGATCCCCTATCCTTTTTGTTAAGAAGAAATATGGATCTATGAGGTTGTGCGTTGACTACCGGGAGATCAATTCTATAACAATAAAGAACAAGTATCCCCTACCTCACATTGATGATTTATTTGACCAACTGCATGGAGATCAATAATTTTCAAAGATTGACCTTCGATCTGGATATCATCAGTTGTGTGTGAAGAAGGAAGACATTCTGAAGATAGCATTTTGAACCAGGTACAGGCATTACGAGTTTACAGTAATGCCTTTTGGGCTGACTAATACACCCTCAGTATTCATGGATCTAATGAATAGAGTTTTCAAGGAATATCTTGATGAATTTATAGTGCTATTTATTGATGATATCTTGGTATACTCCAAAAGCTACAAATATCATGAAAATAACTTGCATGTTATATTGAAGACTCTGAGAAGACATGAATTATATGGGAAGTTTAGCAAGTGTGAATTCTGGATTCAAGAGATTTCTTTTCTTGGCTATATTGTCTCTAAGGATGGAATCTCTATTGATCCTTCTAAGACCAACGCAATCCAAGAATGGCCAGCACCAACAAGTATAACCGGGGTACGCAGTTTTATTGGTTTATCAGGTTATTATCGACGTTTCATCCAGAACTTTTCCCGGTTGGATAACCCGTTAACAAAGCTCACACGTAAAGGGGTTAAATTTTTCTGGAAAAGAGAGTGTGAAGAATATTTTAAAGAACTGAAGATAATATTAGTCAATGCTCCTATATTGACTCTACCATCGGGGAATGATGGGTTTGTTATTTATAGTGATGCATCAAATAAAGGTATTGTTTGTATCCTTATGCAGAATGATAGAGTTATTGCCTTTGCATAACGATAGCTTAAAATTCATGAGAAAAACTATCCTACTCATGATCTTGAGTTAGCTGCTGTAATATTTTCTTTGAAGATTTGGAGCCACTATCTCTATGATGAAAAATGTGAGATTTATACTGATCACAAGAGTTTGAAATATATTTTCTCACAGAAAGAGATCAACATGAGGCAAAGGAGATAGCTTGAACTACTCAAGGATTATGATTTCACGATACACTACCACCTGGGGAAGGCAAATAAGGTGGAATATGCTTTAAGTAGAAAGGATCATGGAATTTTGAACAAGATGAGAGTAGAAAAGGATCAAATATACATGGATCTAGTAAAGATGGATATGGGAATCACCATGGAAGGTGAAACATCAATACTTTTTCAAATGGTTTCCAACCCATCTTTACTATAAAGGATAAAGAGTTCTCAAACCGGTGATGAAGAGTTTCAAAAGAAGATTAAAGCTATGAATGACGGGAGATTGAATGACTTTGTGTATGAAGATGGAATTTTGAAGTTTGGGAAGAGACTTTGTGTTCTTAATATACCTAATCTAAAAAAGGAATTGTTGGATGATTCTCATAGTTCCAATTTCTCTATACACCCAAGGAGCACCAAAATATATAGAGATTTAAAGGAACATTTTTGGTGGGACAACATGAAGAGGGAGATTGCTGATTTTGTGTCAAGATGTATGGTTTTTCAACAAGTGAAAGATGGAAGGCAACATCTTGGAGGAGTCATGCAATCTCTTCCCATACCTGAGTGAAAATGGGATAATATTACTATAGACTTCGTCATGGGGCTACCAACGACTCCTAGAAGAAACGAGGCAATATGGGTCATTGTTGATCATCTTACCAAGTCAGCACATTTTCTTGCAATAAGAGAAGATCTACCACTTGAACGTCTAACAAGACTATATATTAATGAATTTGTTAGACTTCATGGAGTTCCCCTATCAATTGTTTCGGATTATGATCCCCGTTTTACATCAAGATTCTGGAAAAGTCTTCAGAATGCCTTAGATACTAAACTTCATTTGAGCACTGCTTACCACCCTCAAACAGATGGATAATCAGAACGGACTATTCCAACCTTATAAGACATGTTGAGATCATGCTCACTTGACTTTCAGGGTATGTGGGATCAATATTTCCCTCTGGTGGAATTTTCCTATAACAATAGCTTCCATTCAAGTATTCAGATGGCACCATATGATGTGTTGTATGGAAAGAGATGTCGCACACCAACCTATTGGGATAATGTTGGTGAAAGAAAATTTGTTGGCCCGGAACTAGTGGAGGAAACGATGGAAAAGGTAAAGTTAATCCAAAACCACATCAAATCAGCTAAAAGTAGATAGAAGACCTATGTCGATAATCGAAGGAAGGATTTGGAATTTCATGTAGGAGATCATGTTTTCTTGAAGGTATCTCCATGGAAGGGAGTTATAAGTTTTGGTAAGAAAGGTAAATTGAGTCCCAGGTACATCGGACCATTCAAAATTCTAGAATGAATTGGGGTTGTAGCTTACCTATTGGCAATTCCTCCAAGTCTCTCCAAAGTACATGATGTGTTCCACGTATCACTGTTGAGAAAATACATGTCTGACCCAACGCATGTACTCACCTATGAGGAATTAGAACTGGAACCCGATCTATCTTATTGCGAATATCCCGTCAGTATTCTTGATATGAGAGAACAAGTGTTGAGAAACTGGACGACTCGTCTGGTAAAAGTTTTATGGAGAAACCACAAGATGGAAGAGGCAACGTGGAAACCCGAGGAACTTATGATGAAGAAACACCAGAGTCTTTTTATACAGTAATTTTCTAGAAATTTTCAGGATAAAATTATTTGAAGGAGGGGAGAATGTAACACCCCAAGCTTCCATGGTATGTTTCTCTTTGAATAATATAGTATCATGTGTTATACGCAACTTCAAGATTCTAACACACTGTGACCAATCAAAGTAGCCATTATGAATAGTAATACCCAATTTTTGAAATTTTATACATTTTATCTTTCAAAATGAACTTCATTTTTGGATTCGGAATATCAAAATTATCCTAGGGTGAAATTTTGGTACTTTTTGGATAACTTTTATATTTTGATGAATAGTGAAAATTACTAAATTTTAATTAAAAACAACTTTTTTAATCAAAATAATTAATAGTGATAAATTATTAATTTGAATGTTTTTAAAGTATATTTAGAATATATTTTTACCATTTAATACAATTTTCGTCATTGGACATAATTTCACAATTAAACCGGACATAAACAAGTGTCAATCTTTTGATAGTTATTATATCTTAAAAACACGCTTTTTGTTTTGACAGTAAGAATTATTTTTAAATTAATTTCTTCCACTTCTTTGTTTTGAATTTGGAAAAATGGATTCAATATTTGGAATCAAGATGTCCAGATTGTGTAAATAGGTAACTTTTATTTTTAGACATTTTGATTAATTACTTCGGTAAATATTTTATTTACCATGGTTAAAGGGTAAATCCGGTAAATAAGGGTAAACAAATAATATTATAATAATAATAAATTACCCTAAAACGTGTCCTACCCTTATTGGTGGATACTTGTCCGACCATGGGCATCTTTGGGTCAATTTTCGGACCCCATGGAGCCACTTGTAGGTGATAGGGACACTTTATTTTAATTAAGTTAAAATAAATACAAAAATCACATAAGCATATATCTTTTAGCAAAACAATTTTTACATAGGGTTATTAATGTTGGGTTTTCGACTATAAATACTCATTAGAAAGATAAAATGATTTCCTAAATAATGGTATTTTATTTATAATTTTTTAGACATTTAATAATTAAATTTATTTATGAAACAATAATGATGCAGTATTTTCCTTATTAATGAAAGAATCAAATAATTGGTATTATAAATGTTAAAATAAATTTAATTTGAAAGTTTTGATGACATACACGAATTTTATTGGTTAATATGACATGTTAGGATTTCTTAAATCAGTTTGGTTCGAATTAATAAAGTTTTTAAGACTTTAATAAATATTAATTATTGAATAGTGTCAAAATTGACATAAAAGAGTTTTTAAAACAAATATTATATTATTAATTGATATTCAATTCCTAAAAAACTAAGGTTCGGCTAAGAGACTTATACCATGATATTTGTGTCATTAATGGACCACTTTGGGGTCTCATTGATGTATATGGTAATTTTATTAACTATATAATATAAAAATACAAAGTGACATGGTAAATGTCAATCTAATTAACTAAGAGTTTAAACTAAAAGATAAGGTAAATATAATGACCAAAACTGGTCTAAAATATATTGTTTGGGTGATTTTAGACCTATCCCTACCTTAACCTTTAAATAATACACTATGGAGCTATTAGAAACCAAATATGAATTTATTATAAATTAATATTTCTAGCTTTTCCAAAGGTGCCCCTCACCCCTCTTATAAAAGGGAACCCCCCCCCCCCCTTCTCACTAATTCAAACATTCAAAGCCTTTTGGTTCGGCCAAACCCTGCCCAAATACTCTCTCAACTTCCCTCACTTAAACCTAGAGGCCTTATTTTGATCATAAAGCCATCCTAAAGAGCCCATTTGATCAAATAAAAAGGAAGAACCCGAAGAAGAGGTAACGTTTTCACCACCCTCTTTCAAGTTCCTTTCTTCTTCCACTTCTTCTTTCTTTGTTATTTCCATTCTAAAACAATAACTCCTGTATATTCTATATACTGTGATGTTATTATAAATATGGTACAACCATATTCAGTATTCTATCCATCCTTTGAATGACATGTCACTATACATGAGTACGTACGGCTTGTCGTCTCCACGTCATGGTGTAATTGTTATTCAATACACTATTATTTGGATGAGTATAATAATGATGTGTAATTCATGTAAATAATAAATATAACATGATAATGATTCTATATATATGATATACCATCCAATTATATATTATTATAATATCAAAATAATGATATTGTCGCTCGTGCGTACGTGCGGACTACCGTCTCTACGAACGCGATGAGATTCATTCTCCAACATATCCATTCTAGTATAATTCTCATTTTATGATTAAAAATAATGTTTAAGGACTTGATATAATTCTGGATATGTATAAGATACAACCTATCCATAACAAACATGGCTTATGTAACAAAACATATAAAATAAAACGAGTAAGTTAACACCTAAAACGATGATAATACTAAGATATTATTAAGAAAGCAATGTTAAAAGATCATATATGATATCATATTAATGTATACTATTCTTGTATAATTTAATAACAATTATTTCACCATTATACAGGATGTTAACCTACTATCAGCCAAGGAAAAGTACAAGGTAAGTGGTTTTCATCTCACTCCTTATTCTCGTGAGATTCATGCCATATTGCCACTATTATCTTTTGTGTGGTGTATGTACTACCCATAATTGTATTCTTTGTGTAATACACATTAATTTATGTGTATTTACATATTCATTGTATGATACCTCTTTCATGGGGTGTATGTTTCATAGGTTACCAAATTGGTAAGGGTTATTTCACAATCTCTTCATTATTCGAGGTTGTTTATACGTAAATATCTACTGGGACCTCTGTATCATCCACATCCATGTTTCTTACAAATGTATTTCAAAACATTCTTTATATTTTACAGAATATGGGTTAAATTCATTTATACCCTTTTTTGAATGTTATAAGAGGTTTATAAAGGAATCTTTTCGTTGTTGTCAAAACAAGGTCCTTTTTAACCTTTTCGACAAAATTAAGGTAAGAATGTCTTTTTTAACTTATACGGTAGGTGTGGCTATTTTCCGCCGTTATAACATCGTCGAAGCTTCCCTTACAATCTTATAATTATATTTTCAAAATAAATATTTTCTTTATGTGACTCTTAAATTATTTCAAAATATAAAGAGATATGTCTCTAAAAAAGGTTTTGATTTCATCTATGTCAACATCCTTTGATGGATTTTAAGTTTATGTGAAGTTGATTTATTATGATACAAAACATTCATATTGTATTGAAGTTTTTGTGATAGGTTTGATTGTGGATGTGTTATTTTTATACCATTCATTGCTTATAGATAAAGTATTGACATTTCGTATGCTATTTCTAATACGAATGTTTATGATATGTTTAAACCTTTTCATATGAGAAATGTATTGGACTTAGTAAGTGACGGGTGGAGCCCGCTATAGCTCATTGATGCATCGGAAGGTCTCATGAGACAACTAGACGTGGAATTGGCCGAGGCCCTTTCCCAATTTTATTTATGGTTTTGGCCGAGGCCTTAATCATTTTAGACGACTTGGCCGAGGCCTTGACAAAATGTTTCAGAATGTCTAGCATTATACATTCCCTCATTATGGGAATAATATTTATGGTTCATGTGGTCATTCGACTAGTAGAATACCCATGATTATGTTTTATTATGGCATTATTTACTCATCTCATATTTTTTCCATAAAATTATTCATGTACATTATTGTTAAGGGAATGTGGTTTCAATTATTTACCATGATTAATATTTATGTCAATTTCTGCTATATTACTTACCCTTACTGAGCGTTTGAGCTCACCCCTTTCAATGTTTTATTTTTTTCCCAGGATATGAAGAAGTTAGTTATGAGTGACCTGTAGGCATAATCTAGGAGGCTTGGATGCTTCTAATGAAATATATTTTTTTTGTATTTCTCTTCAAGCTGTAAAGTTGAACATATGTATGAATCTTGTTTACAATAATACTAAATTGATCGGTCTTTCAAGACATGATTTCCTTGTGATCATGCCAATGTTATTTAATAATGCACCGACTCTGGGTAACTAGGGTCGGGCGTTACGTTCATGTAACAGCATCTCTATTGGAAATTTACATTGGGATGATGATGATTCTCATATTGAAGAGGTGTTCAGTGAATACGGTGTGGGGGTAAATCCATTATGCCATTTATGAATGAGAAACAAAAATCTCACAAGGGATTTTCCTGGTAACAATATCCAAAGTGGTAGAAATGAATGATTTTGTTTCTTCTCTCAATGGATAGGTTATAACTTATTAATTTTTTTATAATTCATAGGTTCTAGTACTTATAGTTTGACATTGCTTTTTTGTTCTTCACATATTTCTAGTTTCATTAAAATTAGGCTGACCCTATAAACTGACATGCATGCATCATTCTCATAGTATAATTTTATCTTTCTTTTATAAATATTATTCTTTATATAATTTCACTTTTCTAAATTCATTAAACAGTTAATTAGAATTATTTAGTTTATAATATGCTCAAAAAAATTTCACTCTATGTAAATATATATAAAATCCATCATTTTCTTTTACATCTCGTGCAATTTTCAGGTCTAATTAATTGTATTCACCATTAAATAAAAAAATAGGCTTCTACAAAATTATATTACTATTTCTATTTTTTCAATATCATTTGATTGATGTATTTAATTCGAAATAGAAACAAAATATTTCCATTTTTCTAGTAGAATTTATTTAACATTTTTTTCAGATTTTCTTATTCCTTACATTATTTCTAATTGAAATTTAAAACCTTTTTCTTTGTTCCCTATGATGACATTTATTTTCGGTACTATTTTTCGCAAATGAGATGAAGGAATTAAGGCTCAACTCACTTTCAGGTAATCCATTATTTGTACGATAGAGCACGTCTTTAAGGCCATGTGTCCCCTTCACATATATTTTCCACTTATGTGTTTGACTTCCGACAACATACTAGTATCAATTATTATTTACTATTACATTTCATTCCATTTCTATATTTCATTTGTCTAATGTTTTTAGTAACTTTAAATTATGAGAATGTGTATGTGAATTTGTAATTAAATCATTATGTCTTGCAAGTGAACTGGTGGTGTACTAGTTTGATGTGATGTAGTGAATTGGTGGAATTCATTAATGATTTTGAAAAAGTAGAAAATACAAAACAAATAAAACAGTGTTGAAGTTGGTTCTCATAAAGGAAAATTAATTATGAAATATTTATAAGTCAATAATTAAATAATAAAAAGATTGAAAGTATTAAAATAATGAAGTAGAACACCAAAATTTAACGTGTAAAAACCCTCCAATATAGAGGATAAAAAAACCATGGCGGAAAATCCACTAGTATAAATTGTTGTACAAAATTTTATGGGTCTTGGCACCCATATAGATAATTTAAAAGAAGAGACCGTAATCCCATTGGCGTGGATTGGGGATGGTCTGTTGCCAGGGTTCGCACCCATCTAAAGACATGTATCCAAATAACGTGTCGTCTGGAGGCATGCAAGCATACTGCGGGAGCGGTAGTGCATTGGTGCCTCCCATCCATGTCTCATCCTCCAACTCAATTGTTCCCATCCTATCTATCATCGCGTCTGATAGACCCGCATACTCCATCTAAATATGCCCGACTGTGTTTTCAAGAAAAGTGGGGTCTGGTGCAGGACCTGTGATCGGGATCTAGAATGGAGATGAGGGGCACGGGCATGGCATATCTCCACTGATAGTGGTGGCTGCTGTGGCACCATCAAACTCCAGCGTCAGAATCACATGCAGATCTTCCAACCCATCAATCTATTTGTAGAACCCTGATGTTGTCGTATCTTCCATTATCAGTTCAATAAATTCAGCGTTAGGTGTCATACCTAAATGCGGGGGTGGCATAGGAGTTGGATACGTCCACAAGGGAATAGAAAAGGAGGCATACGCGAAGGTGTCACCGTCAAACTGCGTTGTGGGAAGGTCATGATGATCCTCAAACCGTTCAATGCCGGAGTGGTTTGGGCATGGCGATGGTGTAACGGACTCGACTATGGGGATAACAGGAAATGAGTTGTGATGGTGGGGAGATTGTGGGATTATTTTAAGCCTCTCTATTCATTCCCTAACATGCAACAATTTTTGGTGGATAGAGAAGCTGAGATGCACCAGTCCCTCACCGCCCAACTCATCCCGATTCTGTGCATCATAGTCAGGGAAGCGTCGTCCGACGTCGCTGGTGGTGTTGTTGTTGCCATGGTTGTGGGGGTGTTCATCAGAAGTGCCAACATGTGGGTGGTTGCGTGTTTTGTATGTGTGGATGACCCTACAGACTTTAGCGGGGTCCGGAGGCCAGGTTTCAGCGGTGATCGGAAATCCATTTCCATCATCGTGGCCATGGGAATGTGGAGCGTAGAGGAGGATTTTTATCTAAAATACGATTAAAAAAAATTATTTTAGAAAAAATGACTTGTTTAAAAATTTTCTTAAAAATAATCCCTAAACGCAGCAGGGCAGTTGTCGCCTTTAGGCTTCGAGTGAAAGGCAGCAACCCCGTTGCGGCCTTTCTACTCAAATTTTTTTAATTTTTTTTGTTTTAAAATTTTTTATTTATTTTTTTTTTTTATTTGTTTTGTTTTGTTTATATATATATATATATTTATAAACAAAGAAAAACAAAATAAAAATGAAATTGAAATTTTCAGCAGAATTTATCCGCTATTTAAAATCCAACAGTACTGTCATTACAGCAATCTAGATTCTGACAGAAGCTCTCACTCAGAGCTCCCTTTTATAAGAGTGCTTACCCTAGAAGTTGTTCTCCATTTCTGATGAGGGATTCTGGTCCTCCATTTCCTCCGCAGAACATTTTGTATTACCGATGTGGGATTCTGTTTCAAATACGTGAGTTTAAAAGACTATAAAATATAAACTATAAGACCAATATAAATGAAACTTAAAATACGAATTAAACTTATAAAAAATAGTTTAAAACAAAAATAATTTCAAAAAAATGATGATAAAAAATTATTTATAAGCTTTCAAGAGTGGTTTTGAAAGGTTATAAATTATTTTTCATGAAATTTTTTTATTAAATTATATTTATTTTCAACTATTTGTTATATTTTTAATCTATGTTTTATGTTTCATTTATATCGGTCTTATAGTTTATATTTTATATGCTTTCAAAGTCACGTGCTTGAAACATTTTTAAGTTTCATGTATGTGTCTTTGAAAACTTATAAATTACTTTCCATAAACATTTTTTATAAAATTATTTTTATTTTAAACTATTTTTTATATGTTTAATCCATGTATTAAGTTTCATTTATATTGGACTTGTAGTTTATATTTTATAGGCCTCTAAAGTCACGTACTTGAACCTTTTTATGTTTCAAGCATGTGGTTTTGAAAGCTTATAAATTATTTTTTATCATGATTTTTTATGAAATTATTTTTATTTTCAACTATTTTTTATATATTTAATTCATGTTTTAAGTTTCATTTATATTGGTATTATAGTTTATATTTTATAGTTTTTCAAAGTCACATACTTGAAACAGAATCTCACATCAGAAATACAGAATGTTCTGCATAGGAAATGGAGAACCAGAATCCCACATCGGAAATGTAGAATGATTTCCAGGGTAAGCTCTCTTATTAAAGGGAGCCCTGGGTGAGAGATTCTGTTAGAATCCAAACTGTTGTAATGGAAGTACTGCTGGGTTTTAAATAGTAGATAAATTCTGCTGATTTTTTTTTGTTTTGTTTTGTTTATATATATATATATAAACAAAAAAACAAAAAAATTAAAAAAAATTAACAAAATTTTTTTTTTGTTTTCATGGAAAGGCGGCATCGCGGATACCTCCTTTCAGCCTACGCCAAAGGCAGAATCTGTGATGCCGCCTTTGAGGCGTCGTTTTAAAAAAATCAAACCCAGAAGTTTTTTAAAAAGTAATTTTTTTTAAAAACGTATAAAAATAAAAAACTCCACCATTGTCATTATGGGACCCTTTAAGACCTGGTAACCAATTTCCAAATTTTTAAAACTAGGTTCTAGTCACTTTTTATGGCCTTCTTGTTCTTAGGTAGAGCTCCCAAATCCAAAATGGGACATGGAAGGTATTCTTGGACCAAAATAGCCCTATATATGGTCTATCAAGCTTGAATCAAGCCTCTGGGGTTTCAGATTGACCTGAAATGGGAATGGGAAGAATATATGGAACCTGGGATAATTTTAACCAATTCAAAAAAATTAATTTGTAGATTTTGGAATTAAAAAAACTGAAAAATAATTTTATTATTTAAAATAATTAATTTAATTTTGATATAAAATTAAATTGATTTATTTATTTATTTTTTGGAATAGAAATTAAATTAATCTATGGACCAAATAAGATAGATTTTTTGAATAGTATAATTCATTTAATTTATATATAATCCACTGAATTAAAATTTATTACAATTTAAACATTATCATTAATTAACTTTTCATATTGAATGGTCTTCAAAATTTGATCAAACTTGAGTTTTTATGGATATGTTTATTTAATTATTACCTATGTGTAATGTTTATTATAGTTCATTAACTATATAATGGCTAATGGATTTTCTTTTTAATTCAATATGTATACAGGCATGTGTGTCCAATTTATTTTTTGTATATTGTGCTCTTGAGAACCCCTCTCCTATGTGTGAGTATGCATGTACATTTGATGATGAAACTTTGAGGCACATACCTCACCAAGAAAATGTAGAACACTAGATGAGAAATGGAAACACTAGAATGGGGGAGAGCTATGATACTAGACAATATTCTACTCGGCTATGATACTCCTAAGTCTTGATTGATCTATTGAGTTTAAATGGACTAACCATTTTTAAATTCTCAAGACCAATAGGTATATTATTTATTTTATGAATTTTTTATTATTTTATAAATTTTTTTTGTTTCAAAGAACAGTTAAAATAATAAAGAGATAAAAATCATAAAGATACAATTAATTTATTCTATTTAATGTATTTTTAGTTTTGATCACAACAACATAGTATAAACATATTTAATATAAAATGACTAAAATTTTCTAAAATATTACAATCCCCTCAAAGAAATATTAATTAAAAAATTCCTTCTATCATTTGAATTTGAGAAAAAACCTAGTGTACGAGGTGCTCATTAGACAATGTTGAGGTTACCTCATACTACTAGAGAGTTATAATGGGGGTGATTTCTTAACTTAACTAAATTTGGTAGAAAAGTAGTAGACAATGATAGATTTTTTTAAAATTTAAAGGAAAGCATTGAGTAAACCATCTTTATGATTTTAGAATCTATGACTTCACTCAACAGATCAAGGAGTTGTGAGTTAATGTAGTTGGTCAGTCAAATGAATACATTGAACTCTTCAAGTAGTGGTATAACCAAAGAATTAAGACTATTATAAGAGGTTTCAAGGATCCTTGCCACTAGAATACCCAAGCAGTAGAGTATTCCTAATATAATTTTGTGGGATATTAGTGTTTGATAAAATAGTGGGGAGACATTTGAATGATTTAATTAAAAATGTCTAAATCTATAATCAAGATAAAGTATTGACTATTAAATTTATTTGTTTAAGATAAAAAATTCAAATCACCAACACCACTAGAAAAGTATAACTACAATTAATACTAGATAAAGAAAATATCTTGACTATCTGCAACTTCCTAGAGTGATACAAGTTCTTTCACAAGTACTATTCCATGAAAGGAATCTTTATGTGTCATATTCCTCAATTCCGGCTGATACCCCTCAGGTCGAAATCAACGTGGATAAACATAAATATAAAAGTCATATAGATGATGCACTAGACATATAGTGAATCATGTTGTAATCTATGTCTAGTCAATTGTAGAAAATGGATGAGGAATAATATTTCTACAAGATGTTGATTCAAATCCAAGAGTTTTATCAGGATAAATCTAGGAAATAAAGGTATTTTATATCCATATCATCTTATATGTGTATCCTAGAATAAGAAAACCCACAAGAACCTAATGTACTCATGATTGGTAGGTATATTGATAGAATTGAATCCCCTAGGTTCAAACTGAACCAAGAACTAATGACTGATCTCATTCTTGCCTCTTTACCATCAATCTTATTGACTTTAATTTTTAATTATAATTTGAATAACATAAGAAAGTAACTCTTAGATCTTTTGGATTTATTTTCCCAATATGAAAAAATATATGAATAATACCAATTCTCTAGTCTTTATGGTGAACAAGAGGAGGAAGGGAAAATTGATGGTGTCTAAGTCCAAGTACAAGTTTAATACATATATGCACCATCCATCCATAAATTAAATGATAAATAGGGAAGGAAATTCATATGAGGTATTATACTTTTAATTAACGAAGAAAGGCTACTAGAAGAAGGACTGCAAAGCTAGAAAGAAGAAGTATGGAGAAACATCTACTTCAGGTATTTTTGTCATTGAATGAAACCTATATTCATCTAAAATTTGGGTATTTGATATAGTGTGTGGATCACATAATTGTATTAAAATAATGGAACCATGTTATAAAGAACAAGGATTCTCATAAATGGATATTACAACATTTTTTATGAATATTCATTTCATTACAAGAACACATTCCCAATGATCATAATAGTTTAGTGTCTTTGAAAATTTGGAACGCAATATTCTAACTTGGTGAATGATATTCAACATCTCTCATGAATATCATCCTCTTCATTACTCCTCATAAGGATTCCCTAATTAAAAACATTCACCATAATCTAGGGAAAGGAAACATATGAAAGGGTGACCAAAAATGCTCAGTAAGGGTAAACAAGGAAGATGTGTAAGCATAACATAAGCATGAGGGTATTAGAACATGAGAATAAAATTTAAAGATCATACCTCACATATCAAATATCATACACATGAGTCATGGAATAAATATTAGTAGGTTATAATACCTTAATTACAAGGGAATCAAGAACATAATCCATGAGAGCATAACATTGGAATAATATATAGATTTTTGGCTTATACATTAGCATAAAAAACCTTATGTCAAGACTACCTACCAAGACCTTCATAACATGTTAGGATTTGTTTAATCGCCTGTGTACCTTCTCCAGGCTTGGGATATAACCCATGTAGCCTCTTTTTTCAGGATTAGGCTATATCTCATGTACTATCTTGTTTTCGAGATTGGGCTATAACCCATGTACCCTGTTGTTTTTCAGTATTGCGATAAAACCCATGTAACCTCTTGTTTTCAAGACTATGTTGCAACTCATGTACCCTATTTTTTTGGATTAGTCAATAAACCATGTACCCTCTTGTTTTCAGGCTTGGGCTACAACCCATGTACCCTCTTTTTTTAGGCTTAGGCTAAAACTCATGTATGCTCTTGTTTTCAGGCTTGGGTTACAACCCGTATACCATCTTGTTTTCAGGCTAGGGATATAACCTATATATCTTATGAGATCATATATCATTTATCATTAACAAATTAATTGGATAGAAATATAGGTTACACCCATCACATAATGAAATCATACATACATGTTCCATAATATAACAAAACATTCATCATATCATGACTCATAAAAATAGATGGGTTTCATAAAAATCATATCATAACCCATGAAATGAAATTGGTGTCATAAAAATTTAATAATATCATAATTTGTGGAAAAGATACATGTTTCTTAATAACTTCACCATATAATAACCCATGAAAAGAAATGAGTTTTATAAGTTTTTTATCATGGTATAACCCATGGAAGTGAAATGGGTTTCATAAACAACTTTTCATATTAGACATAAAACATTTAGAGAAAGAATAGGAATGATTCCCTTTGATGATACCCCTAGTAAAGAATAAAATATATCAAAGGATGTCATCTTATATGGAAAAAATTGTGAAAGATGATTTTAAAAAAAATTGACAGAAATATCCTTTCCACTTTGAAAAACTCTTTTTAAAACATAAAAACATTTAAAAGCCTTTTTCATTGAAAACTGCCTTGAAAACTTATAAAGGAATATTTGAAAACCATTTTAAGAGCTTTTTAAAACATAACAATAATTTAAAATCCTTTTCCATGAAAATGATCTTCAAATATCATTTATAAAAATTTAAAAATAAATTATATGATATTTTTTTGAAAAAACACAGATTTCTGACCAAAGAGAGAAATAAAGTAGAATTTCCATAAAATAAATTCTTATTTTTAATAAGTACCAAATATTTTATAAATGTTACCATTACATTAATATATCATGAATAAAAATTGTATAATAATATTCATGATAATTTCTGTGATATAGATCAATATATTTCATTAATGGTTGCATAATTATAAACAATCCTGATAAATGATGAGATTGTATCAATAAAATCTAACCACTTGGGTAACATTGAATCATAATATACATGTAATAATAACATTTAATAAAGCTTTAAATATCATGAAAATAATTATATTCATTAAATAACATGCCAAATTGGTAGTATATAAACTCATAAAATAATATTGTTACAAAACATAACATGTTTCTCAAAGAAGGAAAATTGAGACATTTTTTTACTGATTTGGTAACTTTTGTACTATAAACCCCATGAAAGCAAGATTCTAAAATGGATATATAAATCCAAATAATTATAAATATATGATTCATATAATTCATCCCTAGTATTTATTAACATCACATACAGTTAATAGGTGGTGAACATGGCTTGTTTCTCACAGAAAATAAAAGTGAGATGGAAATATCACACTATTTGGTAACTTTTGAATCATTATCGCCAAAAAATAATAACATAAATTGAAACTTTTAATATCATTAAATATATTAAATTCATGATATATCATGTCATAGGATAGAAATAAGAGTTAGACTACAAGTCCCCTTACCTTAAGTCTTGACTCTCTTCGTAAACATTCAAACCTCCAGTATAATAAATATAAGTTTATTATAAGTCTACCAAATAACCATATTCTTATATATCATACCATATATTATTTTATTATGACTTTATATTACTATTTTATTAATAATTCCTTGTCAAAGTTACATTTTGGGTAATAACTGCTTTGTTTTTCATATATGCTTTGAATTGTTATTTTTGATCTTATTTCTTTGATCATGATTGCCTCATTCCCAAATTTTAAATGAAGATATAAATATCATATATATTCATTATATTCTTATTTATAATAATCTATAAAATATAGAAATAGTAAATTAAATACACCATTTATAGAGATGGTAGGTCGTACGTTAGCATGAATGTTGTTTCCATTTTCTTATCATATTTTGATAGAAAGAAAATTAAATGATATATATATATATATATATATTTAAAATATAATTTTTATTTCATATATATCACATACTTCCATTACACCCATCCTTAATACATTCCATGTAAAGCATGAATGAATCACATCGCTTCACAATGTGGTAGTTTGTTGTATGCAATAACGACATTATCCTATTCTCGCAAAATGGAAATAATCAAGGTATGTGTTATATAATAATTCCTCAAGAATAAATTCATAATATATATCATATATAAATTATAAATCTATCATTTTTTCCAACCATGAATGGTTGTAATGGAATAACGAAAGGCATGGGTTCGCGAGGCGGTAGTCCGTCGTACATACGAATGATGATTGTATGCCCTATTTGATGGAAGTGTGTTATGTTTTAGATAATAAACATAAACAAATCTCAGTATATTTATAACACTGAGTTTATTATATAATCATGGAATAATTATAAATTAAGGGGATGAAGAAGGAAACAAAATAAAAAACACAAGATGATGAACGTTATCTCTTCTTCAGGTAACTCCTTTTGGTTTACACCAATGGAATTTATTAGTTATCTTTATAACAAAATTTTGGTCTATAGGTTGAGAGGATGAAAGTTTTGATCTTACTTTATCAGGTATTGGATGATATAGAGGGATTTATTGGTGTTATATGTGAGGAGGGTAAGTTCCCTTTTATAGTGGAGGGGGAGTGGCATTCCTGTGAATACTAAAAGGTAGACACTATTGGGGGGTCTCCCTTACATCATGTTAACAAAATAAATGATAATATTTGATACAATAGAGTTTATGGTCGAAATATTACAAAAACATGTGTTTTTATCATGTATCTATTTCATATTTTCCCATAAGTTTGAAGTTTAGTTCCTCAGTAAACTCAATTTTCTCTTAATCGCCAAGATTAATTTTAATTGTTTTCAAAAATATTTTTAGCCAAATATTAATTTGGAATTATTATAAATTATAATTATTTACTATTAAAAATATTAAATCCATTTTTCCAAATTCATATCATATAAGTGGAATAAATTAATTTAAAATTAATCTTGTAGGTGAGATGAAACAATGGGTTCTTAAAGTGAAACTTTTAAAATGTTTGAAATGATTTTTATCCAATTTAAATGTGAAATTGATTACAATTAACTAAATCATACTAATATATGTATAATTTATCTAAATATAATTTAAAATCAAATAAAAATATAATTTATCTATATATAGAAATTAATAAGGAAAGAATTATTAAATTAAAATTCAGTATTGTTCATTATTCATCCAAAATTGAAAATTCTTAGAAAACATTTAATCCTAATATTATTTTGATGTTAAAAATTCAAAAAGAAAGTTTATTTTGTAAAATAAAATTTATAAAAGTGTCAAAATTTAGTTTTGAAATAATTGTGTCTTTAAAAGACAGTAAAATTTACTTTTAGATAAAAACATCTTTTTATTAGTAAAATTGGATTTATTCTTATCTCTTGATAGAAAACACATAAGATTTATATAAAATATTTGATTGAATTTATTACATTTAAATAATTCATCAAAGGTTCTTTGTTTAATTTATTGACATAAAACATGTTCGTTCATAGATAAAATAGTTTTTTAGAAAATTAATTTCTTTATTTTGAAATAGTACTTACTCTCATTTCTAATTAATTGGTCACCATAGAATTCATTTTATATACATGTGTAAACCATGTTTTAATACATTAGTTAATAATACCCATAACTATCATTCTAATGTATAAGTGATAACTATAATAATCTCTTAATTATATTATTAATATTATAATTTATTTTGGTAAAACGTGGTCTTAAATGTAACACAAGCTATCGAAGGGACATAATATTGCATGAATCACAAGATAAACTCATTATTATGTATACCAAAAACATAAATTTGTGTAGCATGCAACCCAAGTAATAAAATAATTTTACTTTGTTTGAAATAAAATAATTCATAAAAACTCAGGGTGTTACATTATACCCCACTTAAAATGAATTTCACCCTCAAAATTCATCTAGGTCATCAAAGGTTTTATACTTGAAAATTTGTTTCATTGAAATGCACATCATAAAAATTAATATTAAAATATAATTTAAAAATGTAAGGTTTGAAACATAATGAATACCTAAAGTGACTCATAACTAGGTTTCCACATAGGGGAACATAGATGGAATGTAAAAACATGGACATAGAAGAGAAAACGAACTCTCAAATACTGATGGAGAGTGATAGAGAAAATTGATCAAAAGAAGTGGGTGATCTATATTAGGTTAGTGATCATAACACCATTGACCAAATAGGAGTGAAAATGATAATTGATATCATCAAAAATGATGATGACAGGACAACATTTGATTTCATGATCCTTTTCATAATGTTGAATAATTTTCACAGTAAGATATACTTAATTCATTCCATTCCATTCTATATGCACAATCTCACCCTTTTGTTGTGATGTGATCAATTTCCACTTAATCTCTTATCCTAGGGAATAAAGTTGAATTTTCCTTTCTTGAAGCACTAAAAAATCATGAGATCTATAAATAGAATGATAAGTCATTCCATCTATCTTTATTTAACATCACAACAAAATGGTTTTCAGAGGATATCAAATATGCATAAATCCTCAAATTATTAGATCATAATTTAATCTGTAAAACCATATCCAAAGTTTAACATAAACCATTCCATAAATGGTTAACCTTATAACCCTTCCAAAATATGAAAATTATAAAACATTATAAATAAGGCCACTAAATTTCTCAAAATAATCTTAATATTTATCCCCTATATATTATAAAGTATATATTATTTTTTACACACCAAAAATGTCAATACCCTCATCATGTATTCTCTTGAAACATGTCAATAACCAAAATTACCATAAATCCTTATTGAAAACATGCATACTTCCTTGTTCCAAAGATTATTGGATATATTCCTTAAATAAAAAATGATCTAAACTTTATCAATAATAAACCACTTTTTCAAAAACAATCCTTTAATAGTTATGAGTTCATCAACATTATGAAATTAACTTTATCCATATCAATAATCTCTTAATCAAAGATAAAACAATTTTATCAACATTAGGAACATGTTAATTGATACCTTCCCTTAATCCAAGTATCACCTTCCCATTAAATCAATTTTCTAGGTCATCAATACCATTCAATATATTCTTAAAATTCCTTAATTAAAACAATATACTCCATGATTCATATAACATAATTCATGAATTCCAATACATATACACTTGAATCGTCCCACTTCATTCTCAAACCATTAACTATGCTTCATCATCTTATTCCTTAATACCTATTTCCTAAAATATAAAATAAAAATCATGTCTTATTAGTCATAAAACTCAATTTTATCATGATTATAAACAATACTACTAGAATATAACATACCTTTCATATGTCACTCATGGATTCTTCATCATCAATAGAAAATCCATTACTCTTAAAACCTTGATGAGTTCCTTCATGGGATTTCCCCCTAAGAATTTGATTTGCATAATTCCCATACTGTACACATTTAAATAATTCAATACTCAATGATACCTAAAATAGGTCATTATTCTCATCAATTTCATTAACTAAACTTTTCATTTTTCCCTTTGTAGCTACTTGTTTTGTGTCCTTATTTTCTATATTCAAATCAACATCTTGTTCCTCTAAGGCATCTATTTGTGTCTTTCATCCCACATTATTGACATAGATAAAACTGAATCTTCTTTCCTTCACGGTCTCCATTACCTGGTTTCTCAGCAAACTTTTTCCATCACTTATTTGGTGAGTCTGAGAGTTTATTAAGGTACACATTTTTAATCATGTTCCATGAAAACTGATTAAGCATGATCACAACATCCCTCACACTAGTGATAATCCCATTTGAATTATCATCAAAAAATTATCCAACATATTCAATGTTAAACTAGTTCCTTCTAGATCCCTCTATTGACTAAAATAATAAATTATAGTGTGATCAACACTTATCATAGAAGAAAACCACATAATCATGAAAAAATACTTACAGGGTGTCTAAATCATGACAACTTATTTAAAATACATGACACTTTAGTCTTATCCTAGATCATATATGATCATAATATATTTAAATATTTCAAATGGTTTTAATATAATTTTTTAATTTTTAAAGTATATCCCTTAGGAGTATCAAACCAGATGTTTAGCAAGACTTATAATTAGACACCAATTACCGATTGAGTCTATCTTAAAATAGTTTTTTCAGGGTTTTTACCCCAATTTACATCTATGTTGAGGACACATTCACTTATGGTATCCATACATGGATTTATTTTTAGGAAACTACTCTCTCTATCCTTTAAAAAAATTCTAGTACATTTTCCAATACATTAACTCGCACTTAGAATTATCTTTGGATACATCCCTATACATATCCTTAGAAATATCCCTAGGAACCTCACTAAAGTTTTCTCATCCTAGTTTCCAAAGGTTGACTAAAACTTTACTTGGATACTAATTATAGTGACCCAAGATTCCTATATATCTATATTACATCATATTTTATTAATATTTATTACATTACACAAACACATCTCCAAAGACTGTAATATTTTAGTGTCTTTAGAAACATGGAATTAAATCTTATAACTTGGTGAAGATCTTCATCATCTCCCACAATGATCATTCCCTTTATTACTCTTTAAAAGAATACCCTACTAAATAACTTTATTCATAATTTAGGGAAAGGAAACAAAATAATGGGTGAGCACAAATTATCAGTAAAGGTAAGTAAGGAAGATATGTAAGCATGACATGAGAATGATGGTATGAGAACATGAGAATAATATTTTAAGATCATACCATACATATAAAAGATCATACACATGAGTCATGGAATAAATATTAAAAGAACATAATATATGACTCATAAGGGAATCAAGAACATAATCCATGAGAGAATAACATTGGAATAAGACATAGATTTGTGTCTTACATATAAGAAAAGAAAATCTTATTTCAAGGCTACCTACCAAGACCTTCATAACATGTTAGGCTTAGGATAATCAAACATATACCTTCTTAAATATTGGGCTAAAACCCTTGTACCCTCTTTTTTTCAGGATTGTGCTACAACCTATGTTCCCTCTTGTTTTTATTTTTGGGATACAACAAATGTACCCTATTATTTTTAGGATTTAGATACAACCCATGTACCCTCTTATTTTTAGGATTTAGATACAACCCATGTACCCTCTTTTTTGAGCTTAGTATATAACCTGTGTGCCCTATTATTTTTGGGCTTCAAATACAACCCATACACCTTCTTATTTTCATGATTATTCTATAACTTTTTTACCTTCTTAGTTTTGGTCTTGGGATACAATTCATGTACCCCCCTTGTTTTTGGTCGTGCGCTACAACCCGTGTACCCCCTTATTTTCAGGATTGGGATAAAAAAATGTGTAAACTATGAGATCATATACCATTTATCATTACCCAATTAATTTTAGGGAGATATAGGCACCACCCACCCCATAATTAAATCATACATATGTGTTACACAAGATAATAAAACATTAATCATATCATGACACATAAAAAGAGATGGGTTTCATAAAAATCATATCATAACCCATGAAATGAAATGGGTATCATAAACATTTAACCAAATCATAACTTTCTAAAAAAGATATAGTTTTCATAGTCATTTCATCATAGATAAATCCATTAAAAGAAGTTAGTTTTATAATAATTTTATCATTGTATAACTCGTGGAAGTGAAATGGGTTTCATAAACAACTTGTCATATTAAACAAAAACCATTCAAAGAAAGAATAAGAATAGTGGCCTTCGATCATAACCTCATTAAAGAATAAACTATATAAAAGGATGTAATATTATATGGAAAATAATTTTTATATTTCATTTAAAAAAATTCTTGAGAAAATTATCTTTTCCGCTTTGAAAAATTATTTTTAAAACATAAAACATTTTGAAAACATCCTTTAAAACACAAAAAGGGACATTTGAAAAAAAAATTAAAACCCTTTTAAAAAAATAAAACATTTTTAAAATAATTTTTATTGAAAATGATCTTAAAATATAATTAAATACTTTTTTAAAACTTTTTTATAAAACATTGTTTTGAAAGAACAATATTTTCAGACTGAAGAGAGAAATAAAGTCATATTTTCTTAAAAATATTTTCTTAATTGTATAAAGTACCAAAGAGGTGATAAATGGAAAATTTTAATTAAGATATCATGAATAAACATAAGATAATAAAATACATGAGAATTATTGAGATATGGATCAAAACATTTCTTCAATAATAATATAATATTAAACAATCCCAATAAACGATGAGATTGTAGAAATAAACTCTTACCATGTGGGTGACTTTGAGTCATAATCACCATGAAGTAATAAAATTTAATGAAGCTTAAAATAACATGAAAATTATGAGATTAATTTAATAACATGTCAAATTTTCAGTATATACACCACGTAAAAGAATATTTGTGCATAACATAACATGTGTCTCAAAGAAGAAAAATTAAGACAAAAAAACTTTAACGATTTGGTAACTTTTGAACGCAAATCCCCATGAAAGATATATCCTCAAATAAATATATAAATATGAATAATTATCATTATAATAATCATAAAATTCAACCATGTGAATTATTCATGCCATATATAATAAATAGGTGGTGAACATGGATAGTATCTCACGGAAAATATAAGTAAGATGGGAATCCCTTACTACATGCGTAACTTTTGAATCAGGATCCCCATGAAATAATAAAATAAATTGAAACTTTTAATATAATTAAATAAATTAAATTCATGATATAACATTTTATATGATAGTATATACACTAAACAAAATAAATGTTTGGTGAATATGGCATAAGTCTCACAGAACTAAAAGTGTGACTAGAAATCCCCTTACCTTAAGTCTTAACTTTCTTCGTACACATTCAAACCTCTTGTATAATAAATATAAGATTATTATAAATCTAACATAGAACCATATTCTTATATATTATTTTATTATGATGTTTTATTACCTGTTTAATTATAATTTTATGTTAAAGTTAAGTTTCGGGTAACACCCGCTTTGTTTTTCTTATATGTTTTGACTTGTTATTTTTATTCCCCTTTATTTGACCATGATTTACCCATTTCCATAATGTAATCCATGATATAAATATTGTAATGACCCAATGTTTTATCAATGGAATTATGTTCTTATGATTATGTCTTATATTATAATCAAATAAGATAACATATAGAACAAAATAAAAACTTTATAAATGATTAATGAGTGAGATAAAAGGTATCTCTATAAGTTAAGGAACATGTACCAATGAAATATTAACTTGACCTTTTAAATAGTAATGTGGCCTTTATGAATTATAAAATAGCCAATGTAATAGTAAAACTCACCATTGAAAGTATAAATAAAATTTATCCATCTTAAAAGTTTCAATATTATATAATTATATCATATTGTAACTAAATAAATATTCTAAAAATTATAAATTATGTGTTGGTATTTTTGTAAGTTATGTATATTTAATTAAAAGTTTATGATTAATTTAATAAATAAAAATAAAATTTATTTTCATTAAATAATTTAATTAAATAATATTTTGAATTCATATGATTATAAGATAATTTTATAAGACCTTAAGTAATTTTTAAAAGTGTTAGAAAAGAAGTTTTAATTTCAAAATTAGTATTTTTCAAGTAAATTATGATTTTAATTAAAATTTAAATTTCTCATATTTATAAAATTATTTTCATAAAATGGAGTTTATTTTTTGGATTCTACACATCAAAAAAAATTTAGGTTGATTTTTTGGGATTTTTCTAAAATACTTGAATTTGTTATGGATAGTAAAATACATTAATTTACAGTATATATAACTTATAAGTTAAATGAACTATTTATAACATCATCGATGATTTAAGAACCCTTGATTCTAATTAAAATGATCTATATAATTTTTTTAGTCTATATAATCATAAATATTTCTTATCTTGAAAAAATAATAAACGGATGAACTAAAAATTGAGAAAACTCCCCTCTCCCCCGCTATAAAAACCACCCACACCCCCTCTTATCTTCACTCCACTCAAGACTTGTGCCTTGAAAATATTCTGCAAAAATATCTTTCCAAGACCCTTCCCCCTGACCAGTATCTTTTGGTCTCACCAAAATACCAAAACCTCTTCCCTGAAGAGGATCTCAAATAAGATAAATTCAAGAGGTAAATTCCTCTTTTAGTTTCTTTTAAGTTCCTTGGTTTTCTTTTCTGTCCTCAAATATACTTATCCAAAAGGTATTAAAAATCCTGTAACATACACACACTGGAATTTAGTTATTCTAATGTAATATTTCATTATCATTTCTTCTTTCCCTTGTTTTTATACTATAAATGAAAACACCATCTGAGATGTGTTAATTTATCACATTCAAGGATGATAGGTTTTCAATTTCTATTAACATCCTCAATTATGGTCATAAAACCATTTTTATGGTTAAAACAAATTATAATATATTTATTATAACTTATTTAATATTATGAAATCTATTTTTACACATGGTATTAATTTATAAAGAAAAATGATTTCATTGTGATGAAAAAACTGCCAATTAACTCAAACGGTTATCATTAAATTTTTATATTATGATTCTTCCTCACTCCAAATAACCAAATGAATTTTATAACCATGTAATCTTATATATGTTAAATAAAAACATGTAACATCAATTCTGGACAACCATTCTCATCTTACATGTTTATTCATACATGTATATAAGTAAATCGATCATGAAAACCAAGGAAACAAATGCTTCCAAACAATGAAATTGAACCTCTTAAACCTTCAATAAGTCCATGAATGAACATAATAAGGTTATAATAAATAATATATATATATATAACGTTATGGAATTGTTAATTAATTAATTTTATTTTATTTTCCATGAAATTAAGATCAAGTGAAGAACACCTTCAAACTTAAGGTAAGGTATCCTCTCTTTCTCACTTTTTTTCAAGAATCTACTCTATGTTATGGACTATTATTTTTAATTAATAATGATGGGATATGTTTTTTCTACTCCATGATAATTCTCTCATGATATATAAATGATGATAGGTCCATTTAACTCTCATTTATCCCTCCTAAGTACACTCGTTACCATGCGAAAATTTCATAAGGGATTTTACCCAAACATTGATTATTACTTTGGGTTATTCATTCTATAATTTTACCAAAATAAGAATTATCCTTTTATTTACATATTATAAATGTTTCTTATATATTCAGACTCTTGTATCAATATCCATTCATCATTCTCTTTTAAGTATATATATGTTTTTAAGTGGTTCCTTCCTCAATTCTTCCCGATAAGCAAGCCCATTTTAAGGGAACTTCCCATATTCTTACCCAATATCAAGTGCACTCTATAATATTTTTTAATCCACCATTTTTTTAATAAAATCAGTATTTTTATTATGAAAATACTCTTCATTCACTTATGGTTTTATATAAAATATTTTACCATTTTCTGTTCTAAATGATCTTTTATATTTTCTTTAAACCGCACTAAAATGTTTTAATTCTAAAGTTTCTTAAATACTATTTTTACATGTTAACACTTCAATTTGACATCACTAATCATGATATATGGTTATTATACCGTATTATTGTTAATGAATTATCTAATTCATTCCATTTATGGAGAATTTAATGATACACCCATTTGTTATGCTTTATGACATGATTATGATACCCATTTCATTCTATGGGTACCCTTATGTTTTATGTATGATTAATTATGTATGATTATTTATGTGGAAATAATATTCATGAACATATTATGATGATTTCACCTAGATATTTCTCTAAATAATTGGGTAAATTTTTTTCTCATGAGACGTTAGATGAAATGGTCTTGGTGATTAGCCTTGAATCATGCTCTATGTGTAACAGTCTTGGCGGTTAGCCCTGAATTGTGCTTCTCTATGTGAAATGAGCCTTGAATCGTGCAAAAGTCATGTTTGATGTTGATTCCAAAATACTATGATTCCATGTTTATAGGATCCCATGTTTTATATGTTATTATTCCATATGTTCAATCATGTTCCATTCCCTTTTATATCATTATGTCATGTCTTCTAACCCATGTGCTAAAGCTATATTCTTATATTTATTCTATTATTGGGATTTTAGCTCATCCCTTTTTCATGTTATCTCCAAGTTATCCAATGCATTTGTATGATCACAGAGGAAGTTAGTATCTCTTTATGAATATTATATAATGAAATTATTTATTTAGTCCCATGTTTTCAGATTTATGTTCTTATGTTTTCCAAGACACAAGACGTTATGATCCATGGATTGTAATTTGATGTTTAAATAGGTTTAAAATCATGTATTGATATGTGTAAAATTATTGGTCAACTATAGTTGGTATCCGAGGAAAGGTCTAGTTATTTTTGGTGATTAGGAATATATAACTTTATTAATAACCTTTAGGATAAGATTAAGTATAAGAAAACATCTCTAAATTTTGGTAAGTAAAGAGAAATGGTTTATTGAGAAAATTTATCCATTTATGGATACTACATGTGGATGTGGTTCTGGAATAGATGTACCTAGGAGAAATAACTTCAAAAATATTTTCAGGGCTTGACTTAGGGTAACCCGGTACATGACAATGGTCCATACTGTACACCTAGTTTGACACTCCTAGGGGATATGCTTTCATAAATTCATAAGCTCATTATGAACCATTATTAATGGAATAAATAAATACTATAAGAATATATTATAGGAAATAGATAATGTATAACCTATATTGAGACCTAGGGAAACACAAGTTAGGATATTATTTTCCTTTAATATTTTATCCTTTTTTATTTAAAGTTTTATTTTAATTCTTATTATCGATTTATTAAAGCCCCATAATTGTACATTATTTTTCTTAGTTAATGGAGGGAAATATAGAACACATGCCAAAAATCAACGTGATATGAAATGTGACGATTTCCTTAATGATGTGCCTGATATGATGGGAACAGGTGCTCAAAACATTATGACAGTACTGGATCAGTTTTCTCTAGTTATAAATGATAACATGAATCATGTGGAATTCCCTCCTCTTCCAATGAGAGAGAAATATGTGGTTGAATCCGTCATGCGGGAAAGGCCTCCCATTTTTAGGGGATCTTCTAATCCCCTCATCACAGAACAAGGGATTAACTCCATTTAAAAGATAATCTTTTTCCTCAAGTTCTCAGATGAAGAGACATTAGTGTTGGAAGTTTATCATTTTGATGGGTAAGCTGATCAGTGGTAGACATTGATCAAAAATACAAATTCCCAGGTGGAAATTGATTCCATGGATTGGGAGGAATTCAAGAAAATAATATATAAATATTTTCCTAGAACCCTTAAAATCAAGATGGAAAAAGAGTTCCTTTGACTCAAGAAGAAGGAATATGAGTCTATTAGGGCATATGAAACAAAATTTACAAGACTTTAAAGATACAACTACGTTTTTTCATAAACAATGAAAGCAATGTGGATCACTTCTTTAGCGAACTAAAGTTGAGTTTATGAAAATTTTTGGTCATTTGTGACTTCAACAGTTATGAATAGATTGTCTATTGTTCCCTCAAGGATGAAATTGATATTAGAGACTCTCATTCGTCTCATAGGTTCGATGACGAAAAGTAGAAAATGGAGTCTAATATGGGTGGTTCATAAAATGAATCCCATGATAGAAAGAAGACCAAATATCCCATGTGTAAAACATTTGGGAAGAAGCATCCTGGGAACTATCTAAAGAATACCAAGAATTGCTTCAGATGTAGAAGAATGGGATATATGGCAAAGAACTGTTGAAGTTATATAAATAATTCAACTAACGTGGAAGAAAAAAGGAAGGTTCAGATAAACACTCAGCATGTAGTGCAATGTTACAGCTGCAAGGATCATGGGCATTATGTGAACAATTTCTCTAATCCAAGGGTTGTCAGATTCAATCATGAACAACCTCCAAAGAAATAAGGAAGGTATTATGCAATCACTACTACTGAGTTGGAGCCAGACAATGATGTGGTGATAGGTACACTGGTTATTCATTCAAGAATAGTGAACCTAATATTTGATTCTGGTTCTATCAATTCTTTAATATATTGCAAGTTTAGTATAACTATTCAATCACCACCTCAAAATATGAGGTTGAGTTATCAGTGAGAATATCTAATGGGGAAATTATTGTATCCAAGGTCTATAACTTTTCCTCAGTAATTGTTTTTGGACTGAACCTCCCAAAAAATCATGTCATACTCCCATTGGTAGAGTTTGATGCTATTTCAGGCATGTATTAGCTATATTTATATAAATACAATATCAAATATAGATAAAGGGATATCACTCTTCACATCCCATAGCATCCCCCAATCATGTACAAGTGTAAGGAAAAAGATGAATCTCCTTCAGAATAATTTTCTTTAGTTTGTATATTACTACCTTATGAGCAAGTATATCTAGCTCAAAGGATTGAGACAAAAGATAGAATTAGACTCAAAGACATGCCCATCATGAGGGACGACACTGATTTATTCCATGAAGATTTTCATGGTCTTCCTCTTGATAGAGAGGTTGAGTTCTCAATTAAAATTATTCATGGATCTTTACCTATATCAATGATACCTTATAGAATGGCTACCATAGAGCTGTAAGAGCTAAAGAAGCAGTTACAGGAGAATATAGAGAAGGTTTTTATATGCTTGAGTGCTTCACTGTGGGGTGCACCTATTCTCATCATTAAAAATGAGGATAGATCAATACGCCTATGCATTGATTATTGTAAACTAAATAAAATTTAAATAAAGAACAAGTATCCCCTGCCACGGATAGATGACTTGTTCAATTAGCTATGTGGGGCCAAGTATTTCTCTAAAGTGAACCTTCAGTTAGGATATCACCAATTGAATGTGAGGAAGGAATATATTACCAAGACTACCTTTCAAACGATGTATGGATACTACGAGTTCATACTGATTCACTTTAGACTCACTAATGATCCAGCAATTTTCATGGATTTAATTAATAGAGTCTTTATAGATTACCTTGAAAATTTTGTGGTGGTCTTTATTGCTGATATTCTAATATACTATAATAGTAAGGAGGAACATGAGGGCATTTGAATACTATGTTGAATAATTTGTGATGGGAGAAAGTACATGAAAATTACAATAAATGTGAGTTCTAGATAGAGGAATTCTTATTCTTGGGGAATTTTATCCCCAACAAAGAGATATTTGTGGACCCTTCCAAGATAAAGGCAATCGAAGAGTGGCCCAGGCCAACATTTTTAATGGAGATCAATAGTTTTCTTGGTCTAGCTGGGTATTAATAATGATTTTTGAATAACTTATCATGATTTTCCAACCCAATAACCAAGTTGACACATAAGAGAGTGAAGTTTTTCTATACTTTAGAATATAAGGTAAGCTTTAATGAGTTCAAAACGATGCTTATCACTACACCAGTACTCACAATCTTGATAAGTGGAGAACTCTTTTTGTTGTACAACGATGATTCAAAAAATGGATTAGGCTATGTACTGATGAAAAATGATAAAGTGATAGCCTATACCCCAAGGAAATTTTTAATACATGAGAAAATCTATCCCACGCATGATCTGGAGTTAGTATCAGTGATCTTTTCATTTAAAATATGACGGCATTATCTCTATGAGGAGATGTAACACCCCAGGTAAATAAAGAATATGGCATTTTCATATTTATCCATATTTGTGAATAAAATATTAATATTACTTTAAAGGGGACGCTATGCTCGATGGCGTACCCAACACGCAACAACGAGTTTCTTGGGAATCTTACGTTGCACTCTAATAAAAAAATAATATTATTTTAAATGGTAGTTAACATGTAGCCATTGTATTGAAGGGAATGGATAGAAATAACTAAAATATGATTATATATGTTTTTTAAATGTTTTTACATTTATCCAATAAAAGATAAAGGCTTAAAATACGGAAAGAATTCAATTTTAGGCTTTCATAGCCTAATTTTCACTAAAGGTTCACTTATCACCTTTTGATGGAGAACTGTCATTAAATATAGTTTTGATCACTCTTATAAATTATTTTGGACCAAATAAAACTCTTCTTTAGAATCGGGACATCAAATTTTACTTTGTGTAATTTTTTGGTATTTTTCCGATAAAGTTCATTTTTTAATGAATAGTGTAAAATGTTGTGTTTTAATTCAAAACATCTTTTTAATATAATTTATTTATATGATTAGATAACCTTTTGAATTGGGTTTAAAGTGAAATTAGAAAATATTATTACCATTAAATCCAATAGTGTTCGTTGGAATTAATTTCACTTTTAAATCAGACTTAAACTAGTATCAATCTTTTGATACTTATTATTTCTTAAAAACACGCTATTTGTTTTGACAGCGGAAGTTAATTATTAAATTAATTAATTATACTTATATTCTTTGAATTAGGTAATATAAACCTCATTTTTGAATTTGGAATATCAAATATAGCTTAGGGTGAATTTTTTGTAATTTTCTGAAAAACTCCAATTTTTGATGAATAGTGAAACCACTAAGTGGTAATCAAGCAAACTAATTTTTCAGTTAAATGAAAGTTTACCACTAATTTGAATTGAATTTTGAAAATCCGACATACATGGTTGTTATTAGTATGTAAAATGTGGTTCAATGGGATGAAAATAATTTTTTGGTGAATAGTAACTTTTTTTCATTAATCGCGAATAGAGGTAATTAGTGTAATTTAAGGTAAAAATGATATTATAAAAATATGAAAACACCATGAAACTTTTCCTACTCCTATTGGATGAGTCATGGACGACCAAGAAAACCCATGGGTCAACTTGGGGACCCCATGGAGCCACTTTGGTTGGAAAATGACATTAATATATATTTATTTAATGTTAAAATTAAATTGACACAAACATGAGTTGTTTTGCTAAAACAGTTTTTAAGTGGGGTTACACAAGTCTAAATTTTGACTATAAATATTCATTAGAAAGCTAAAACGATTTCCTACATCATAGTATTTTTTTATAATTTTTAGATATTAAATAAATTAATTTAATTACGACATCATGATGATGAAACGATGACCTCATTATTTAACGATTTAAATAAAATGGAAAGATAATGTAATTTCTAAAACCTACACTTGTCCAAAAACTATTGGATGGGAATATTTCAAAGACTTGTCATCTTATCTTCTAAATATATCAATTTGGGACCTTAGAAATTCGAAACACTTTTGAAAATAAAATAATAGTTTCATGATTTCCAAAAGTGCCCCTCCTCTCCTCTTATAAAAGGCCCCCACCTCTACCTCATTTCACACACTCCTCAAGCCTTTGGCTCGGCCATACCCTGCCCATTTACTCTCTCCACATCCCTCTCCTCATCCTAGAGGATTCCCTTTGTGCAGAATTATTTCAAAGGAAGCCTTTAGGCTCAAATCAAAAGGAGTTACACTTTTAAAGGTAATTCATTCTCTCATGTTCATTTGTTTTATTTTGCTTCTCCAACCCCCTAAACTCTTTTTATTTACTTCTTTTGTAACAACACCAGTATCTTCAATATACTAGGATGTTGTTATAATATTTATTCGAGATACACTCTCACACAGCTACATCAAATGGTTAAGGAGCATACGGTTTCTGTGGATGGTGAAATTCTACCTTCCGAAACGATGATTGTTCAATACTCATTTAACACCTTCAAAGGTGGCCATTATGATGTCACTATTTTTTATATATGATATATAATATGTTTATTCTTTCCTTAATCTTCTGTATTTTTCATTTATGGCATACCATTATTGTTTCCATTATGGGTAAACACGATAATTTCATTTTAGGAAGTGCGGACTACCGCCCCCTCAAAGTGATTTGATTCGTTAATGCCATACATGGGACGTATAAAGGATGGATTTAAAGATATTATATATTATGTTATACTGGAATTATAATATACCTCTATATCATTATTGTTTCTTTCCATTAAAGTATGAGATAGAAATGAAAGTAGCGTTCATGCGTACGTACGGCTTACCGTCTCCATGAACGGTGCATTTCATTTCTTGCCTCTAAATGATTATGTAATATTATAAATACATGTATATGATGGATATATATGATATATATGATATCCAAATCATGAATATAATTCTGGATATAATGAACCTTTGACCACACAAACAACATGTAATTGTAAGAAGTCCATTTTCGACTAAAGAACCAAATATTGAAAGAACAAACATTATTAACTTAAATGATTACATAATGTTTATAACATTGAAATAAGTGATATAAAAGGAATAATGAACTTTAAGAAGGTTCATAATAAAGTATAAATTAACTCAAGTTTGTTATTCAGGAGATTAAAGAACGGTCGGGTCAAGTCGGATACGAGGTAAGGGATCCTACACCTCTCTTTCTTTTTAAGTACACTCTTTTATGTCATTCCTTTTAAGCTCATCTTTCTTATGATTGGGATGTTATTTTCTATTACTCCCACTATAATTATTATGTTCATTTGATTAGAGACCCTATTTCCTCTCATCAATCCATTTTGTAAGTTTTAAGTGGCGCCGTTAGGCTGCCGAGTTTTCGTAAGGGATTTTTCATCTCACTTTTATTCTTGTGAGATTTATGCTACATTTGCCACAATTTCATTTGAGTGGTTTATGTACTACCCATTATTACACCCCTTTTTTAATATAATTACATTTATGGGTATTTACATATTCATTTTATGACACTTCTTCAATGGGGTGTACTTTTCGAAAGTTACCCAAGTCGGTAATGGAACCTTTCACCCTCCTCATTTTAAAAGACTTCGTTTGTTATGTCTTTTAATTCACATAATATTATGTTGGGATATGTTCTTATGTATCCTTATTGATGTAAATTTTATGTCCAAGTGATGAGATTCCCTTTTTATCTCTCATCAACTCATTTTCTGAATTTTTTAAGTGACGTCGTTAGGCTGTCGAATTTTACCAAGGGAAGGTTTTAACCCAATTTCGATTTCTTTGGGTTCAACATATAGTTATTGAATATTTCATCCTTTGAATATGTGTGAATGACCTTTTTTTGTTTTACACTTAATATACAATTATATTGGGTGTATTTATATTTGTCACACATAATTTTGATATTGATTTATCCTTAATTTAAGGATACCTTCCTTATAAGGGATTTCATCACATTTTACATCCCTATTGAGACTTCATTGTTGTTATGCACCAATTCACTCTTATATGGTGTATATACTGTCCTTTGGAATATTATATCATGAATCCATTTATTCTCATGATATTATAAAGTTCTGATTAAATGTTATTCCTCAATTATTGTATTCAAGTGTCTCTAATTTTGGTAAAAACCCTTTGACCAAAATATCACTTTAAATGTTTTAATGACTTGTTCTTATTAATATCCTTTTTTTAAAAATGGTTTTAAGGATTTATTTATATGGATATTAATGGTTTAAAATGTTAAAATCTTCAAGGTGGTATGGGACACTTTGATTCAAAATTCTCCTTATTAAATGTTTTAAATGGTTTTGGAAATGGTTTCTTTTTGTATGGATTCATTATTTCAAAATACTAAAATGTAATATTGTGATTGAAATGTGGAAATGTTTTGTTTCCTTTATGCATGTTTTATGTGATATGTTTATGTTATGGTTCTTGGGCATTATTATGAAAACAGGTGGTTCCATGATAAACTAAGGGCGGGTGAGCCCAATATAGCTCTCCAATGCATTGGGTAACGCGAAGGAGTGAAATGTTAAGGTTTCTCCAAAGAGATTTAGGGAATATACTGTGATGGGTATTCCAAACGTAACCAAGAGGGTTAATCCCTACGTAAGAATGTTATGAATGCCCCAAGTTACCTTTATGTCTTATGATTTATATGATTTATTCGTGGTTTGATGAGGTATGTTAAAGTGCCTTTGTTTTATGGGTAAAGTATGATTTCATTCTTATGTATATATGAACTCATGTTTCCTTTCCATATTTTTTTATAACTTTTAATGAGCTTTTTATGCTCATCCCATGTTTTTGAAATGTTTTTCACAGGTCAAGGGAAAGGTACATGATGTGATGATAGTGTCAAGGATGTGTCAAGAAAGAATCCATGTTTTGTTTTCAATATGTTTCCAATGATGGGAAGAATGAATACTATCTTTTATGTAACCACTTTGTTTAAATGTGGAATGTAATGCAAGTTTCATGATCTAATTCTCTAAAACTCTAAACCTGAAAAGATCCTCAACATATAATATTGTGATAACTCAAGATTATGTAAGGTTTAAGGCTGGGGCCTTATAGTTGGTATCAAAAGTCGGTTTAGATAACTTTAGAGGTTAGGGTATTCTCTAAGCACAAGTGACATTACCATAATGGTTAGGATTTCAGAAAGAGTCCTAGTTTTAGATAAAGTGAATGAGTAAGTGTATCTTAGTGTTTACCTTCCTCATTAGTACATGATGGTTTTGTTGATATACTCACACTGACATTTCTGATTTAAGTGAATGGATGGATTTAGAAGGCACCAAAGAGACAACAGGTTTGAAGGAAACTGTGGTGGCTCTCTGATTAAGATACTAGATAAAATGGAGGATTCAATGAGGAAACTCGTGGTCGTCCTAAACCAAATATCTAGGAGTCATGATCAACCACTTGAACCTTGGTATGTTCTGTAATGCATCATGTACGAGATGACCAATCGATGTGGAAGTTCAGGTAATAATTATAAAGGTAACAATTAGAGTTTATATGATCCTTACTTTTGAGGTAATTATGGGTTATTATATGATATGCTGGAAAATGAAAGGCATGAGATAAACTTGAGGTTAAAATATGTAATGATCATTTTTGATGATTTTATCCCTTTTTTGAAAATAATTTGAGAATTATATAGTTTTGGAAAAAGGACAACACGCAGACCGTGTGACTACCCGTCGCGTCGGACAAAGCTGCAGGAATCGAACCCACAACCAAAGTGCGACTGGTATTTATCGCCTTCTACTGGACTATGTAAAGTCCCTGGTTAGTTTGACTGATTCTTTCTAGTTATATGATTTTATGAATTAAGATTAAGTTGATTTTGGGTTATTTATGAAAATGATTAACCTATCATGGAGGATATGTGATTAGGTTAATTACTTTTCAATACGAGACTTTAGGAGCAACTGATGTTGTTTGGAGATAAATGTTACGATTTAACTTGGAAGACTATGTGACTAAATCCTTCAAATATTTGGGTTTCAATCTTATATTGGTTTACTTTGAAGAATTTTATGGACAAATTGTTTATCGGATGATCCTTGTTGAACTTTGGGTTTTGTTTGACAAATTTTGGAGATTAAGAATAGATTTTCTTTTTATAAAGGGTTATCCTTTTCTGGATTATCTGACCTTGTACTAACCTTTTTGGTTTTGGTTATGGTTAAGGTCTAAAGATATGGGAAGTATATAGTTCTATTTTGTGGATTAGGTGATTCTCTAGAAGTTGATTATAGTACTCTTAATGCGAACAAGTCTCCCTAAATACTCGCCTTTTGGAAAAAAATATGAGTTTGACTAAGGAATCTAGTAAAAGTTGAAAGTCAACATGATAAGTGATTATGTTTCCTTATGAATAAATTCCTCAACAAAAATTAACTTAAAACAAAAATTTTGTCCATTAACGTTTCCTACTGGGGAATCGAATACCGTTTAACCCATCACAAGTTTGTGATTTTTTTATTGTTAATTTTCTCCTAAACATGTTTTCTATCACTCTCCATCAGAACATGACCCTATGTTTTCTCCTCCATGTCCATATTTTTCTACATGGAATCCTAGTATGGGTTAACTCGGGTGACCTTTGTACTTATCTTTCTTTATTTTAAAGTGATTGTTTTACCGACTCTTGTTCCGATGTGGGACTTTCAAGGATGTTTCAAAGCCCAATTTTAAAATTGCGAGGACGCAATTCCCTAAAGGGGAGAAGGATGTAACACCCCAGGTAAATAAATAATATGACATTTTCATATTTATCCATATTTTTGAATAAAATATCAATATTACTTTAAAGGGGACTCTATGCTCGATGGCGTACCCAACACGTAACAACGAGTTTCTTGGGATTCTTACGTTGCACTCTAGTAATAAAATAATATTATTTTAAATAGTAGTTAATATGTAGCCGTTGTATTGGCGGGAATGGATAGAAATAACTAAAATATGATTATATATGTTTTTTAAATGTTTTTACATTTATCCAATAAAAGATAAAGACTTAAAATACGGAAAGAATTCAATTTTAGGCTTTTATACCCTAATTTTCACTAAAGGTTCACTTATCGCCTTCTGATGGAGAACTGTCATTAAATATAGTTTTGATCACTCTTATACATTATTTTGGACCAAATAAAACTCTTCTTTAGAATCGGGACATCAAATTTTACTTTGTGTAATTTTTTGGTATTTTTCCGATAAAGTTCATTTTTTAATGAATAGTGTAAAATGTTGTGTTTTAATTCAAAACCTCTTTTTAATATAATTTATTTATATGATTAGATAACCTTTTGAATTGGTTTTAAAGTGAAATTAGAAAATATTTTTACCATTAAATCCAATAGTGGTCGTTGGAATTAATTTCACTTTTAAATCGGACTTAAACTAGTATCAATCTTTTGATACTTATTGTTTCTTAAAAACATGCTATTTGTTTTGACAGCGGGAGTTAATTATGAAATTAATTAATTATACTTATATTCTTTGAATTAGGTAATATAAACCTCATTTTTGAATTCGGAATATCAAATATAGCTTAGGGTGAATTTTTGGTAATTTTCTGAAAAACTCAAATTTTTGATGAATAGTGAAACCACTAAGTGGTAATCTAGCAAACTGATTTTTCAGTTAAATTAAAGTTTACCACTAATGTGTATTGAATTTTGAAAATCCGAAATACATCGTTGTTATTAGTATGTAAAATGTGGTTCAATGGGATGAAAATAATTTTTTGGTGAATAGTAACTGTTTTTCATTAATCGTGATTAGAGGTAATTAGTGTAATTTAAGGTAAAAATGATATTATAAAAATATGAAAACACAATTACACTTGTCCTACTCCTATTGGATGAGTCATGGACGACCAAGAAAACCCATGGGTCAACTTGGGGACCCCATGGAGCCACTTTGGTTGGAAAATGACATTAATATATATTTATTTAATGTTAAAATTAAATTGATACAAACATGAGTTGTTTTACTAAAATAGTTTTTAAGTGGGGTTACACAAGTCCAAATTTTGACTATAAATATTAATTAGAAAGATAAAAAGATTTCCTACATCATAGTATTTTTATATAATTTTTAGATATTAAATAAATTAATTTAATTACGACATCATGATGATGCAACGATGACCTCATTATTTAACGATTTAAATAAAATGGAAAGATAATGTAATATCTAAAACCTAAACTTGTCCAAAAACTATTGGATGAGAATATTTCGAAGCCTTATCATACTATGTTCAAAATATATCAATGTTGGACCTTATAAATTTGAAACACGTTTGAAAATAAAATAATAGTTTCATGATTTCCAAAAGTGCCCCTCCTCTCCTCTTATAAAAGGCCCCCACCTCTACCTCATTTCACACACTCCTCAAGCCTTTGGATCGGTCATACCCTGCCCATTTACTCTCTCCACATCCCTCTCCTCATCCTAGATGATTCCCTTTGGGCATAATCCTTTCAAAGGAAGCCTTTAGGCTCCAATCAAAAGGAGTTACACTTTTAAAAGTAATTCATTCTCTCATGTTCATTTGTTTTATTTTGCTTCTCCAACCCCCTAAACTGTTTTTATTTACATATTTTGTAACAACACCATTATATTCAATATACTAGGATGTTGTTATAAGATTTATTCGAGCTACACTCTCACACAACTACATAAAATGGTTAAGGAGCATACGGTTTCCGTGGATGGCGAAATTATACCTCCCGAAACGATGATTGTTCAATACTCATTTAACACCATCAAAGGTGGCCATTATGATGTCACTATTTTTTATATATGATATATAATATGTTTATTCTTTCCTTAAGCTTCTGTATTTTTCATTTATGGCATACCATTATTGTTTCCATTATCGGTAAACACGATAATTTCATTTTAGGAAGTGCGGACTACCGCCCCCTCAAAGTGATTTGATTCGTTAATGCCATATGTGGGACGTATAAAGGATGGATTTAAAGATATTATATATGATGTTATACTGGAATTATAATATACCTCTATATCATTATTGTTTATTTCCATTAAAGTATGAGATAGAAATGAAAGTAGCGTTCATGCGTACGTACGGCTTACCATCTCCATGAATGGTGCATTTCATTTCTTACCTCTAAATGATTATGTAATATTATAAATACATGTATATTCTCGATATATATGATATATATGATATCCAAATCATGAATATCATTCTGGATATAATGAACCTTTGACCACACAAACAACATGTAATTGTAAGAAGTCCATTTTCGACAAAAGAACCAAATATTGAAAGAACAAACATTATTAACTTAAATGATTACATAATGTTTATAACATTGAAATAAGTGATATAAAAGGAATAATGAACTTTAAGAAGGTTCATAATAAAGTAGAAATTAACTCAAGTTTTTTATTCAGGAGATTAAAGAACGGTCGGGTCAAGTCGGATACGAGGTAAGGGATCCTACACCTCTCTTTCTTTTTAAGTACACTCTTTTATGTCATTCCTTTTAAGCTCATCTTTATTATGATTGGGATGTTATTTTATATTAATCCCACTGTACTTATTATGTTCATATGATGAGAGACCCTATTTCCTATCATCAATCCATTTTGGAAGTTTTAAGTGGCGATGTTAGGCTGCCGAGTTTTCGTAAGGGATTTTTCATCTCACTTTTATTCTTGGGAGATTTATGCTACATTTGCCACAATTTCATTTGAGTGGTTTATGTACTACCCATTATTACACCCATTTTGTAATATAATTATATTTATGGGTATTTACATATTCATTTTATGAAACTTCTTCAATGGGGTGTACTTTTCGAAAGTTACCCAAGTCGGTAATGGAACCTTTCACCCTCCTCATTTTAAAAGACTTCGTTTGTTATGTCTTTTAATTCACATACTATTATGTTGGGATATGTTCTTCTGTATCCTGAATGATGTAAATTTTATGTCCAAGTGATGAGATTATCTTTTTATCTCTCATCAACTCACTTTCTGAATTTTTTAAGTGACGCCGTTAGGCTGTCGAATTTTACCAAGGGAACGTTTTAACCCAATTTCGATTTCTTTGGGTTCAATATGTAGTTATTGAATATGTCATCCTTTGAATATGTGTGAATGACCTTTTATTGTTTTACACTTAATATCCAATTATATTGGGTGTATTTATATTTTTCACACATAATTTTGATATTTATTTATCCTTAATTTAAGGATACCTTCCTTATAAGGGATTTCATCACATTTTACATCCCTATTGAGACTTCATTGTTGTTATGCACCAATTCACTCTTATATGGTGTATATAATGTCCTTTGGAATATTATATCATGAATCCATTTATTCTCATGATATTATAAAGTTCTGATTAAATGTTATTCCTCAATTATTGTATTCAAGTGTCTCTAATTTTGGTAAAAACCCTTTGACCAAAATATCGCTTTAAATGTTTTAATGACTTGTTCTTATTAATATCCATCTTTTAAAAATGGTTTTAAGGATTTATTTATATGGATATTAATGGTTTAAAATATTAAAAGCTTCAAGGTGGTATGGGACACTTTGATTCAAAATTCTCTTTATTAAAAGTTTTAAATGGTTTTGGAAATGGTTTCTTTTTGTACGGATTCATTATTTCAAAATACTAAAATGTAATATTGTGATTGAAATGTGGAAATGTTTTGTTTCTTTTATGCATGTTTTATGTGATACGTTTATGTTATGGTTCTTGTGCATTGTTATGAAAATGGGTGGTTCCGTGATAAACTAAGGGCGGGTGAGCCCGATATAGCTCTCCAATGCATTGGGTAACGCGAAGGAGTGAAACGTTAAGGTTTCTCCGAAGAGATTTAGGGAATATACTGTGACGGGTATTCCAAACGTAACCAAGAGGGTTACTCCCTACGTAAGAATGTTATGAATGCCCCAAGTTACCTTTATGTCTTATGATTTCTATGATGTATTCAAGGTTTGATGAGGTATGTTAAAGTGCCTTTGTTTTATGGGTAAAGTATGATTTCATTCTTATGTATATATGAACTCATGTTTCCTTTCCATATTTTTTTATAACCCTTACCGATATTTTTATGCTCATCCCAAGTTTTTGAAATGTTTTTCATAGGTCAAGGGAAATGTACATGATGTGATGATAGTGTCAAGGATGTGTCAAGAAAGAATCCATGTTTTATTTTCAATATGTTTCCGTTGATGGGAAGAATGAATATTGTCTTTTATGTAACCACTTTGTTTAAATGTGGAATGTAATGAAAGTTTCATGATCTAATTCTCTAAAACTCTAAACCTGAAAAGATCCTCAACGTGTAATCTTGTGATAACTCAAGATTATGTAAGGTTTAAGGCTGGGGCCTTATAGGAGAAGTGTGAGATATATTTTGATCACAAGAGTCTTATATATATATATACACTACTGGAAATCGGATCTTTCCCAACACTTATATACACCCTTTCCCAACGGTTCTCCCAAACCGTTGGGAAAGGGGGGTCTTTCCCAACGGTTTGGGAGAACCGTTGGGAAAGACCCCTCAAAACACCACTTTCCCAACGGTTCTCCCAAACCGTTGGGAAAGACACCCCATTTCCCAACGGTTTGGGAGAACCGTTGGGAAAGACCCCCTCAAAACACCCCTTTCCCAACGGTTCTCCCAAACCGTTGGGAAAGACCCCCCCTTTCCCAACGGTTTGGGAGAACCGTTGGGAAAACTCAATCCAAATTCCAGCATTCACCCCTGGAAATTATCACCTATTCCAACAGTTTTGAAAACCGTTGGGATAGGTCTATCCCAACGGTTTTGAGAACCGTTCGGATAGCTTCTTTGATTTCTTCCAGGTCTACTACCCGAGAATATTATATAAATATAAATTTTAAATAATTATGATAATACATATATAAATTTATGAAGTTATGTTTATAAAAGTTATGTTAGGTTAGTGGTTAAGGCGTTTAATTATAAACGGGCGGTTGTGGGATCAAATCCCACCACATGTATTTTTTTGAAATACATATACCAAAGGTTTTATAACCGTTGGAATAGATTTTCATATTACTTATACCAACGGTTTTGAAAACCGTTGGGATAAGTCTATACCAACGGTTTTCCCGAAACCGTTGGTATAGACCTATCCCAACGGCTTACTTCGCAACGGTTCTCCAAACCGTTGGTATAGGCTATACCAACGGTTTGGAGGCCTATACCAACGGTTTGTAACCGTTGGTATAGGTTAGTATTCTACTAGTGATATATATATGTTCACACATAAGGATATTAATATAATCTAGTGAATATGGTTAGAGCTCATCACATATTATGACTTCTCAATCCACTACCATCTTGGTAAAGAAAATATGGTAGCAGATTCTCTAAGAAGAAAGGATCGTGAATCTTTATTAATGATGATAATTGAGAAGGATCCAATATTTTTAGATTATCAAAGGATGTACGTGGGTAAAATTAAGGGAGGAACATCATCAATCCATTCCTAAATGATTTTTCAACCATCTCTTATGGAGAAAGTAAAGGATGAACAAAGAAATGATGTGGAAATCTAGAAAATGGTGGAAGTTATTAGAAATGGGATATACTCTATTTTTAATATTGATGAGAAAGGAGTTGTAAGATTTGGGTTACGATTATGTGTACCATATAATCAAGTGATAAAGAAGAATCTTATAAATGATGCACATAGATTGACCTTCTCCATTCACTCAGGGAGTATGAAGACGTATCGAGATCTCTAGGAGAAATATTGGTGGGATAATATGAAAAATGAGATCACTGAGTATACATCAAGGTTCCTGGTATATTGGTAAGTGAAGGATGAAAGGAGAAAGTATAAGGGGGTGATGCAACCATTTTCCATACCAACATGGAAGTGGGAGAACATTAACATGGACTTTGTCACCAAAATTCCAAGGATGTCTATAGGAAACAATGTTATATGGTTCATTGTGAATCATCTTACAAATAAATCTCACTTTATCACAATTCCAGATGACTTCCCATTGGATCAACTTGCACGAATACACATCAAATAGGTGGTAAAGATTCATGGAGTACCTATCAATTGTATCCGATTGAGATCCAATATTCACCTCAAAGTTCTAGAAAAGTCTCCAACGTGATCTAAGAACTGAGTTGAACTTCAGTACAACCTATCATCCTCAAATTGATGTCCAATCCAAAAAAACTATTCATATAATGGAAAATATGTTGAGTGTTATATGGACTTAAAAGGAGGATGGTACCAAAATTTGCCTTTGGTTGAGTTCTATAATAAAATAGTCTCCACTCAAGAATCTGAATGTCACCATATGAAGCCCTTTATAGGAAAATATGTAGAACACTAGTGTGTTGGGATCGAGTTGGTGAGCATAGGCTGTTAAGACATGAAATGGTTGAAAAGTTATTATAGAAGGTGAAAACCATTCATTAACCCATCAAGGAATCCCAAAGTCAAAAAAAGAGCTATGTAGACAATCATCAATGAGACCTTGAGTTTAAATTTAGAGACATGGTATTTCTCCATATATCTCCATGAAATATGTTCATGAGATTTGGGAAGAATGGAAAGCTAAGTCCCAGGTACATCGGTCCCTTTGAGATCCTTAATCATGTCATAGTTGTGGCCTATCAACTAGAACTTACATCTCTTGTGTCTAACGTACACAATGTATTCCATGTATCCCTATTAAGGAAGTATATACTAGACCCTTCACACATACTATCTTCATAGGTGGTACATTTAGAGAATGATCTTTCATATGAGGAGCAGTTAGTGAAGATCTTGGATTGTAGAGACAAATTTCTATGTAACAAGACTACCCACTTGGTCAAAGTACTATGGTGGAACTATAAGTATGAAGAGGCAGCATGGGAACTGGAGGAAGTGATGAAGGAAAAGTTCTCACGCCTATTTTCATCTTAGAATGTAAAATGAAATTTCGAGGGTGAAATTTCATAAGGAGGGAAGAATGTAACAACCCAATGTTTTCTCAGTGTAATTCCATTCTTATAATTATGTCTTATAGTATAGTCACATAATATTACATATAGAATACAATAAAAACGTTATAAATGATGAATGAGTGAGATAAAAGGTATCACTAGAAGTTAAGAAACATATACTGATGAAATAGTAACTTGACCTCTGGAATAGTAATGTGATCCTTATAAATAGTGAACTGGCCAATATAATACTATTTTCACCAATAAAATTATAAATAAAATTTATCCATCATATAAGTGTCAATATGATATAATAATATCATGGTGTAAGTAAATAAAGATTTTAAAAATTATTAATTAAGTCTTGGTATTTTTGTAAGTGATGTATATTTAATTACAATTTTATAATTAATTTAATATATTAAAATAAAATTTAATTTCATTAAATGTGTTCATAAAATGTTATTTTGATGTCTTATTATTCTAACATAATTTTATGAGACCTTAAGTAATTTTTTAAAGTGTTAGAAAAGCAGTTTTAATTTAAAAATTGCTATTTTTCACTTAAATTATGAGTTTAAATAAAAATTAAATTTATCATATTTGTAAAATTATTTTAATAAAATAGAGTTCCTTTTTGTTATTATACATGTTAAAAATGGTTGGGGTAAATTTTTGGTATTTTTCTAAAATACTTGAATTTTTTATGAATAGTAAAATACGGTAATTTACAATATATATATACATTATAAGTTAAATGAACTATTTATAACATCATGGATGATTTAAGTACCCTTGGGTTCAATTAAAATTATCTAGATACTATTTTTAGTCTCAATAATCTTCACTAATTCTTTTCTTGAGAAAAATAATAAACTGATGAATTAAATATTGAGAAAAATCCTCTCTCCTCCACTATAAAACCACCCTGACACCCCTCTTCTCTTCACTTCTCTCAATCCATGTGACTCACCAAAGTTATACTCAAATATCTTCCCAATACCCTTCCCATTGACCAGGATCCTCTCATCTCACAAAATACCAAAACCTCTTCCATAAAGAGGATCTCAAGGAAGATAAATTCAAGAGGTAAATTCCTCTTTTCATTTTGTTTAAGTTCGTTTATTTTCTTTTCTATCCTCGCCAATCCTCTTACAAAAGGTATGAAAACTCTATTACCTTATATATAATTTAATTTTGTTATAATAATGGAATATTTCATTATCATCTCTCATTTACCATCCTTTTATACTAGAAATGAAAACCCTGTCCGAGATGTGTTAATTTATCACATTCAAGGATGATGGGTTTTCAATTTCTATTACCATATTCAGTTCTGGTCATTAAATAATTTTTATTGTTTAACCAGACTATAATATATGTATTATATCTTATGTAATATTCTGTAATCTATTTTTACAAATAATATTCATTTATAAAGCAAAATGAGTTCGTTGTGATAAAAAAACCGCCAATTAACCCAAATGATTATCATTAAAGTTCTATATTATGATTCATCTTCACTCCAGATATAAAAATGAATTTTATAACCATTTAATCTTTTGAATGTTCACTAATAAAATATAATATAAATTATGGAAAACCATTCTCATCTAACATGTTTATCCATACATGTGTGTAAGTAAACCGATCATGAAAACCAAGGAAACAAAGGCTTCCAAACAATGAAATTGAACCTCTTAACCTTTCAAGACGGCCATGAATGAAAATAAAAAGGTTATACTAAATAAATTAAATATATAAAAGGTTTTTTAATTATTAATTAATTAATATAATTTTATTATCTAGGAAATTTAGATTAAGTGAAGAACACCTTTAGACTTAAGGTATGAGATCCTCTCTTTCTCACATTTACTCAAAGATCTCCTCTTTGTTATGGCATTTTATTTTTAGTTCATAAAGATGGGGTATGTTTTTTAACCTCCCCCATAATTACCTCATAATATATAAATTATTATATACCCCTTTACCTCTCATTACGCATTTTTAAGTGAACTTGTTACCATGCTGAAATTTCATAAGAGATTCTACCTAAACTTCCATTATTCCTTTGGGTTATTCATTCTCTCGTTTTACTCAAATAAGAATTAACTTTTTATTTACATCCTATAAATTTTGTTTATATTTTCAAACTCAATTATAAATATCCATTTATCACTATATTTCAGTGATGTACATGTTTTGAGTGGCTTCCTCCTCAATTCTTCCCAATAAGTGAGCCCATTTTAAGGGAACTTCCTGAATTCTTAGCCAATTTCAAGTGCACTATATAATCTATTTTAAACCACCATTGTTTTTATAAAATCAGTATTTTTATTTTTAAAACCTTATTGGTTCACATCTGGTTTTATATAAAATATTAATCCATTTTTTGTTTTAAATTTTCTTTTATATTTTCCTTAAACCGCACTAAAATGTTTTAATTTTAAAGTTTCTTAAATACTCTTTTTATATGTTATCACTTAAATTTTACAACAATTATCATGATATATTCCTATTATACCTTATTAGTTTCCATGAATTTTCTAATTAATTTCCTTCATGGACACTTTTATGATACGCCCATTGGTTATGCTTTATGTCATGATTATGATACCTATTTCTTTCCATGGGTACCCTTATGTTTATGTATGATTAATTATGTATGATTAATTATGTCGAAATCACATTCATGAACATCTTATGATGGGTTCTCCTAGATTTTTCTCCATTTCATTGGGTAAATTTTATTCTCATGAGAGGTTATGTGCAACGGTCTTGGCGGTTAGCCTTGACTCATGCTCTATGTGAAACAGTCTTGGCGGTTAGCCTAGACTCGTGCTTATCTATAAGAAATGATCATTGACTCATGCTAAAGTCATGTTTTATGTTTCTACCACATTATTATTATTTCATGTTTATAAGATCCTATTTTTTATATGCTATGACTCTAAATGTTCAATCATGTTCCATGCCTTTTTATATCATTATGTCATGATTACTAACCCAGGTGCTAAAGTTGTATTCTTATATTTATTTCCTTATTGAGCTTTTAGATCATTCATTTGTTCATGTTATCTCTAGGATATAATTTGCAAATTTATGAGAAAAATTTAATTTAAGAGCTCTTTATTGATATTAAATAAATAAATGTTTTATTTTGTCCCATGTTTTCAGCTTTATGTACCTAAGTCTTCCAAGACACTAGAATTTACGATCCTTGGCTTGTAATTTAATGTTTAAATATGTTTAAAATCATGTAATGATATGTTTAAAAGGATAGTGTAACTATAAATATCATATATATTAACTATATATTTTTTCATAATAATATATAAAAGATATAAATAGGAAATTAAATCCACCATTTATTGAGGCGATAGGTCGTACTTACGAATGAACGATGTTTCTATTTTCTTGTAGTATTTTGAAAGAAAGAAAAGTAAAAGATATATATATATATATATATATTATTTCTATAATAATTATTATTTTATATATATCACATAAATCTATTAAAATCATCCTTAATTCATTCCATGTAAAGGGTGAACAAATCACATCACTTTGCGAGGCGGTAGTCCTTCATACACACGAACGACATTATTATATTCCCACAAAATGGAAAGAATGAAGGACTATGTTATATAATAATAATAAAAGAATAAATAAACTGTAAATATAATATATATCATATATAAACTATAAATCCATCATTATTCCCGACCTTTAAATGTGGTAATGGAAGAACTAATGACATCTGTTTGAGAGGCGGTAGTCCTCCGTACATAGAAATGATGATTGTGTATCTCATTTGATGGAAGTGTGTGAAGTTGTAGTTTTTACCCTTAACATAAAAAATCTCATTATATTTAGTATAATTTGGTTATTATATAATATTGTTATAAATATAATTGAAGGGTTTGGATAAGGAAACAAAACAAAAACTCGCGTTGATGAACGTTACCACTTCTTTGGATAACTCCTTTTGGTTTGCACCAACTGACTTCATTGGTTATATTTTTGTCAAAAATGAGGCTTTTTTGTTGGTATGAGGAAATTTGGGATATTATTTGATTAGTTTTTGTATGATCCAAATGGCTTGATATGTGTGAATAAGGGAGGGGGTGAGTGCCCTTTTATATTGTAGGAATGTCATTCTTATATATAGGAAAATTTAAGCACTATTGAGAGGTCTACCATACATCATGTGCCTCCAAAAAATAAAACATTTAATATAAAATATGGGATATGGTCGAAATATTTCCATAAAATAGTTTTTGTACATGATTATATGTCATTTTTTCAATACATTTAAACTTTATTCCCTTAGTAAATTCATTTTTCAATTAATCCCTGTGATTAATATTAATTGTTTTCAAAAATAGTTTTAGTAAAAAATTAAGTTTTACTTAATATAAATTATAAATTATTCTTATTAAAAATATGGAATCCATTTTTCCAAATTCAAATAACGTAAGTGGCATAAATTATTTAAAAATTAATACCACAGATGGGACGAAACAATAGGTTTTTAAAGTGAAAATTGTCAAAAGTTCGAAATGTTTTTATATCCAATTTCATTGTAAAATTTATTTAAGTGGAATAAATTTGATTAATATATGTAAAATTGATCTAAATATACTTTAAAACAAAATAATGATATAATTTATCTACATAAATAAATTAACTGAAAAAGAAGTTTTTAATTTTAATTTAGTATTTTCACTATTCATCCAAAAATAATACTTATAAAAATACCTACAGTTCATCTTAAGAAAATTTTTATTTTAAAATTTCAAAAATAAAGTTTATTTCGTCAAATATAATTTAAAAAGGTTTCAAAATTTAATTTTAAATTAAGTTCTCCATTAAAAGGTGGTAAAACTGCCTCTTAGAAAAATACATCTTTTTATATAAAATTGGATTTATTCTTATCTCTTATCTAGAAAATACATAAGATGTATGTTAAATAGTTTATTAAATATATTCCACTAAAATAATTCATCAAAAGTGGTTTTTTTAATTTATTTATATAAAATTTATCCATTCATAGAAAAATATTTTTTTAGAAAACTAATTTCTTTATTTTCAAATAGTTCTTACTCTCATTTCTAATTAGTTAGTAGCGAAATAATTTATTTAATACACATTTGTATACCATATTTTTATATTTTAGATAATATTTATTATAACTTCCATTCCAATGTCTAGGTGACAACTACATGAATATATTAATAATAATATTAATAGTATATTGTAGTTTTTTAAAACTCAATCTTTCATGTAACAAAAGCTATAAAAGGCACTCAATATTGCATCTATCCCAAGATACACTTAGTTTTGTGTGTACCGTGAGTTTAACTTGGTGTAGCATGTAATTCAATCAATCAAATAATTTTAATTTATTCAAAAATAATAATTCATAAAAACGTGTGGTGTTATACAAGTTGATTCAAGAAGATTACAAAAGGAGAGGTGGATCTACATGCTTAAAATGGTGAGAGCTTAGCAGCCTTAGAAGTGGGATATTACCATATAAATTTTCCTAGTGGTTTAGTTCTTATATTGAATAATTGTTATTATATTACTTTGATTACTAGAAAGATAATCTCAATGTCAAGTTTGGATACTATGGGGTTTTATTTCATGTTTAGAAATAATTTTTGTATCTTTTATAAGGATAACATATGTTATAGTTTGGAACATATTTAAAATGTATAATATATACTTGAAATCAAAAATCCTATAATGGAAATCAATTAAAAACTAATGACAATAACTCATATAATACCTACTTATGGGACTTCAATATTGGACATATAAATGAGAAGTTTTTACAAAAATGAAATCAAATAGAGTATTTAGACTAAAGTGAGTTAAAACCCTTGTATGTATGACATGATTGTTTACAAGGGAAAATGACCAAAGAAAACTTTTCTAGTAATGGATTTAGAGTCTCTAAATTACTGTAATTAATTAATAGTGACTTATGTGGTCCATTTATTGTAGAGGAAAGGGGCAGGTTTTCATAGTTTATTACTTTTACTAATTATTATAGTATGTATGGATATATATAGTTAATTATGTATCAGGTAGATTCCTCTAAGATGTTTATGGAATTCCAAAATGAAGTAGAAAACCATATTGGTAATAATATTAAGGCACTTCTCCTAGACCAAGGCATAGAGTATCTTAACCAAGATTTCATTGATAACTTAAAGAAGTGTGGGACTGTATCCCAACTCACTCCTCCTAATACTCTATAGCTAAATAGAATTAGTGAAATGAGGAATCAGACCTTGCTAAACATGGTCACATCAATGATGAGTAAAAAAACTCTTCCATTATCCTTTTGGGGATACATCTTGTGCGAAGTAGCATATACTCTTAACCAAGTACCAACTAAAGTGACAGATGGGATTCTATATGAGTTGTGGTGTCAAAAGAAACCCAATATGTCACACTTATGTGTATGAGGATACAAGGATTTATTCAAGACTATAGATAGTTAAAAATTTGAATCTCAAATCATGGAGTGCATCTTTTTAGATTATCCTAAAGAAAAAAATGTATGTTACCTATATAAACCATAAATAGTAAAGTTATTATGGCAAGACAGGACATATTTCTAGAAAGGGAGCACATTTCCAATGGAAATAGTAGGATCAATATTGGCTTCGATGAATTTTATGCTCCATATGTATAAGATTTTGTATGGTAATAATCTCCACATGATATATTGGGAGGTACAGATGTTCTCAAGACACATGTACTCTATAGGTCAACTTGAGAGGTTAGACAGCTAGAGTATTATGGTTTTCTTGTCACAGATTCTGGTGAAACATTATTTCTTGAGGATAATGAACCTCTAACCTAGAAGGGAGTTGTAGAAGGAAAGGATACTTCTAAATGGAAAGATTCTATACATTATAATATGGAGTCACTATAAAAAATGGCATTTCTTGGTGGTTTCGAAAACTGCCACTAAATTCATTCTCGAAAAAAAATTAGCGACTATTTTTTAGAAGCAATTTTTAAAACTACCACTAAATGTTCTTAATTTTTTTAAATTTTTAATTTATTTTTTTTCAAAAAAAATCATATTTTTTAGACGCAGTTTATAAAAATAACACTAGGAAATTGCAGTGGTTTTAAAAACCACTGCTAAATTAAAGGAAAAAAATAAAATAAAAATCGGATTTCTGATTTATTATTTATTATTTACTCTCATATATAGTTTATTAATAATAATTTTAATTAACTATAATGTGTTAATTAATAAATATTTATAATTATTAGTCAATAATAATTTGAAACTTAAATCAAATGTTCAATAAGTTAAAAACCAGACATTGTCATCAATTGACCTTAACTTGTGATCTGAGAGTCCATTTTAGCTCCACAACTAGTCAAATTGAAGCTTATGAAATGGACTAAAATCACATAAGTTCTAAATTTTGTAATAATTAAAAGAATAAAATTTATTATAGTTCTATGAAAAGTAGGAAATAGAACTAGAACTTCAAACGGCCATAACTTTTGATCTAGGTGTCTATTTAGGCTCAATCACATTTCAAATCAAAGTATGCGATGAGATCTAGACTATAAAGTTTAGGAGACCTTTGGTCACTAATTTTTAAAGATCAAAAGATGCCCCGAAGACCTCCACAACTGAGTTTTTTGTTGGGGTATCACAATTTTTTTAACATTCCATGGAATTTCATCTTATTTTAAGGGGGTCTTATTGTCTTTTTTCATTGGGAACTAAATTTATGCTTAGGGATTGTATTCATATTGAATTATTGTTCTGATTTTATATCATTTTTCACAATGTAGTTTTATTTATAATTAAATATATGCAAATTTTCTTATATTTACTTATAATAAATCACTTGTATAAACACATATTTACATAGAAATGTATTTTTAAATATATAAACTATATGAAAATAAATATTTTTCATTAATTTCATTTAAAATAAAAAAATATTGATTTTATTTACCATATAAAAAGCATTAATTTGTATATATATACCTATATAAGTAATTTTTATATATAAACATGTGTGTGTCAATAAAAAAATCTATATTTATGTGTATATTCTAATATATGTAAGTAAATACATATATATGTGAGTACTTGTGTATATTTAAATAAATTTGTAAGTATTTATACATATTTATGTTTACTTAATTTTTATATCATATATGTGTTGATATATATATATATTGAGATATTTATATTTACATGTCTTTATATACAGATATATATATATATATATATATTAATATACAATTATATATTTGAGTATGTTTATATACATTTATCTAACATAAATATGTGTTTATATATATTTATGTAAATTTTGTTATAGGTAATATATTTATAGACACTTAGATCTATTTATTATTTTATTATTTTATTATTTTATTATTTTATTATTTTATTATTTATTATTATTTATTATTTATTATTTATTATTTATTATTTTTATTTATTATTTATTTATTTTCATTGATTTTTTTATTATTGATTTACTTTAAATGATTATTTAATATTTATTTATTATTTATTATTTATTATTTCTTTCTTTCTTTATTATATATTTGTTATTTATTATTATTTATTTCTTATTTATTTATTTATTATTTGTTTGTTTATTAATTAATTATTTGTTTTTTATTTTTTTATTTATTATTTATTATTTATTTTTTTAATGTTTAATTATTATTTATTTATGACGTATTTATTTTTTATTTATTATTTATTTATTATTTGTTTATTATTTATTTATTATTTATTTATTATTTATTATTTATTATTTATTAGTTATTTATTAGTTATTATTCATTTATTATTTATTATTTATTTGTTATTTATTTAATATTTCTTGATTATTTATTATTTATTACTTATTATTTATTATTTATGTATTATTTATTTATTAGTTATTTATCATGTTAATTATTATTTATTTTTATTTATTATTTATTACTTTTTACTTATTATGATTTATTATTTATTATGATTTACTATTATTTATTATTATTTATTGTTATTTATTTATTATTATTTATTATTGATTATTTATTTATTTATCATTTACTTAATATTTAATTATTATTTATTTATTACGTATTTATTAGTTATTTTATAATTATTTATAATCTATTTATTATTTATCTATTATTTATTATTTATTATTTATTATTTATTATTTATTATTTATTAATTTATTATTTATTAATTTATTATTTATTAGTTTATTTTTTATTTATTACTTCTTCATTATATATTCATTATTTATTAATCTTTAATATCATTATTTATGGGTATATGTATATGTCTATTACATATTGTTTACTCACCAGATAAAGAGCTTGTAGGAGTGGTAAAGTCTTTGTAGTATATCCAAGAGGTAAGGGGTTCAAGTCTCTCTCAGCATATATGTTTACTAGATTTATGCATTGCATTCATGGAATAAGCATGCGTTGTAGGATGAATAATAAGTAATAATAATAATAAATAAATAATAAATAAATAAATATATAAAAAATAAATATGAATAAATAATAAATACGAATAAATAAATAATAAATAATAATAAATAAATAGTAACAAATAAATAATAATAATAACAAAATAATTAATTATGTAAATTAAAAAATGTAACAAATAAATAAACAAAAAAACTGCCACAAAATATTTAGCGACGGTTTAAACCACCACCAAACGAAACTCCGTGAAACAAAAAACTACCACCCAAAAAACATTGTGAAATGACTCCCGACACGTAAATACACAGAACTTTTAGAAAGAGTTTTGCATCATTTAGCATCAGTTTAAACCACCAATAAATGCTAAAAACCCCTCCGGGAAACTCCATTTTTGTAGTGATTCCATGTATCAAAATCATGTCTGAATGTTGGTAGACCCTTCAGCTGATGTAAAATCCATTGGGAACAAATGAGTATTCAAGAAAAATCTATAAATGGATGGTAAGGTAAATACCTATAAGTAATGACTAGTAGCGAATGGTTCACGCAACATCAAGAAATAGAATACGATGAAACCTTCTCACAAATAGCAATGTTGAAATCCATCAGAATATTACTTGCAATAGTAATATTCAATGATTATGAAATTTGAAAAAATTATGTCAAAACTACTTTTCTAAATGGGAAGTTGGTTAAAGAAATCTATATGAATCAATACAAAGGGTGTATTAAGTTAAATAATTCCAAAAAAAGTGTGCAACCTATAGAAATCCCTTTATGGGTTGAAGAAGGCATCACGATCATGGAATGCTCAGATTGATGAGGCCATAATAGAATTTGGGTTTTTCAAAATTGAAAGTGATACCTGTGTCTATAACAAGGTTAATTGGAATTTCATTATTTTCCTAGTATTATATATTGATAAAATACTAATTATTGTAAATTAAGTGAAAGTCTTACAATCAATTAGGACTTGGTTAAATGAATCCTTCTCTATGAATGACTTAGGTAAAGAAGACTACCTTCTAGGGATCAATTTATATCAATATAGATCTCATAAGATTCTTGGGCTAAGTCAATGTAAATATACTAACAAGGTACTTAAAAAGTACAATATGGGATAATCTAAGAGTGGGTTCTTTTCAATGTCACATGGTATCAATATATCCACGAAAGTGTGCCCCTAAACACAGGAGGAGATTGGTATAATGACTAGAATCACTTATAATTCAGTAGTGGGATATATCATGTATTCCATGCTCTCTACTAGGTTTTAAATTGACTTTACTTCAATCATCATGAGAAGATATCAAGCTAATCCAAGAGAGCTGCATTGAGAAGCTATCAAAACTATCTTGAAGTACTTGAGGCATACAAAGGACATGTTCCTTGTGTATAGAGGAGATGTAGAATTAGTAGTGAGAGGATACACTAATACTAGTTTCTAGATAGATCATGATGATCTAAAATCAAGGTCAATCTGTGTATTTTTCTTGAATGGTGGTGTAATGAGCTGTAAAAGCTCAGAGAAACCTTTGGTAATTGATTCTTCAGTAGAATTTGAGTATATCACAGCTTCTGATGTAGCTAAGGACGCAGTCTAGATATGCATATTTGTATTAGACATTGTTGTTTTACCTAGAAATTCATACCCTATTCTAGTTTATTGTGATAATACTACAACAGTGGTTCTTTCCAAGGAGCTCAAGTCACACCATAGGACAAAGAATATACATCATAAGTTTCATCTCTTGAGGTATTTTACTCAGATATTTGAAGTCATAATTAGAAAAGTTACCATAGAGGATAACATGGAAGAACCTCTGACTAAAGTTATATCTCAATAGAATCATGAATCTCATGTTAGAGCTAGTGGTTTGAAACTTGTTAGCAGTTGGTTGTAGTGTAAGTGGGAGTGTTAATAGTGGGTTCCCTTTACCCAACTTGGGTATGTACTTTGATTACTATTACATGTATACAGTTTGATATATAAATATGATTATCTTACTACAATAGTGATGATACTTATGTGTAGACTATATTTATGTTAATTTCCTTAGATTAAATTTCATATCAAAAGGTTATAGTAGTTACCTGTCTATAATGAGAACCTAGAGATACCATGAAAGTAATCTTAAAGTAATTTACTATGGTTCAGATACATCTTACTAATAGGACACATATGATATGTAACCATCAGGTGTTGGGGGGTCATAATCATTAAGACTTCTTCTCACAAAGTTCTCACATGGTGAACTCTATAAGTTGAGATCATGATGATAGATCCACCAATTAGAACACCATATGTTTCAAGAGTCATTGATTATTCCTATATATGAACATTTGACTCTCTCTAAGATCTATAAAGGTTCAACATAACATGGAAATAACCTACTCAGTCTCTGAACTTGTCTATGACCCAATCAAGGAAAAACCAATAGAAATACTCCATGTCACACCTCAAACTGTAAAGGCTGGTGGTGACTATCCATGTAAGACTTCTACCTAGACTAAGCTATAACCATCCTATTTCGGATAATCTATACCTACTCTAATGTCTACTCCATGAGGTGAGGTCTCAGTAGCAATGCCTCTCCTACCTCTAACCTGTAAAGAGTTAATTGGCATGGTCAACAATATAATTACTCAAATGGAGCCATTTGTATACTCGCTTGGAAGATATTATTATAAGTAAACTCTTCTTGAGGTAACTCCTTCTTTCAAGAACTTTAATAATTGAGGATACATGATCGGAGCATGTCCTCTAACACCCATATAGTATTGTCTGACTGCCCATTGGTATTTGGGTGATAGATTGTTCTCAGAAGCAACTGTGAACCCAATGCATTCTACCACCCATACCAGAACAATGACATGAACTGAGTATCCTCATCCGATATGATAGAACGAGGAACACCATGAAGGCATATAATATCTCGAACATAAAGCCTCTCTAGTTCATCTGTTAAAAAATTCTATATGATAAGTAAATAGTGAGTGACATTCATTATCCTATCAATGATCACCCATACTTTTTCACTACCATGAGGTGACCTTAACAAACCCATTTCAAAATTCACAGTGGCATCATCTCATTTCCACTCTGGAATGGATAGAGTCTATAAAAGTCCATCAAGTCGCTGGTGCTCCACCTTCACCTACTGAAAAATGGAACATCGAGTAATATAATCTATAATTTTCCTCTTAATATCTAGCCACCAATACTGGCGTCATACTTCTTGGTTCATATTGGTGGCTCTAAGAAGTACTTCCTATTTGGAGGTATGAAACCCCAACATCAACTCTTCCCATGCATCTATTGTAACCTAGAGATTCTCGTATATGTTCATAATATTATCCTCATTGATAACCCAATCATGTATTATTTCTTCACCTGAGACACTCTCCCTTAGGATAAATCCATCACTATCTTAAATTTGTCTCCACTTTACTCAATCCAAAAGAGAATATGTCACTACGAAATCCATGTGAATATGTTTCTTATAGAATTATTGAATCTTCATATGAATATTAAAGAAAAAATATGTTATCATCTACTCACTATATGACTCCTGAATAGATTGTTTTTTGTTTCTTATGACTCTGGGAATCAAACACTATATTTTCCTTCCCAAGTGTATAATCAATCTCAAAGTCGTAATATTGCAGGTATTAAACAAATATTCATTGTGTAAGTTTCAATTCACACTAGACATAAATTTATTTTAGGATATTTTGATCTGTTTATATAATTAATTACCCTCCCAATAGATAATGCCTCCAACAATGTAAGGAATGAACCACATTTGTTGGTTCAAGATCATGTGTTAAGTAATTACACTCATGTTCTTTCAACCGGTATAACCCATTTTCCATGGCTTGATATCCCTACATTAAAATAGCTCCCAATCCAATGCTTGATTCACCATTTTAAACCATATTTCCTTTTCTAAGATCTGGTAAAAAAATTATTGGTGCTGAATTAATCCTTCCTTTCAACTCCTGAAAGGCTCTCTCGCTTGCTTCAGACCATGAAAATTTTATTCCTTTATTGGTCAAGTCGATGAGTGGTTCTAAAAGGTGTGAAAAATCCTATATAAAATTCCTATAATATCTATCCAATCCCAAGAGTCATCATATTCCAAATATGTTCTTGGGTTTCTCCTAAGAATCCACTACTCCCACCTTCTCTATGTCAACAAACACTCTTGTATCTGAGATAATGTGTCCCAGAAAGAGGACCAAATTTATCCAAAAGTGGTATTTCCTGATATTATGTTACAACTGGTGCTATGTTAGTGTATTCAATAAGATCTCAAGATGTTTGGAATGGTTTTGTTAAGTTTAAGAACAAACTAAGATGTCATCCAAAAATTCCACCATAAATGAATCCAAGTACTAGTGAAAAATGAGATTCCTTAGATCCATGAAAACTATAAACACATTTTTCAAAACTGAATGGCATAACCAGATTCTCGTATAGGTCATATCTAATATGTATTTCCATATGTGGTATATTTTATTTTTTCGACTCTCATCTGGTGATATCCCAACCTCAAATCCATTTTTTAGAACACTGGATATCTTTAGAGTTAGTTAAAGAGATCATTTATCTGAGGTAGTAGATATCAATTATTAACTTTAAACTAATTCAACTTCTTTTAATCCAAAAAAATCCTGAATTTATCATCTTCCTTCTTGGATAAAATTATTAGGGAGACTAATTCTCCACTATAAACATAGTTACAACACTCAGTTATGAGAAAGACACCCTGCGATGATAATAGTCATCATGATATCATTCGGAAACAACTAGTCCATCCTATGAATGATATCAAATCTTTTCATCTTGAGGATGAAAATTTTCCACAAGAAAATATAATCTCCAATCATGAGGGAGCACTCCTTACATTGTCTAAAACTCTTGTACTACACTCCTAATGGATTATCCAAGGCTATCACCCCAAAAAATTACAAAACATAAAGACCAAGGTTTTATATCATTTCCATAGAGATAAAATTGTGTGAATATCCTATGTAAAAAAACAAGATACCAAGGTAGTGCCTACTAAAATTATATAATGCCTCATAGATTGTATGGCACTATGTTCCACAGGGGTATGGCGTACTGCATATATATGGTTTAATCCCTATCCCTAAACCATAACCTGACTACCCTGAGCAAGTCCACTTTTATAGTGTTTCATATCCTAGTATTGGCCTCCTCAACCATGTCCATATCCTCGACATGTACAGCCAGTGGTACTCCAACTCCCCACATAACATGGTGCTACTGGTCCTGCTCTGAAAGGTGGAGCTGGCATGAATCCTCTCCCATTGGGAAGAGATTAGAAGGACTAGAAGAATATTTGAAGAGGACCTATTTTTATGCAGGATTATTATTAAACTAGTTCTCAGTCACAATGTTATTTTGCATATACCTACCACCCACACTGATTTCATATAATAAAACTACTCATTTGAATAATCTGAAATCCATTACTCTATCGAGAACCCTCTAGACAATGATTTCTTCCTCAGTTCCAAACTTCCATCCACGGGCCTTCAACTTCCCTTAATTTTTTCTCAGTAATAATGTAATGGTTCATTATTTCCAAAAGGGTAACCGGTGACATGATATTTACCTGATATTAGATGGAATATCTAATCCCATCTTTCAATAATCTAGCCTTGGATAACTTGACTCTGGAAAAAGTAGGTGAAAATCACTGAAGCTCAATAAAATAATCAGTAGAGTCCATAATGAACATAGTTCCCTACCCCATGTACATGAACTCTCTCACTCGGTCATCTCTCAACATCTTGGGGAAGAATTAATCATACATCCAATATTGGAAATCTCCTTATACCATACCTCGACACTGATTAGTCTAGATTATCACATCCCACCAGAACTTGGAAGAGCCCCAAATCATGTAAGTATATTTCATAAACCTCCTATATGTAGGCACCTATATATTCTCAATAATATAAAATATGGCCTCTAACCATAACTCAGCATCCGCGGGGCCACCCTCCCTAGAGAAATTCGGTGGATGCTGGTACTTGAATTCTGCCGGGAAATCTGAAATATTTTGTACAAATCATAAAGATCCCTCCATATATTTCATGAATCATAGATACCCCCTCTATAAACTAATATTTAGTGCCTAGTCCAGGTATTTTAATATGTATAATAGGAGTTCCCTCAAGTGGATCTATTGGCATGTTATGTCCCGCTACTTTAAGATCATGGTCGTCGCCACCCTTGTGGTGCTCAACCCAATCCTATCATGGAGGCATATGCCTTTAATTTCAATAACATGACTTAGAGAACAAAGATAGGTATAAAGATTTAATCATGATAAAATAAAAACAACAAGGTATCACTGCCTAAGAAACACTAACCTAACTACCCAAATCTATGTTCAATGTATTGGTAAGGTCTCATGTTTTTAATTATAGTGGTTCTATTATATGGAGCTTTAATTTCATGTAGTAATCACCCTTTAAGGTTTAATTGGAATCCCTATTTAATAGAATATTATTTATTTCCCATGAATTATAATTCCAAAATTATTATATTTATACAATAGTCCAGTTATATGAAGTACCATTCCTATGTTATTAAGTCATAAGATTTAGAATTTACAATAGTCAAGGGCTCCTCACAGCTTCAATGGATCTCGTTTTCTTCTTTTACATTGGTCCTTAAATCTTTATATGAATCATGACTCACCTTCCATTGCGGTTTGGGTAATTTTCCCTACTATTCCTTTACCGTTTCAAAATCCTTCGGTTATTCGCATGTTGGGAAATCTGGTAGATAGATACATCTGCTCTGATAGTCATACTGAGGCGGTTTTCCACCCGGTGAACCCTTGGGTGTGTGTTGAAATGGATGCGTCTCACATTCCTTTTAATTTTGTTTGGATCATGGTTGGAGAGGAATACTGATGCAAACAAAGGGTTTTTTATGAAAATTGGACTGAGTATTGTAGCTCTTGCAAGAGATTGGGCCATTCGGTTGAGGTATGCTGAATTGGACGTCCTTCGCGGTTGATGAGGGTCCGTCGTAATGGGAAATTTTCTTCTGTGAGCACCGAGGATGGTGAAATAAGTGGTGTCAAGGTGGGTCTAGATTCGAGAACTGCGGAGCTGGTTGATGAAGGAAGGGGTCCATGTTTGCCTGGTTCAGCTTTGGATGGAAATTCTTCTGGGTCATGTAAGGTTTCTTTCAAGGAAGACCAGGACCCTGGGGCTCCCTGTGTTAAGGTGAACTAGGATAATCCGAAGGTTTCTGAGGTTCTCCAAAGTTTAAGGAAGGACTTAGGAATACCTGCTACTTCCATGGCTAGTATGGGTTCAGAGGATATTGGGGAAGTAAGGGAGTCTATCACTGTAGAGGTGGTCATCACGCCAGTTCTAAGGATACTAAAAGTGTTGATCCTGTGGATAAGACTTTTATATCACTGAGTAACAGGTTTTAAGGGATTTCTGAAGATATGTTGGCCGTGATACTGGAGGAGGATGTTTTTGTAGGGAGTGATGGTGGTGTAGAGGCTTTGGAGGAGTAGCAGGTTGAATGTAGGGGGCATGAACTAGCTACAGTTGGTGAGGAGGTCTTGGAGGATCCGCTGGTTGATTGTTTGGGGCATGAAACAGGTACCATGACTAAGGAATACAGCCACAATTTGGTCAGGCACTACCCTTTGATGGATAGTACGGATCAGAGGCTGGGGGATAATGTCGAACCCTTTGTGGAAAAAGCTACTACTAAGGATAGGCGTCTCCCTTTGATGGAGAGTTACACTCCAGACCAGAGGCCGAGGAACAACTCTGAGTGTACTGATGCTGTTTTGAGGAAACGAGCCAGAATTGGAAGGGAGAGTTCTGGGGGAGGGAAAGAAAATGTGAGTGGTCCAGTCGACTATTCATTTAGTGATTTTGTTCAAAGTTGGAATCAGGTGATGGGTACAGGTGACGGACCTTTGTCTACTACACCAAGAAGAAGACCAAGGAAGGATTACTCATTTCTTCTAAGACCGATGTGGACTAGATCTGCCTCAAAGTTGAATAATGAGGTGACGTTGGCCTTTAAAAGGGTAGTGTGGTCAAGAAGGCATTCCGAGAGCAATCTTTTCTTGATCATCTTAAGAGTCAGGTTCAAAGTGAAAGCTTTTGGGGGCATCTAGAATGGAAATCAGCTACTGGAGAAGATGACTCATGCATGGGATGCGGAGATGAATCTGGTTATTATGATGTGTAATTATATGTTGGTATGTGTGGTCTGACATTTGTGTTTCAATTGTTTGTTTTTTTCATTGTAAGTTGGGGTACTGAAAACCCATAAACTAGCTTCTTAAAATGAGAAAAAATGATTTGCAGTCCAAGAGACCTCTATATCTAGTATCCTGATGTAACGATTCATATACAATGATTTGATATGATGAATCACCATTAACATTTTATATAATTAAAATCTTCATAAACTAAACTTTGTATTCATGTAATCAAAACTAACTTACATTTTAGTGAATGTAACCACATTTTAACAAATCAAACATGTAATTATAGTTTAGTTAAGATTGGACCATTAAGATATATGGAAAAACACCATGTAATTTGGTGAAAAAACTTTAATAACCCATCAATTATCTCATTTAACCTATAGGAAAGATAAGTTCAATTTGAATATAATTATCAAGGAACATACAGAAACCATAGGTAATACAAGTGATGCAAACAACATGATACATCTATATTTAATGGAATATGCGTGACATGTAAATCTATATGTGCCTATGATGATGCATGTATAATAATAACTTTCTATATTAGGTCAATTGTGAAATTCCATAATATAATAATTTTATAAAAAAAGTGCATCACCCAATGGTGAAATCAGTTCAACTATAATAAATGAAAATCCGAACATCATGTCCTGTCCTAGGAAACTTGGACTTTTCCCTATACATTGGTTAGATACTCCCAAAAATTGGATCATTACCAAATTTCAACACTTCCTAGTCTCTTTTATAACCATCCCAAATATTAATAAAAGGAAAAGAAACTATGATAATACTTTTTAACATCCCTGACCTGGTTCACTCTTAAGTAACTAAACTGGATTGGCCACATAGACTCAAGCACGCCTCCCCATATGCCAGAGGATACCAACTTGCATTTGGGGCCTATGGTGTGTCTATGGGAAGACTATTACCTTAGGTTTCAATGAAACACAATAGTAAAATAAATGAAAAAAATATCAATAATATAAGTATAATTAAATCATCTAGATACACAAAAAAGATAGAGGAAGTAATAACTAGAAAAACTTCACATACAATAAATTGACTAGAATAAATAAAAATAGAACTAAATCCAATATCATATACAAAAATAAGTTATGTCATCATGATATAAAAAATGGGGATACAAAGGAACTGAATAGAAGGGATATACAACATGCTATACAAATCAAAATATAAAGGATCAAAAAGTTGTTTCCACTTACATCATGAGAATAGGCCCATTCCTTTGCTTCTATACTCCATCTTATTACATATTAAATCCAGAATCCAAAGATAGACCCTTTCCCCTACCCCTACCTGTAACCATAAAGTCTGTTCAAGTACAAATTGGTGGCCCAAACAGGGTGTTAGATATACTCAGTAGGCCACCACCAATGGTGTCTATACAAATCCAGTCTGTGAATATAAATGTATGAGTGTGTAGGTATATAAAAAATAAGTGGAAATAAATATGCAATACAATATCAATATATGTATTGGAATCCTAATTGGATTCTCATCAAACCATAATAGCTTCAGCCTACTTTGAAAGATTCTTAATGGGTGACTTTTAAGTGGTTAGGGTCAAAAGTACATGAGAAAGTTATCCAAGATAAAGGAATAAATAAATAGGAACCTAGGGAAAACTAAGGAATCCTTCAACTTATAAGGTCGAGCCAACTCACAATAGTAAATCATATAGCCTATCTATAGGGTTTAACATGTAATCCAAGGGGTACAGCCTCAACATTCTATTAGAAAAGAGTGGAACCGAGTCTATGGAATACATCCACATAAAATTCCAAGATAATAATAAATGGATCACACTAAGAGAATCCAAGATTTTATGTCCATGTAAATAAATTTGAATCCAAGTAGGTGATATCAGGCATTCAAAATTTTAGATATAAAGTGAGTGAATCATAAGTACTAAACCGAGTAATTCATGTACTAATAAGACAAGGAATGAATTCCAAGGTTGGTATCACCCTTAGAAACATGCTCAATGAATCAGGGTAGAATCCTCTAAGTGATCAAATAATTCCATCATGAATTCAAGGATGGCTCAATTCTAACCACTCCTTTAATATAAAAAAGGTCCATAATCAAAAGGTTCCATGTGTGTATAATTATTAATCATCATCCATGTATCATCCATGACAATTTACTATTCAATTTACTTCAAGACATTAACTTTTCATTTCAAAAATAAAAAAATGTTCATAAGAGGCACAATACCATTTAATAATGTCATTTTTATGTAATAAGGGGCCAATTGAAGGGTAATTTACATACTATGTCATAATTATTCATTCATTATGAATTAATAAATTCCATTTTAATGTTCAATCCAAACACACCCAAGGGTTGATTTAGATAATTATAATTAATATTTATTAAGGGAATATTATAAGATCTCACCCAAAGGGGGTGATCCTTATTGATCTTACAACCTCCGATGGTCTTTTTTGGGATCATAAATGGTCTAGGTCATAGTTCCAAAATTAATTAATTGAATTTCATATTTTAAAAGCATCGCATGGATATTCTATCATGTGGCACAATGGTAACATTAATAAATGGGTGAGACTTTAATGGAAATGGTATAAATCACCTACCTAATAGTTGTAATTGACTTCTCATTAGTTATCATCTTTGTATTCAATATATAATGGAATAAATCTATGAAATATATAAAAAAACATAAAATAGGGCATAAGAGATCAACTACTAGAAAACTAACCTATACACACTGTTTGTAACTGTGGGTATATCCCCTAGAACCGTGGGTATAGGCTATACCCACGGTTCCATAAACTATGGTCTATCGAGGTGTCATTATAGATCTATACCCACAGTTCTAAAGAAAATGTGGGTATATCTCTACAGAATTCCATAATACCCATGGTTTTATTTAAACCATCAGTATAAAGTTATACCCACGGTTTACAAAACTGTGGGTATAGCTTATCACAGTGGAAATAATATACCCATGGTTTATAAAACCATGGGTATAAAGTATCACAGTGAAAATAATATACCCATGGTTTAGAAAACCATGGGTATATCTATCCTTCACCTACAAAAAAAACACAAACCAGTTACACAAACTGGAAATAACAACAGTAGAAAAAATGGTTTCAACAATTCACACTCCAATTGAAAATAAACACAGTAGTCAACATCAATAACAAAAATGGTTTCAACAATTATGGATTCAGAAAAAGGGAAAAGATGCATACCATAACACAAATGGTAGAACGATTGAAATATGTCTAAGATAAACAACGGAAAATATTACATACCATAATAACAATAGAATCATGTCCCAACCAAAAAAACAAAATAAAAATCATGGCTTTGTAAGATAAATAGAAATGGTGAACTAAAAAAACATAAAGAACTTGAGAAATTAGTTTGAGGATTGTATCTCTTGTTGGTTAGAACCATCCATGCCAAAAGCCCCTATAATCTTTGGAATATTCCTACAGTTACCAAAATAAATCCCATACTAGTATAAAATCCATATAAATATGTAATTTTCATCATAAATAAGCATCTTTGGAGTAAGTAATTGTTATTTCAGCCCCTAGTTGAGAGACTTAGGACCCAAATAATAATTTTCAAATTTAATTTCACAAAAAAGTATTTGAAGATGTGAAGTGGGATATGTAAAATAAAATGATATTATCTGTCAAAAAACTCCCCTTGCTCGATTTGTCTTCTTATTCCTCTTCCCCATGAAAATAGATTTTTCATTTCAGTAAGTGCAAGTGTTTGTTTCCATCCACATGAAACCTGGACGACATTACGCTCACAAAATGTGCAGTTATTATATTACATCATGGGATAATGAAAAATTGATGTATTAATAATTTTTTAGATGTTTTGAATATTTAGGAATGAGAATTTTCCTGATCATCTATAAATTTCACTTAAACTGGTGGGCAGTGATCAACATTGTCACCAACACCAACCTGCCCAAACTGTATGAGAAGGGAAAGGATAACACTGGGAAAACTAAAATCTGACTACAAAATAAAAAAGGCATCATTACATGAAACAATGGGAAATAGAAAAACAATAATTTTGAAAAAATAATTTAAGAATATTAAAAAAATAATACAACCCAGCAAACCCTAATTGATGAAATAAATCAACGGTAAACTAGAAACAAGAACTATAATTATGAGGATCACTAAATGTATTATTGAATCAAAATTATATTTCCATATATTTTCAATGAATTACTACCACAAAATAATAGAGAGTTCCATCTCAATTCATTATAAATATGTGTTTGCAACAAAGTACAAATATTAAAATCATAAGTTATGTCGTGTTCCTCCCAAGGGAATCACATAATGTCAAATATTATTATTAATATTTTTAAATAGAAAGAGCCAAAAATTGAAATGCAAAATTCAAATCAATAAAAGTAATGTGATAAAAAATCATCTATAATTAAATGTGTCATATTTACTAGTGTCAAAATTTGACCCATTTAACCCATTTAACATGTTGAATTTTTGCATATTCGTGTTAGTCATGATGGTATGAGTCATCGTGTCATATTATTTAAAATGAAACAATTCACTAATAATACTAAATGAGTCTTCTTGTATTAATTTTGTAGTAAAAATTTCATCTTAATGATTGGATCAACCTGGTCTCTATATCAATCCTTTTTCTGAGAATGGGAATGAAGTTTGCAATTCACTTTCTCAGTTTTTAGAACACACGATGTGTGTTTTTCGATGCATCATGTGTTTATGTTTATTTTTGTATATATATTTATATATTTATAACTCTATATTATAATAAGAACATATTTTATAATAATTATAATAATAAACCTTATAATGTAAATAAATTACCTTTAAAAGAATGATATACACGACATATGTCCATAACCACATGCCATGCGACCCAGCAATAAAATCATGAAACCCAACTTGGGAAGAACCCTTTCATTTACACCCTCCTTCATGTGTTATTCTGTGAATTCAAACCCCATCCTATCATAACCCTTTAACCTATAGATCTTTTTCATTAATGATAGATATCCTTTGGTTCATGGATAGACGTATGTACTTTCTCTTCCTTTGTTTAATAATTGTCAATTCTTTTTGGTTATTTTATAAATTATGTTGATGTATTGTCGAAGACCCACAGTACATAGGAACAAATGAAGATCACATGATGTGTACCCATTATACATTTTCAAAGATGTATTCTATATGGAATTTTAAAACAAATGGTAAGTGTGTTTGGAACATGCCATGTAATAAAAACAATGCCACTCTATAGAAGGATCCTTATCATGGGACACACACTGAAATAATTCCAATCTTCAAACACACAAAGAGATCATATCATGCACATAATGTACCACATTATGGACATGAAATGGGATGAGTACATGTGTATTCTAGAGCACATCATTTTCTATTTTACAAGAATATACATCATGTACTTTGTAATATGTCTCGAGTGTATTTTTTGGTAGAAACATGATCGTTTGGGTGTATGTACTGAAAAAATGAGATTAAAATTAAACAAAACTACATCCTTGTGAACCCCACACACTATCTATATGGATAAGATAAAGACAAACTCAAGCCACCCCAACCACATGCAGCTCCCCCCCCCCCCACTACAACATAAATAAACTTTTGTGCCGATTTTTTAGCGGTGGTTTACTAAACCATCACCAATTTTTTATAAATTATTTAGCAGCATTTTAATAAAAAACGATGTTAAACTATTTTGTTTAGTCCCAACACTTCCCCCCCCCCCCGACCCACAAGACCCTCCCCCCTTTCTTCCCATGACCCTCGTAAGACACTCCCCCCCCCCCCGGTGACCCTTGAAGCCCTAGTTTGCCTCCCCTCCTCTCCTCCCATCGCCATCGACCCCCGATGCCCTAGCTCGCCTCCCCACTACACGTCCTGACCCGTCCCACCACTCGACACTTCTTGTCTCCCCTCAGTGCACCTCACAAGGTATAGGCACTATTTTTATTATATTTTTTCATGGGTTTTTGGACATTGCTTTAAATATTTTTATTATCTATTTCAATTCAATCCTATGATCTTTAATCTATGTATTTTTTTGTGGTTGAATCATATTTTTTACACTAGTGGATGGATGGTCATATTTTTTATTTTGTAGGAGAGAAGGTTGTTGGTTGGATTGGTTGGAAGGATATTTATGGTGTTTTTAGAAGGGTGGTGAGTGTTGAAACTATTGGTTTTGTTATTGGAATGGGGGTTGGTTTGATTGAGTATTTTGATAGGTTGGGTCTATCCTAGATATGATGATTTCAAAATCCCTAATAGATATGGTTAGGTTCTCTTGATTCATAGTTTTTTTAGAATTTTCTTGGCAGAGAGATTATTTTAGAACATTCCATGCCTTAAACATCATGACACTTGTTAGTGAAATGGCTAGAATATGATGATAAAATGTATACCTCATGAGTTTTTTGTTCAAGGATTTGATTTAGATCCATTTATATCACCAAAAAATTTAACTCCTCAAGTTTAGTTTCAAGTAAATATTATTAATCAAAAGTTATTACCTTGTGAATTAATCTTCTGAGAGTACCTATGGTTCCAAATTTTCATTAGTTTTGATTAATCTATTCAATAAACCCTTTAGAATATATGTGTGATTTTCTTATAAAAAATAATACTTATGAGGCATGTAGAAGTTTTCTATCATTTTCTAGTAGGTATTTTTATAAGAACACAATGAAATGGTTCTCTTCGACAATTTGATGAGGATAACTGGTACACATCTTTTTTGAACGTCTCTCGATACTTATAGAGAGTCTCCCCAGATGCCTGTCAGATATGATATATGAAATTTTTTATATTTTTAATCATGGTGATGGGAAAAATTATTTACATGAATCATCTATAAAGATAATCCCAAACATGTAATTGTCCCAGTTTTAGGTTATAGTTACCTATCTACTTAGATAATAAAAGGAAACATCCTAGGTACAACTATAATTTCTTTCTGACAGAGGTCCACATTATGTTTCAACCCCTAGTAATGTTTCATGATCCACCCTAGATCTGAAAATTTTAACCACACGTAGGGTCACAACATGTTTCTACCCATAACACTTCACCATGATACCCCACATGTTCTAAAGTTCTCAACCCCAGACCATACCCAACTCTTCGAATTCTAATTTGAGGCCACCAATAACATAAAACGTATCCAAGAATTATTAATATAGATAATATTTAATACTACCCCTATTGTCTATTTTTTAGGGATTGAATATTTTATATGAATACCATAAGAATATGGATTTAATTGGTTCTCCCACTTTCTATAATTGAAACAAAATTAAATGGAAATTGAAAAGGTATATTTAATAGGTTCTACCACTTTATACAAGACTTGGATTCATCTACCCTAGCCATGAATCCTTTCACCTGATGATTCTTGGAATGTTCTACATCTTGGTTCCCCATGTATTTTCTAATGTAGTGATTCATGTTTAAGGTAATATTTTGTTTCCCTTTCATATTCCTAAATTCTATTCAATTATTATATGATTTATCAATCCCTTAACTTAGTGATATAAAAGTTATGACATCATCAATTTTTTCATTTGTTTTGGTGTAGCACGACATACAAAAAACTACAGGGATGGGATCCTTGTTCTCTTATTCTTCTATAGATCTTTTTAATTTGCATGCTTTGGTTTTCTAGTGGGTGGGTTCATTATTTACCATAGTATTTATATAGGAAAAAAGTATTTAACATATTTATATATATTTTTGACTAGTATATATGAATCTATTTCCCTATTTAGTAATAGTCATCTGATTTAATTTTTGTTAACATTGTGTAGGAACATTGCGATATACATGGATAAAATCTGGATCACATTACCGAGGAACACACCTTGGTATGTTAAGGGTTTGGAGGAGTTTTTATATTTTTCAATTTCCAATCTATTCCTTGAAGGGAGAATAATATATCCATGTACTAAATGTAAATTTAGAAGATGGTTGAAGAGAGATGAAGTTTATGAACATTTAATATTGAGGCAATTCCCTGGTCAATATTTGTGTTGGATTTGGAACAGAGAATCGAATGTTACAGAAAGGTTAATCACTAATGTTAATCCATAGAATGAGCTCCCAACTTTTTCAAAAATGGAAAATGAAATTTAAAACCTTATAAATGATTTGTTCGGTACTACAAGACACAACCATCAACATCAAAACATATCAGAACAACCAGATGATGGTGATACAAATAGCAATGTGACGAGTGATGTTTTTGAGACTATAGGAAAAACATATCAAGATTGTAACATATCAGTGGATCCTCCTCTTTATTGTGTGGAGACTAATGTAAGAGAAAAATTCAATGAGTAAAATGTGTTTCATGATTTAGATGATGATGAAAATCAAGAGTTTTATAGTGGATGTTTTAAATATTAAAAACATTCTTTTCTACTAAAGTTATACCATTTCAAATGTCTATGTGGAATTACAAATAATGCAAAGTCCATGATATTGTAATTGTTTTGTGTTTAATTTTATGAATCAAACATCGCTGAGTATTTTTATGATATTAAAAAGTTGTTAACTGGGTTGGTTTGAATTATACAAAAATACATGCATATCCCAATGATTGTATGCTTTATTGGCAAGAGGATTCAAGTAGACATGATTGAAAAAATGTTATTCTTCTAGATGGAAGTTAATGGGTGATGTTTGAAGTCTGAATCGACATACTACCATAAATAAGATGAAAAGGAACACACATGCAAAGGTTGTGTGTTACTTTCCTTTAAATGCTCGATTGCAAAGATTATTCATGTCATCGAAAACCGTCGAACACATGAAGTGGAATTCATTAGATAATAACAATGATAGGTAAATGCAAAATCTATGAGATTAAAAATCACGGAAGACAATTGATTCATCAATGTGGACCTTGTCTTATAGCTCTTCCATACGATGGAGTTCCCCTCTCTTCTTATTGTGCTTGTACCTATGTGAAAAGTTCTTATTCATTTTGATATTTGAAATTTTCTCACCATCCTCATTTGATTAATTGATATTAAATATCTCAAAAAACCATTGTTCCAATCTTATAAATGTAGGGTTTCATCATAGATAGGGAGACCACCATAATAGAAGAGAGTAAATGGTTAATGTTAGGGTTTAATTAGTCCAAATCGGCAGAAGCTCAATGAACCTATCACACTGAAACTTGGATTTAGAACTATAGGGTACCCGAGACAAACCACAAGGTACCCATGATGAATAACGACATGAGATTGAATCATATAACTATGGAAATCGATATCTAAAATGGAAGGTGGTAAAAAAAGGTAGAAGGATGAGAAGCGCAGTGTTGAACAATGGTTGTATCTAAGAATGAAAATGACTGGATGAAACTATGCATGAATACAAGTGTGAGAACTACGGTCAATGAGTGAATAATCCCTCACTTGATTCTAAAAATGGGTAATTTTTTAAAAAATAAGTTTAGTTTGTTATCTATTTATCAAAATAAGGATGATCAAATAATATTTACTATGTTAATGAAGGGAAATTGGTCTCAAGTTCACACTTATCATAGTTCATGTTTTGTTTTATTTATATTTCTATCATACCCCTAACTAGTTGTAATAAAAAATATATATTTTATCTTCTTTAATGTTTTTCTATCATTTTGATATTTATTTTCTCAAGATCACACCTCTCCTACGGAAATTGGTAATCTTTTCATTAGTTTAAATATTTATAAGACAATATTATTTGTTTAATATATTAAATTGTTGATTTATGTTTATTTAATTCAGTCATAGAGTTTAGGTTATGAATCATCCCGAACAGAAGTATGGTTAAATGTTCACCAAAAATATGATGGAAGTTTTGTTAATGATCCTGCCAAAGAAGTTGGGGTATGAACTCATTTTTCATTATAATAACTTATTATTAGTTGTTTCTATGTTAATATATATTGATTATAATTTGACTTATATTTGATTTATAGGTAAAAATTAAAGAACTGTGGGATGCCAATCCTGCGCAGTCTTTCTCAGTCTCCTAGGATGACCTGGTTTCTAATGTCATTAGGAAGGAGCATTCTGGTAGAGTGTGCAGGATGGGTTTTGGACCCATACCATCTGAGGTCTTTGGTAGGACACCATGGATTACATCTGCATCTACTCCTAGTTGTAGTTAGTCCATACCCCAATATACTCAGAGAGAGATTGTTTCTCTATAAAACACAGTTCAAGACTAGGGGTTCAGATATCCTCTTTGCAGAAAGCATTGATTGATATATATCAGAAGATGGCCGGATCTTCCCTTAGTGCTATTTCATTGATTGGTGGTGAGAAAGTAAATCACAAAAATTCAAAAATCATTTAGTTTTAAAACTTTTATTGGTTTTAAGTTTAAATATAAATATACAATAATATTTAATTTTCAATATAATGTTTTTACATGTGGTAGTAGGATGTAGAGATGGAGGTGGAGAGGGTGACAAGTCATGTTTATCATCGGACCGTGATTTGTTGTATTGTTGATATGTTTGAAAAATATGGTAACAATCGGTTTGTATATGTATCATGTGTGGCACATAGTTACCACCAAATATTTTCTTGACCTAAAATTTTATTGATTTCTCATGTTTCCTTTTATCTATTTTATTGATTTCTGATGTTTCCTTTTATGTCTTGATTTTTTGAGTGTAGTATGCTCCATATATGTCGATTCTTTATTGTCATGAATCATTTTTTATGATTTGTTTTTCTGAAATTTATTAGTTTTGGTACCCAAGGGTGAACGATCAATATTATTATTGATTTTCTTGGGAATATCCAGTTTTTTAACTCCCTTCAACTTTCTTTTAGTGGATATCCCTTATTTATTCAAATTTTATAGTATTCTCTTCTCATGTTTTATAGTTGGCATGTGATCACTCACACTTATGCTTTCCTCTTATTCAAATTTTTTTTGATAATAATTTACAAATACCTGTTGAATACTTGAGTGTCTTGATCCTGTTATGGTAGAGGGACTGTCCACTTCATTAATAGTAGAATTTACAAATATCTGTTTAACACTTGAGTGTCTTACACTTCCAGAATTTGTATCTCCCAAAAAGATGCATCTGGTGGATAAAATCTATTATACAATCCTGAAGCATGCCTTATATGGTTTGGATCATCCTTCCGGATTACTCATCATTCTGAGGATAAAAGGTTATACACAACTTCAATTATCAACTCAAAGACTTCTATTATAATTACCAAAATTATGAGGTAAAACAGGTCATCCCTAGGTGAACATCCCACTTCAACTATCAGCTCTGAAACTCTTTGATAATTTTTGGAAAAGTCAATCAATGGGAAACAAAGCCTTTAATGTCTCTTACTATGGAGGGCCACCAGAACATCCACTTTTCATTATTATAAATCATGGTTGGCCCAAGGTGAATATCCCAATTCAAAGCATTATACAATCTCATAAACTCATATCTCGTGGAATATGTGACCATTACCATGATACAAACTATAAACAATCCATGTATATAAAAATTCAATCCTAAAATAGTTTCGCATTCTTCCAACCTATCACACATCATGATAAATTCTAGAACAATATTCTAACTTGTCTTTACTTGATTAACCAATGAAGAAATTATCTATAAGGATACCCACATTGCTTCCCCTAAACCCTCAACTACACCCACCAACTAGTCTTACAGTGAAGTTAAGATCTTCTATTCAGCTAATTTCTAGCCCAATGCATTTACCACTACATTTCCATTTCTATTTGAATACTATTTATCGATGTCAAGAATATACAAGTACTCTATGAAATTCATTTGATAAAGATTATGTTCATGCAGTGAGAAAATATTATATGCACTCTAGGTTCCAAAGTATCCAAAATATCTCTATCCCAAGAGGTTTTGTCATGATCATTTCAATGCATGGACCCCAACTACAAACTAAAATATAGTATTAGAGTATTTCACCTTGTGGGTTAAAAGCTGATGAAACCCAAAGTGACTAATTTATCACTCTAAATCATAAAAAATCCAAAGCTAGAACTAGAAAAATCACATTTCACTACATTTCCAATGTTAGGATGAGGAATGATTAGGATCAGAGCTGACAACAACCACTTCTTCAACACTATGGAATCTTCCTTACACTAGTATGTATAGTCAAATGTGAATCCCTTCTTGGTAACTGTGGTCATTGGAAATGTTAACTGAGAGATCTCTAAAATTATTCTCCTTTAATTCCCATGCAATCCAATAAACCATCAACTATTGATTACATTCCTCGGTTATGATAGATACACAAATACATCAACATGCTTGAGATCAACTGATATCCTAGATTGTGAAACCACTATATCCAAAAGTGACACTTAATGTACTTAGAATAAATTTTATGTACCCAAATCATAATAAACCTATTATTCAAGTATCTATCATGTGATTCTTATGAAAATGTTGGTCTCTATGTATTCTTTTGGATGTGGCGTGTATGTTTATGTAAAATTGAAATGGTTTTTTTGGGGCACTGGTACGGGGGATGCAGAATCAGCTACTTTTTTGTAAATCTGTCTTTAGCTGTGGTTTTAACTGTCGAAAAATAAATTTATTATATTTAGCGGCGGTTAAAACTGCCGCTACAGTATTTTTCTATCTGTGGTAGTTAAAACTGCCTCTACGTAAAATAATTTAGTGGTGGTTAAAACCACCGCTACACAGTTTTCATATTCCATTATTATTTTTCGATGGTTATCTTGGTTTTAGCCGAAGTTTTCCTGAAAAATAAAAGGATTTTTTAGCAGTGGTTTGAACCACTCCTAAAAAACATTTTTTCCTAGAAAATTACTGCTAAATGTGTCAACTATGATAGTTACAATAAACTGCCACTAAATTGAGGAAACGGTCACGTATTTTATGCTGACACACAATTTAGCAGTGGTTTTTTTAAAATACCCCAGAAGTATATGGTGACAGTTTAAATCACCGCCATATCCAAAAATAACCACCGTGAAATAGTCATTTTCCTATAGTTCCATCCCAACCCCCCCCCCCCCCCACACACACACACACTCCACCACTATATAAATCTCCCCTCCCCCCCCCTATCCCCCAGTAGCAGCACCCCCCACCCTGAAGCATCCCCCCTCCCTTTATATAGCCACCTGAATCCCCTCCTTCTCCCAAGCCACTTGCACCCCCCCCCTCTCCAACCACCCAACACCCCCCCCCCCCCCCGATATTTATTCCCCCTTCTCTTAATAACTATAAAATTAAATCATACAATATAACATTAAGACCTACTTTGGTTTGAGATGGGACAAAGGGAAAAGGTAGGGGAGTGGATTCTAGATCAAATGATGGGATTTTGACATTCAGTAAACTTGAAAATGAGGAATACAAAATTATTAGAAAATAATTTTCCACTTCTCATTTCTTTTACTTCATCCCATTTTATCCCTACCAAACGTACCCAAAAAACAAATGTGAAGAGTTTAAAAGGGAAGAAACATGTCCTTACTTTGTTATGTAACACAAATAATATACATAAGCATGTGATTCATAAAACAAATCATAAGTAATCACCAAGATAAGTGGAATAAATTACAGAAGTAAAACATGAAACTAAAGTGAAACCTATTATTGGCCGCATAAAAGAGTGATTATGGGGTCATCTAAAATAATATCTCATTCACACATCTTAAAAACCCTATAAATATCCTTCAAGTGACCATACATGGGGTGTCTGATCAAACCTATCAAAGTAACATAGTAAAACAATAATTTTCAATTCATAGAATAATATTCTTAACATAAGATACAAAATTTTAACTATAATTCAAATACTCTAAAAAAATATCTTCACTATATTCATCAATAAGAGAATCATAATCATAGCTGGTAGTTATCAAAGATGCTCTAGTGCATCTAAAATTGGTCCCTCCATGATAATGTTTATAACGGTACATTTTAAGTTTCACTAAGACTATATTAACAATACATTATTAAATTTATAAGAATACCCACAATGTAATAATTTACAAAAGATCCCCCCTTTTTAATAAACTAAGCCACTGCAAATGCCAAATCATGAACATTCATCTAGTGCGTTGGACCACCAATCACCCCAAACCTACATATTTTATGAAGAAAAATGCAATATAGTATAAAAAATTATGAAGGCCTCTAGGATGGAAACCCAAAACATACCATCCAATCCATGCCTAAGTCCAAATTGTTGGATTTTAAGGCTAGTTTGGAGAGAATGTGTTATAATAAAAACCATTTCATGTTATTATCCATCACCACCATCAAAACTAGTGAAAAAAACATTTAAAATGTCAGCTTTTTTCACATTGGTTCTATATAACCGACGTGCAAAGCTGGGAAAATTGGTTTATCACGTTGGTTATTTCATAACCGACGTGATAAATTGATTAGAATCAATTTTTTACGTCATTTATAAAATAACCGACCTAAGAAATGACATTTGATTTATCACATCGGTTATTTAATAACCAATGTTACAGATCAAATATGGGCAATTTATCACATCGATTATAAAGTAACCAATGTGATAAATCAAATCTCAGTGATTTATCACGTCGGTTATAAAATAATGGATGTGATAAAACACCATCTATGACGTCAGTTATAAAATAACCGATGTAATAAAGGATTTTCTAGGTCGGTTATTAAATAATAGACATTATAAACCTAAAAAATAGTTTATCATGTTGGTTATTAAATAACTGATGTGATAAAGCTTTTAAATGATTTATCATGCCTCGTATTCGGTCATTCTGTTTTATTCGATTGGGAGACCCGCGACTCGTCTCTCTCACATGGAAAATATAGAAAGGATTATTCAAAGTAATGCCCTCCAACCTCATTTTTTCAACATCATTAATCATATTTATTACCACTAGACCTATCAGGTTGACTTGCAACACTCAAGTAATCTTCACATGCCTCAGTTTCATTTTTTATTTTTTGTGATGCCCTAAACATATGTTTTGAGATGTTATTTTTCTATCTTTTTTCTTTCTATCATGGTAAGTGTCATAGTGTTCTTTTATACCATGATAAATTCTTTTCTGGTAAAATAAAACATGGGAGTGATATCATGAAAGTTCTATGATGGGAGTGATATCATCCAGGGTTTA